>JBAMBM010000632.1:0-571987 GCA_037043425.1 Hirtodrosophila duncani | reverse complement strand
CATGCGGCATGGTTGCCCTGGCCGAGGGTATGGTGGGGCTATAGCATGGAGGAGGGTGAGTGTACTGTGGGTACATATTGGGCACTTGTAGTTTGACTTATGGGAACTGTCGCCGTCGAGACCTGAGCTATCTAAGTGGACATTTTTGGTTATCCAATGTATAGGACGGGGCGATAACCTCCAGTGACACGCCGGACGTTCTAAAGCTCTGGGACCTGGGTTGCTTTCGACAACACCGGAGCAGAGTAAAAGAAGTCTGAGCAGACAGGAAGGTGTTGTCTGCTCAGTTAGTGGAAAAACAGCAATAGGAAAAGCAAAAAAGGTGGGTGGGTGCGGGTGGGGTACATACGGCAGATCCCATCTCCGGGTGGTGACAGTCTAGAAAAAACTCTCTTATCTCATAAATCTTTACTAAATTAATTGTGATTGATGGTAATCGTTTGTATTTGTCTAACCTTCGTACATATTTAATTTTAATCCATGTGTTATGGACGATTGAAATACTTTGCTCTTCTCTCCTTAATACTTGGTCCACTTTTATACCCTTGCAGAGGGTATTATAATTTTGTCAAGATATTTCTCTCTCTACCTTCTATAGCACTTAGACCACATATATTCATGATCAGCATGACAAGCCGAGTCTATATACCGATGTCCGTCCGCCTGGCCGAATGTTTATATGCGAACTATCGAGCTATCGAGCTGAAATTTGGACAATATACTTCTTTCTGCTGTAAACTGCTCATATGTTAATCGGAAAACTATATTATATAGCTCCCATATAACCGACCGACTTGGAATGAACTCTTACTACGTGTTTTACTCGTACTCTAGTGGATTAAGCGAGTATATTGTATTCATGCAAATTACATACAAATGACATACAGGCAGAAGGAAGAGTCTCCGATCCCATAAAGTATATATATTCTTGATCAGCGTCAATAGCCCAACCGATCTAGCTACGTCTGTCTGTCCATCCGTATGAACACCTAGATCTCGGAGACTATAAGAGCTAGAGAGACCCAATTTGGTATGTAAACTCAGCTTGTGGGGCGTCATATTAAGTTCGTTTTTAAATTTTTGCCACGCCCTCTCCCCACATCGCAAACGGCAAAACTTTATATCTTCCAAAAATCTTAACGCATATAGTTGAAACTGGGTTTGTATATGTACAAGCACATAATCTACAGATTGGCCGAGTTTTGTTAAGAACACACCCCAACAAAATTTGTATTCATTTTTTTTTTTGAGTGTGTCGAATATTAAATAAATTCAGAGTATGAGTATCTTATAGTCGGAATATCGACTATAGCGTTCTTACTTGTTAGATTAAATGTCAGCTATAGAATGTCAGATATATAGATATATTTGGAAATCGTGACTAATTACAAGTAATCGAAAAGTAAATCAGTTGTAGATTGTTCAATTGACTGTATTATTTCCTGTCCAATTCCTGTTATATTTGTTTTATAATTTTGATTAACATTTAAATCTACGCTATTATTCTTTAAAATAAAGACATTGGCTCCTGTATCTACTAGCAATGTCAATGGGATATTATTTTTTCCATTTTGTATTTTAATGAGACTACTGGGACTGAGATTCATATGTAGTATTTTTACTGTTGTGTGCTTGTTAGTTTTCCTTTTGCCTTGTGTAACTCGAATCTGGTTGTGTTGTCCATATCCTTTGTTTAAGCCGCCTCTGTATGAGCAGCCTTGAGGATTGCCTCTATTGTTGGTATGTCTATTACCATTATTGTTGTTATATATAGCCGCATCTGTTGTATGTTCGGCCTCTATTATTACCTCTACCGCGGTTTCCGCCACGATGAGAGTAATTCTGGTAGTATAAAACAGTGCTAGCTTATGCTGTTGCTTCTGTGATAAGTTTTGCCTTAGCAATAGCGCAGTTTTTAGTCATGGCCTTTACAGCTTGAGCTGAGCTGTATTTAGTGGCTGAATCAAAATTTAAGCCATCATTAATTTAAGCACCTTCTGGAGCTTTTGTCAATTGCTCAACCTCTTGAGTATAGGTATTTACAGTTTGGTTCTTTAGTTGTATATTTAAGAGTTTGGCTGATAGTAGTTCAACCGATTCTCCTTTTATTCTACATTGTTGTTGATACTTTGGCCATTTTTTTTATTTATTTATTTTTTTTATCGGGACGTTGAGTGGACCCACAATACACAAGCTGTGGCTTGCTTGTTACGCGCGAAGCCCAGGCTAGAAGCTACAACCTCCCGCCCAACCGGCCTAGGGGCGCAGCCGCATAAATCGAGAAGACGGAAAAGAACGCGGACTCGCTCGCTCACTTTCAATGAGAGTAAAAAAGAACAAACCATAAACAATTTACATTATCTGCTAGCTAGATGCGGTGGTATAGATGTTTTGTTTGAGTTTATTTTATTAGAGATAAATTATTATAGTTACAACACAGGACAGGAAAAGGTTCATGCAGGAGATAATTTAAATTAGATAGATAGGAAAATCATTTCTAGTAGTTCTACGAGGAACACAAGAACTGATTTGTCTAACTAAAGACGGCGAGTCAATATCACCATTAGTCAGCTTATGTGTAAAGATAACCTTAAGTACAATTCTACGATTTTCAAGAGATGGAAGGTTTATTAGCAGGAGCATTCTTAAATATGAAGGGAGGAGGTTATTGGTGTCCCAATTAAACGCACGGAGAGCGAAAAGTAAAAATTTCTTTTCAACAGACTCAATGCGTTCCTAGTGCCTTCCGATGCGTACTCTAAAATAGGTCAAGAGGATCATCAAATTCCTTGGACCATCGCTTGATAAAACCCAGAGCACATACAGCCTTGTTGACCGTTATTTAAATGTGTAAGTCGAATTTTAATTTTGGGTCTAAAAGAACACCCAAGTCGTCGTTAAGAAGGTACGAAGTCTGAATCGATATGCTACGACAAAACGAAATAACTTTGCATTTAGTTGAGATTTAGTAAATAGATTTGACACCAACAATCAATGTCATCTTGCAGCCTAAAGTGGGAAGAAGAGTCGTTGAAGGACAAGCAAAGTTTTACGTCGTTGGCGAGCGTCGTCGGCGAAAGTGGAATAGAACCTGCGGCAGCTCATTGATAAATAATATGAACATCAGGAGACCGAGGTGGCTACCCTGCGGTACCCCTGATGTAACCGTGAGTGGCTTAGAGTAAGAGTTATTAAACTTTCCGAATTCTAAGATTAAGGTAGTCGGAGATCCACTTAAGACGATGGGATGGGTAGCCAAGGAGATCTAACTTATGAATAAGTAAACAGTGCTTTACCGATTCAAATGCTTTGCTGAAGTCAGTGTAAATGACGTCAGTTTGCATTTGATTCTTAAATCCTTGTATTACAAAAGAAAATTCTAGTAAATTAGTGGTAGTAGACCTACGCTTCATAAACCCATGCTGAGCAGGTGAAATTATAGAACCACAAGAGTGTTTTAACTGTGAAGTTAATATATTTTCAAAAAGCATAGGAATAGCAGACAGTTTTGATATACCTCTGTAGTTTTGGACATCCGACTTATTCCCTAATTAGGGAGAGGAATAATGGACGACTTCTTCCAGAGAGAAGGGAAGCACAAAGAATTCAAATATAGATCAAAAAGCTTCAAAAATCGGCTTACAAAGCGCATTATTGCAGAATCTAAGAATACACCCGACCAGGAAAAAGTTCGGCTTAATAGACTTAAGTTCATTAAGCAATAAGCTTTTACTGACTAGGGGAGGTGGGATGTTATTAGACCTGTGTAAGCTATACGGTCATATCTGGTCAGACCGATAATTAAGTGAGGAATAAGTTCTTTAAAAAACTCGGCCTTGATGTGTATTTGCTTTAGTATTTATACGTTTTGAATTAACAATATTATTAAATTGTTTGGGTCCTGAGAAAATTTAACCCTACATCGATGCAAATATGCTTTATAGCACTCGGAATTAATGACAGTGAACCTTCAACGAGCAGCAATATAGCGGGAATAGTCAGAGGACCTTTCCGAGACTTTGAACTTCTTAAAGAGTCTAGCTTTGATATTTTTTAAATTAGACGACTGCACTGTCCATATCTGTGCTATTGTACAAGTATGACCAGTCTGATTGAAGGATGACATTGCTAAGGCTGCGAACAAGTTCTAGCTGACAAGTTGAATGATGCAGGTACAGCAGGAATAGGAATATCCATAGTAACGAGTAATGATGGGTAAAACGAGACTTCAGGAAGCAACAGCGGACTAACTCTAGAGACCATTGAAATGGAAGGATCAGAAGCAAATATCTAATCAAGTTGGCGATTCAATGATACAAACTTAACTTGAGATAAGGACAACAAATTCGTTTTGTTTTGAACGTGACTTCACAGATATTGAAATCACCAAAAACCAACAATTGATCGGTATCAGAAAGCATTGACGCGATCGATTGAATAGCATTAAGATTATCCATGTAAACAGAAATATCAGAACGTGGACGAATGTAAGAGGCAGTGATAAAGACAGGAAAACATTTAAGTGACACTTTAGTACTTATAAATTCAATTACGTTAGGGGAAATTAAGCAGAATTGGTTACGACAGAAGGCCATAATTAACAGCAACCACTACGTCGCCACCCTGGCTGAAGGGACGATCAAATCAATAGGCCGTATAATTATTAGGAAAGCTTCCAGAGTCTCAGATATCGGGGTTTAACCAAGTTTCTGGAAAAATTAAAATAGGAAATTCAAAGGATAGGCTAGCAGTGTAAAGTTTATCGAGTTTAGACTTAAGGCCTCTAACATTTTGGTAGGCAAGAAAAAAAGATGAAATTATTTTTTTTGGAGCTATGTTAGGGTACGGATTGTGCGGCAGCAGGGAGTGTAATCGGTATCCGATTTCTAGTTGTAGCTTTAAACTCCTTCACGACTAGGTGCTCAGGCCAGAAACTTTTTGGTCAGATTCTATCAAACCAGTTGTCCGGAACACCTGTCTTGAAAGAAGCTATATTGCGTGTAACATTAAACCTAAACTTTCTACCTTAATCTTCGAACTATGTAAATTAGTTTTGGCACATGCCAAAACATCTTCTGATGCTGAATCTACGGCTAGTCTAGAAATAACGACCATCTTCGGCTTTGGATTACCGATAAGAGGGCAGCCACAACAGTGGGTCTGCTGCTGTTGGATGAAGTCAACGATACTGAGAGCACGACACTGGAAAGTTCGACAGGGGGCGCATTTTCCGACATTTTCACCTTCTCCAGAATGGCAGGAGGGCCCATCCCCATTAAAGCATTCGCATTTTGCTATCGTTGTATATCAGAGATAGTTTTCGCTTATTAAATTTCTTGCCTGGCCTTTTAATTTTGTCTTTACTTGTAGACAAAATCGTAAGGAAACATTTTGTATTAAAACAACACACCCAAAAAAAAATTTTCATTTGACTACGAGTATCTTATAGTCGGAATATCGACTGTAGTTTTCTTACTTGTTTTATTTATTATATTTACAGTGGAATCCACAGTCATTTGCAGATTCCTAGCTATTGTTTCGCATAGCTTTAAAGGCTATGCTTCAATTTCAATGCTCAATTTTAAAAAAGATTTTTTGTTATATTTATATAAATATATTAATATATTCCGGCCAGTGTATACAGTTGTTTTCTGTCTTCTTCTGTATTATGAATGTATGCTTATATTTATTTATTTATATACAGTTAACTTATAATATTAAATTATAACTAATTAACTTAATTATCTCTGGCTTCTGAGGCCTTCGACTCTTTGATATGTCTAGATTTTATTTATAATATTTGTTTGTCAAAGGAACTGTAAAATAATTGTAGCATTTTTTGGTGTGGGTGGAGATAACAGTTGTATGGGATCTTTATTTTTAAATATTTGAGAGTACGATGTTTTGAAAGATGGACATTCTTTTAGGATATGGGCAATAGATACTATTGCGCTTCTTAAGAATTTGCATGTAATGTCTGATGACAGGTTGAGGTAGTGTTGGTATGGTATGTCAGGTTGGTATGGCCAAGTCTGAGCCTTGTAATTTTAATTTGGTCGTGTCTTGACATTTTGTTATTGTGATCCAAGTTTGAGGTGTTGGTCATATTTAGATGCATATATTGATACTATTCGGATGTGTTGTGCAGAGTATTTTTTGTTTCTGAGAGAGTTTTTTAGGTATTTTTTAATGTCTTTTAAGTTGTAATTTGGGGTAAGGATGAGTGGGGATTTGGTTGCATTTTTTGCGGCGCTGTCAGCTAATTCATTACCCCCGAGGCCGGGAATCCAAATGATTTTGAATTTTGGGTTGTGTTTGGTGAGGGTGTCTCGGATGATGGATGGGTAGTAGTCGGAGTTGCTGGTATTTTTTATAGCGTCTATAGTTGAAAGGGAATCAGTATATATTGCGTATTTGCCAGGTTTGTTTTTTTAAATATTGAGGGCTTCTTTAAGTGCAACGGCTTCAGCTGAGAAAACTGTTGAGAAGAAGGGTATTATGCCTGTTTTAATTATATTGTGATCGCCGGTTATTGCATAAGCGGTAATGTTGTTTATTTGTGAGCCATCTGTGAAGATATTTTTGAATTTTGTTTTGTTGTTGTCAAGGATTTCTTGAAGCAGTTTTTTGTATGTGAGAGGTTGGGTTGAGGTTTTTGGGTACTCTCTGAGGGAGGAGTCGATTGAAATTCTGTGTAGGTGCCATCGGGGGTATGTATTATGGGGTTTCGGGGATAAAGTGTGTGCGGAATACCGAGGTTTTTTGCACTGCTGATGATTCTATCTATTGTAGATTCGTATTTTAATTTCTTTCGGGTTTTGTAGTTTTTAATTATGTTTACGATAGGTGAGATGTGTGAATTTATTATTGATTTGCAGAGTTTAGCTGTTCCGATTTGGTTTCTTATGTGTATATGAGGTATTTTTGTCTTATATAGCACTGCAGTAGTTTTGAAAGCACCGAGTGCTAGCCTTATTGCGAAATTGGTAATTGAATTGAGGGGTCGGGTGGTACTCTGGGGCGCTGAGCCAAACAGGGGGAGGCAGTAATTGATTTTTGAGATTATTTTAGCATTGGTGGCGTTGATTAAAGAAGATGTGTAGCAATTGAAGTTGGAGTGGGAAACGCATTTTATAATGTTAAGTTTTTGTCTAGTTAACTTCTTAAGGATTTTACGTGGCCCTTCCAGTTGTATCTGTTGTTAAATATGATACCAAGGAGTTTTATGCTGTTAACGCTTGTTAGCTGGAGGTTGCCAATACAGACGTTGCAAGAGCAGTTGTGTTTGCGACAGATATGTAGGTGTTTACATTTTGTTGTTGATAACTGGACTCCGGAGTATTCGCACCATTCTGATATTTGGGAAAACAGTAGGGTTAGATCGATGTCTTGGTTTTTTGAGTTAGGGATTTTAAGGATTATGATTATTATGAGAATTACAGAGAGGCGGGAGCCTTGTGGAATGCCATTGTGTAGTGGTTACGCTGTTGAGTAATTTTGCCCTATTTTAGTTGTAATTTTTCTGTAAGTCAACTAGTTTTTAACGTAGTTGTATATTTTGGGACCGATTTGCCATAGTTTTAGTTGTTCGAGTATGGTGTGTAATCCAATTCTGTCGAAAGCTTTGGCGAAGTCCAGTGAAATTATTGATGTGTGGCTTCTTTTGGAGAGAGTTCTAGCTATGAAATGGTCTACGAGAAGTAGACTATGTATAGTTGATTTGCCTTTCTTGAAACCAACTTGGCTTTTGTGTATGAGTTTGTTGTTGGTAACAAACCACCACAATCTTTTTGCAATTATTTTGTCCAATAGTTTTGATAGGCAAGGTCTTAGTGATATAGATCGGTATGAGTTTACTTCAGTTTTTGGGGAGGATGGTTTGAGAATTGGGATTATAATACTAGTCTTGTATACTTATTGGATGTAGTTGCTTAGGATAGCGTTTTGAAGGTGTATTATCCGAATCTTTATACTATTGTCTATGTCCTTTGTCATTGCATAATTGATTCTATCTAGTCCGGGTGTTTTGCCAGTTAGGGAGTATATTGCTGCATTGAATGCACGCCTTGAAATATCGCCTTCGATAGCTAATGCTTTTTTATTGTATTTGACGGTATTATTTGCCACTATTGCTGTTTGTTTAGCGGCTGAGCAGGGTGCCGGGAAGTTGGAGTTATTAGCTGTGTCTGACCAATTTTTTCAGAGAATGTTTGCGATTTCGGAGGTGTCAGTTGAATATGGGGATGATTTTGGTTTGTATATGCAGTGGATGCTCTTGGACGGATTAAGGCCACAAAAGCGTCGAATATGGTGCCATATTTTTTTCGCAGGAGTTTGTGGATTTATTTGTGAGGTGAATGGTGCTTTCTTTTTTACCTATTTTGAGTGTGCGTCGGAATAAGGCGTTGTCTCGTTTGTATCTATTATTCTAATCTATCTATTATTCTATCTATTATTCTAAGCAAATGGAGCTGATTGTTCCACCTGGGAACGTTTTTTGGGTGTTTGTGTGGGGATGATTGGGGGATTGCAAAGTGAGCTGCAGCGCGAATGATTTTCTGTATGGTGGCTGTTTCTTTATTTATGTAGTTACTGTTCGTAGAGTTAACTAAGAATAGTTTTGTAATGATGGGTGAGTGATCGCTGCCGTGGAAGTCTTCTAATGCTTTCCAGCTGTTGTTAGGGAATTGTTCCGGGAAGCAAAGGGTGAGGTCCAGGTGAGTGTGTTGTGTGTACTGAGGAGTGTTGGATAACCATCGTTGAGAAGGATAAGGTTGCAAGCGGTTACAAATTTAGCTACCGTTTTGCATCTCTTGTTGTCAGTTAATGAGCCCCACATTTGCTGCCAGCTGTTGAAGTCTCCGGTTATTATTTTTGGCTTTGCGTTTGTTAGGAAAGGTTCTAGATGGGAGATGTTAAACGTTTTTTGGGGGGGTATGTAGGATGAAATGACTTTGAACGAGATTTGTGATTGAATTTCTACTTCGACCGAGTCAAAAACTTGGTTAAGGGGCACTTCTCTGTGCTCTAAAGAGTTGTGGACTAGCAGTGCCACGCCTCCGGTTGATGCCGTGGATGAATTTTTGCTGTAGCAAGTGTAGTTTATTGGGATAGGAATTTGTGAACTATTGTGGAAGTGGGTTTCCTGAAGGCTTAAGATTTGTGGGGAAAACTTTTTAATTAATAATTGTACCTGATCATAGTTGTTAAGATAGCCGTGGCAGTTCCATTGCACTATGTTAATCATTATTTAAATCGTGGGGGGTTTGTTTTTACTTTTTGGCTTTTGAGGAATCAGTGATATGATGTGATGATGTGTTTTGGCCGTGACATCTCATAGCTGTTCGGCAGTTATGGGGTGTCACGGCTTGTGGTGCGATTAATGTAGGAGGCCGGGTTGCATCGCCAATGTGCGTGGAAGCTAATAATGTAGCCCACATGCCCATCTGAGGCCAGCGCCCGGCCCCCTGCTGTGTGGTTATATCAGAATTGCTATGTTGAATCGTCTTCTATGATCATTTCTGATTCGTCTTTTAGATTGCTATAATTGTGTACGATTTTTTGTTTTTTTTAAGTTTGTAGATTTAAGTGGGGTTGTAAATGTTGAATTGTTATTGTTTTTTTTATGAATTTTCTAAGCTCAGTTTCATTAATTATTTGGGAGTTAAGTTGAGATGAGGCGGGTAGGTAGGTACTTTTTTTGTAGACGTTGACGGTGAGAGGCTTGTGCTGGAGGCTTCGTATTGTAATACTTATTTATTTATTTATATACAGTTAACTTAAAATATTAAATTTAACTAATTAACATAATTATAGAGTACTGGCTATTGAGGCCTTCGACTCTTTGATATGTCTACATTTTATTTATAATATTTGTTTGTCTAAAGAACTTTAAAATAATTGTAGCATTTTTTGGTGTGGGTTGAGATAACAGTTGTATGGGGTCTTTATTTTTAAATATACAGAAATCCAAACGCCGGGTCTGCACAACGCAATCTGCGGCACTCATCTGCTAGAGACGTGGTTGAAAGCACGAAGAGTGTTTTCACATGTATTCCGGGTTGCCACGCAACAAAAGTATCGAAAATAGTGAATTTGTGTTGTGCTCTGCATAATCTTTGCCGTGATCGCAATGATCCACATTTTACTTATGATGACCCTAAGGACCAAAACAATAGTGGATCTCAGCACAAAGAAAACAGTCCTGAAAGAGAATCTAGAACACATACTCGATGAAATCGCTTCATGTTTGAGTCAGCGTATTTAGATCCATATTTGGATATTTACATAGTCCAGATTTTAATAAAAACACAAAGAATAATGATTTTAAATGCTATTTAATTTTTTAAACAAATTTTATAAAAAGCACGTTAAATTTCTTGCGCTCTTCAAGTTGCTGTCATGTCCCCTTTCATGACAATAAGCTCCTGGACCATATAGGAAAAACGCGAGTTATGCTCGGCAATGAGAGCAGAAACATTTCTGTTATTGTCGCTAACAGTTCTGAAGCTGCTGCCGCTTATCCCAAAGATAAGTCCGGGTCTCGGGAGTGTTTATATCTTTAGATACAAAAAGATGCCGGATGTTTGCTTCTGTTTGTGTCTCTGACGACTCATTTTGTGAGCCAACCTTGTCAGAACTGATTTTCTTCTCCTTTGAAGACCATGCACGTCATCACCGACCGCGCACGCAAACAGAACTCCATCCACCATGGCATAGAGGCCGGACGCGACAGCAACTGCTTCCTCAGTTGCACTCAACTCCTGCATTTTGCAAGATCGTCCGCCAGTGACCCTGGTTCATCTTTATTCTTGGCTAGGCTGGGTCTTATGGCCAGTCTTTCCATATCTAAATATACAAATTATTTGTAATTATCCACTAAAATTTGGATGTGCACTTACACGGCGGCATTCTTCTAGAATCATATAGTCCCTGCTTTTCCTGGTTCGTCACAAATCTTTCCCCCTTCGTAAAGCCTGTTGCGATATCTGGATGCTTCTCCATAAACGAGAGTATCATCGCTGCCTGCTCTGGAGTTCGATGCTTTCCCCTTAAAAAGCATAAAAATTGAAAATTAACTAGAAAACATATTAATGTACTTTTACCTACACTTACAACTTGCCGTTTTTGATCCCTGTAGTACCCGAAAAACTCAATTTGTGACCCATCCTTATAATCATCAAGCTAACTTGCGTCAAAATATCAAATTGTGGTGCAAATTTAAGCCTCCTAATATATATATATATATTAATGACCTCTGATTACATTTATTTTCATTACGCATCCTTCAACAACATCAACAACAACACCGAATCGCTTCATACAATCTTTGTTAAAGAACCAACTGACAGACTTTAAAAAGTACAGCAATTGCGAAGGCCATATCTAGTTTACGAAAATTGGAGCTAATGAAGACGCTGGACCGATTCTTGAGCGGTCAGATTAAAATGTTATGACATGACGGCATGACGATTTTCGGCCAGTCTGATCTTAAGGCCTGTGTTAACGAGGCATCCGCTGCTGAGCAGTATGTTTATCTGTGTTAATGACTGATTCACCCTGCCCGTGCAGCATTCTGAGCATCATCCAGTCCTTATCTACTCTGTTGTCAGGTTATTGACAGCGATATAAAATTTGACACCATGCTTTTGTTTTATAACTTATATATAAACAATTAAATTAAACAATTTGGATAGTGTTAGTAGATGAAGAAAACAAAATACACCCTGTTTAATAACGAATTTGCTCGGAATGTGTGGCTTTAATTAAGAAATTAAATAAAACCCAGACGTGTTATAACACTTTAGGTTCTAATTATTTTTAATATTCTTTTTTGGAATAATTGATTTGATGGTTGGAGTATTTCCGGATTTTATATTCTACAGAAAAGCTAATTTAACGTATACCTTAGTAAATTTCAACGTTAAACATTTGTTTTTATTTAAGTTTTTCCGAAACATTTCAGTTTTCCTGCTGCTGAAGGGTAAAATAGGGAAACGAATTTATGAAAACTGAAAGCTCAAACATTTTTTCTTCATGATTCATAAAAATATTAAATCCAGTTTGATGCATCATGCAGCTTGTGAGTGTATGTGCAAAGTGTAATTGTTTTGAGCAGACATGTAGCAACTGATGCCTCGTTAACGACGGCCCTTACCCTTGTCATTTAATCGCTTTGTTTCTATCTTGACCCCTTTATTAATGGATACCTTGACTCCATATGATTTAAATTTTTTTATTCAAAACAAAGTTTTGCGATATAAATAATATTTGTTGACGTTCTCCAGAGTAAGATTATACGACTATGCTGAGAGACCTAATTACATGGGTTCTAAATACCTATCTTGGAAAGTACTTAGAAAATTTAAATTCTGCTCAACTGTCTATTGCATTATTATCTGGTAATATAATAATGTTGCGATTATGATCTTATCAATACATAATGGAAATAATTTTAGGTGAAGTAGAGCTTGAAAATATTCCTATCAGAAAGGATGCATTGCGATTCTGTGGATTGCCCGTAGAAGTGTCCGCGGGGTGCATAGGCAAAATAAAGCTTCAAGTGCCGGTTCGCCAATTTAGAACCTCTCCTTGGTGCATTTCAATCGAGGGATTGTCCTGCGTTGTTTGTCCAAAAGACCTTGAGAACTGGGATTACTCAAAAGAACAACTTTTAGATTTGGAATACAAACAAGCCTATTTAGATACTGAAGAAACCAAGTGGCGGTCCGAAAATGGAAAGCAAACAGAATCGTACTACTTTTCTTCTTATAATAACTGGCTCAAGTATGGAACCAATCTTGCTACTCATATAATTGATAATATTGAACTTAAAATATTTGATGTACATTTTCGATACGAAGATTCCTTTGAAATGGGGTCTAGTAAAATTGCTACCGGCATAAAAATTGGAGCGTTGACTGCTCAAAGTTGCGATTATAACTGGATTCCTAATTCAAGCAAAACCGTTAACAGCGAAATGTATTACAAAATAATTGAACTGAAAGAAATGTCATTCTACTGGGATACGCTGTTCGATGACATCAAATGCCAAAAATTTTCCAATCAAGAATTATTACATCATATGAATTTAACATCTAAAATACGCGAACATAATTTTATAATTAATCCCATCAGTGCATCGGCTCGTTGGAAACGTGAAAAATGTCAGCAAGTCATTCGCTCGAAAGAGAGACCTCGGATATCTTGCGAACTTGTTGTACCTGAAGTGTTAATTTCAATATCTAAGGTAAGTTCCGTCTGTTCTAGCTAGTGACCAGAAAACATAACAAATCAGCACGGCTCTTTTTAATTCTGGGCAGGAGTCATTAAGTAAGTGGTCGAAACAGCCAATCTGGCGAGAAATAATTAATAACTAAATGATAACCCATCCCTAGTTTGATATATTTATACCCTGTACCTATAATACAAGGGAATATTAAGATTGTGAAATGTATGTAACAGGCAGAAAACAGCATATCTGAACCAACAATGTATATATATTCTTGATTAGCTCGACAAGCCGAACCGAGCTATGTCCGTCTGTCCATCCGGATCTATGAAAATCTAGGTTTTGGAAACTCCAAGAGATACAAACTTCAAATTTGCATTTTTATTTGCCAGATCAATTGTTTTTATATCATAGCTTTTTTGTTTTTCATTGGAGTTGAGCCAAATTTATGGATTATATGTCCTAGAGGCATATACATCAACTGACCAACTGATTCGGTCGGGCCATAGCCCCCATAGAATTGATTTTTTCGGAACGAATAATGTTTTTCATTCAATTCGAACCAAATTCAGTTTGTATTCATTTTAGGATGCTTTACGTCTATTGACAAAATAGAACCGACTTTTTAGAAATGAACACAATATGTTTGTTTTATCCAAATTGAAACAAAATTGGTTTTATCCATTTAAGAAGGCCCCATATACACAGACAAAATTGTATTCACATTGGATACTATATCATATAGGCTTCATATCGGTTATCATATCGATTTTTCTAAATAAACACAAAATGTTTATTTTTCAAGCAAATCAAACCAAATTTGCGTTTTTCTATTTTATGAGGCTCCATATTCACAGGCAAAATTGTATGCAGCTCGGACATAAAACCAATATTTTTTTCCTTCCAAATCTAACCAAATTTGGTTTTTATTTATTTAAGGAAGCCCCAAGTCTATTTGCCAAAAGTAATTCTGATTCCGAATTTGGCGCGTGCCAGTTTTAGAGCTGTGCAAGACCCATCATGCGGACACAAAACAAACACCGAAACGCTCTCTATTTATACTCTTGTATACTCTTACAATGTTTCTTTCTCTCTCATTTACTTGACTGATACTGCTTGGTCCTTTTCGTGGGCACAAGCAAGGTCAAGGTCAAATCAAAAATTGTGAGATAGGCATAATACATGTACAAATATCACATAATATATAAAGCATATCCGAAAACAAGGTTCTATGTATGTACTGCGAAATTTCAGGGCATAAAATGCGCGAGTGCGTAGCATGATCTTTCTTTATTTATCTATTTTTTTTGGAAGTGTTCCAATAATTTGTAAATTTTCCGTTCAGTGTGTGTCTGACACTCACGCACGACTCACGAATACCGTTTGTGATTCCTCATCTTGTAGTTAGATTGTGAACAGCGTTCGCGAGTGCTCTTATGGTAGTTTTCGGTGCTCGTGCTGCGTGTGGGTCGGTGCAGCTTCTGTCAGGAATGTATAATTGTAAAAACTTAATTACTTATATTACAATAAATGACAATATTTTTTAGCAAAAAATATACCTGTGTACATTTTTTGATTTTTATTAGCAGCATAAGCAACAGTGTTACTCAAAAAACTTTAGCAAACTCATCATCCGACTATGTATAAGATGCTCGTATGTACTTCAATAAGTAGGCATACCCTTTACGTCCGTTCACCGAATTTGATCAGGATCGGCCTGCTATATGATAAAGCCGTTTACTAGGTACAGGGCATTTTACAGTCGGGCAAGCTTGACTGTAGCGTTCCTACTTTGTTTTTAAATAATGAGTAGAATAAGGCAGATTTAAAGATCATATTTTGTTTGTTAATCTTTAACGAGTATATATAAATGAATGTCTGTCTGTTTGTTTGCTTATCCTTTAAAGGCGCCTTTTGGAGCGATTGGTATGAAATTTTTAATGCGTTCTAATAGGGTCCAGGGGAAGGTTAAGGGCTACATATCGTTTTGGAAACATAGGACCGGCACCGGCAACGCCCCTCATAAAAGCGATAATGAAAAAAAAAGAAAAATCGGAAAGCTATGAATTTCTAATTCTGCTAAGCAAAATGGAAATTAAAAGCAGCCCAGTTGAATATCGCGAAGTTAGAATTGGAGCGGATAGTGTTGGTACTGTTCGAGCACGACAAGCACCGTACCTAAATTTATAGCTAAGTGCTCTCCCTAACGACGTCAACTATAACAATAACCTTCATCCAACTGGGGCTTTTGGTAGAATGGATAACGTATTATGCACGTGTTTAGTGCCACCATTAAGTTCGCCACCAGAACCGTTGTCTTCGGGGTTGTCTTCCAGCGAAAGAAAACGATCAAAAGAGTTTTGGCCATTGTCATAATTGGCGAAGAATTTTATTTAATTAAAAAAAAAAAAATTCTCGAATACTAAAGAAACTTCTGGTAGTTTGACGATTAATATCACAATACATACATAGATCAACAGGTGGAGGAGTAGCGACGAACGCCGGATTAGCTAATATTTGACTTTTTTAATACAATTCTCTGTTTTAATTTTTAATTTCATATTTAGTTTCAATTTTATATAAAACAAGTAAAACTGTTTAATACCCTGTACCAAGTAAACGGATATATGATACAGCATATCTATCCGGATAAAACATGGTCAATTGACTTGGAGCCTGCCAAAATGGATATTATCCGAGTTTGGATTCATTTCAATCAAGAACGCTTTAGTCAAAATTTCGAATATAATTTACTCGTACTAACAAATTATTTCATATTTGCACTCAACGGTATGCAACACTTTTTGCTCTTATTCGGGGGATTTTCCTACAATTGCGATTTGTCTACAATTCCTAATCGATCGTTATGAAATATTTTCTTTAGATCATATATGCTTATTTATATACAAGACGAGTTTAAATTAAATATGACAAAAAATATTTATAATTCACATGCACTTTTATATTTAAGGTCTGTGAAAACGAGCCACCCACGGCTGAACACCATGCCTTTCTGTATTGATGCCTTATTCACCCTATACTGTGCAGCAGATTATTGACAGCGATATATACTCTAGTATGTATGTAACAGGCAAAAGGAAGCGTTTCCGACCCTATAAAAAATATGTATTCTTGATCAGGAGCAACAGCCGAGTCGATCTAGCTTTGTTCGTCTGTATGAACACCTATTTCTCGGAGACTGTAAGAGTTAGAGTAACCAAATTTCGTATGTAGACTCCCCTAATATTTCGTCAGATCAAGTTTGTTTTAAAATGTTGTCTCTCGCCCTCCCGCCCCCACATATCGATAAAAACCTTATGCCTCCTACAATTTGTAGGACATTTAGTTGAAACCCGGGTTATATAGGCACAAGCACATAATCTACCGATTTGCCGAATTTCGTGAAGATCAGATTTTGTATGAGAGCACCCCACCCAAAACAAGTGTTGCATACTTTTAAGAGTGTCAAATGTTAGATGCTGAGTACAAGTATATTTTATCGACTATAGCTTTTTTCTTGTTTAAATTTACTTAAGATCGGATAATAGTAGACAAAATCGTAAAAAAAGATTTTGTAGGAGAACACGCCACCCCCACAAAAAAATCGAGATGTATTGCATACTGTTGTGTGTCGAATATTAAATGAATGCTTAGTACGAGTATCTTATAGTCGGAATATCGGCGTAGCGCTCTTATTACTTGTTTTTAAATAAATTTAAACACATAAAGGAAACAATTTACTTATGAAATTACACAAATAAAGGCTAGATTTACCCAAAAGAGGATATTTATTTCTTACACTGATATGTTAGTTTACTTTGTCCATTAAAAAATTAATTACATGCAACCTGTCAATGTTAATGAGAGAAGCGCAACCATTGAGACCAACATTCACCCTCATTGTGTTTACAATCCAATTTGCTTGGACAGAGTGTTATGGACCCTCTTTAAGTTCGAGATTCATCCAGATCGGTCAACTAAGGTGCGCGAAAGAAGTAAATGGGACACTACGTTCTAAGGAATAACAACTTAACCCTTTAATATATTTTCAAAAAACAAATTATTATATAAACATAATAATATTATGAATAGACTTTAACATATTTAAATAAAAAAAAAATTGGGAAAATTAAGAAAAAAATTAAGACAAAATATTCTGAAGCGACATAAGTAACTGGGACAAATTCATTATTTGTATGTCAAAACTTAAAAAAAAGAAAAACAAAAATTTTTAAACTATAACAATATCTTAAATAGAACACCCTTTGTTGTTCAACACCTTCACTATTCGTCCTGGCATTGAATTGACCAAGTTTTGGAGCATTTGTATATCCAATTTCTCCCATTCTCGCATAATGGCTTCCTTTAACTCGTTTAGAGTTGAAAATTGCTTTCCGTTGGCATAAACCCGTTGAGACAAGATGCCTTAAAGATTTTCAATCGGGTTTAGGTCCGGGCTGCGTGCTGGCCACTCTAAAACAGGAATTTGGGAATCTTTAAAAAAAGCCTTAGTCAGCCTTGCGGTATGGATGGGTGCATTATCCTGCTGGAAAATCCAGGTATCACCAAATTTATCCTCTCCAAATTGCACTAATACACTCTCCAAGAGCTCCACATAATTTAGTGCAGTCATTTTATGCGTTATAAAGCACATGGGTGTCTTTCCATTGAAGCCGAACGCAGCCCATATCATAAGAGATCCTCCGTGGAAATTTCTGGACACGTGGACTTTTTTTGGGCATCGTAAATCGTCTTTTTGGGCATCGTCTAAATTAAACTTTTTCTCGTCGCTAAAAATTATATTTTTTCATTCAGTATCCCAAAATTTATATTTGTTTGCAAACTGCAATCGAGCAGCTTTGTGCCTAGGCAGTAGTTCCGGTTTTAACAGTTTCTTTCCATACGAAACATTCTCGGAACACTTTAAAATTTGTTGCACACGTCTCGTAGATATCGGTAGAGACAAATTACTCCGTATTTGGGATGCGCTGATATTTTCCTTGACCGC
This sequence comes from Hirtodrosophila duncani, assembly GCA_037043425.1. NCBI lineage: Eukaryota > Metazoa > Arthropoda > Insecta > Diptera > Drosophilidae > Hirtodrosophila > Hirtodrosophila duncani. The sequence continues at coordinate 553,748 of JBAMBM010000632.1, read as the reverse complement.
TAGATTTTTTATTCGCCTTTTGTCCCGGCTGTCAACCAAGGGTGGGCGCCCAGAGCGGAGTTGTTTCCCATGATTTTCAGGGTTCTTTATTAATTTTTCCACCGTATTCTTATTTCTGCCAACCTTGCCTGCAATTTTGCGTATTGACATCCCCAAATCACGCAGTGCCAAGATTCTGCCACGGTCGACATCCGTTAAACGACCAAAACTTGACTTTTCTTAACAAAAAAGCAATTAGGAGCTGTTATAAGTAATGAATTTACTTAAAACTTACTTATTTTTGTTTATTTTAATATTCTGAACAGAATCCAATATAAAAAGTTCAAATCCTACGTGGTCAAGCAGTCGCAAATTAAAACAAACTAATCTGTCCCATTTACTTATTTCGTTCGAAACACTCAACATTGTCATCTATAAATAAACATAACGGAAAAACCGTGCAGTACTTTTTCGAAATTTTTTACCTACCGCACAAGCACACTATAAACGAAATATAGTGGGAAGAGAGAAACCCAAGAATTGCATCTTACGGTTAATACAGGGTGCCAATTCTTTGTCCCATTTACTTATTTCGGGAACCTTATATCATACAGCTCCCATATAACCGATTTTTCTGGAATTAAAACTTAGTTGCACAAATTTTTTCATCCAAGTCAAATCATCATCAGCATGCAAATGGACTTCACTGCTAGACAGTACACCAGGAAGGTCAATAATGTAAACAGAGACAAGCAAGGGACACAGTACGGATCCTTATTGCACAAAACGCGTGATCCTTTAGAAAGTCGATGCGTTCTGCTCATCCACAACCGCCTGCATTTTATCATTTGAATATAATATATATAATTAATATTAAAGCTGTATTTGAAAAATGATATTGCTGTCTTAGCTTTGTGCATAAGATATCATGGTTTACGGTTGCAAAAGCTTTACTGTGGTTAAGGAGAGTTAGAAATTTCACTTTACTCTCGTCCTTCTGCTTGCTAATATATTCACTAATTTTTAAGATAGCTCTGGTGCTGCTTCTGTTCTTTCTATAAGCGGACTGCCACTGACTAAGAAGGTTGTTGGTTTAAAGAAATTGTTCAATTTGTTTAGACATCAAATTCACAAATACCTTTACTAAAAATGGGAGAATAGATATGGGCCTGTAGTCACCATTTGACTTTATAATTTCACCTCTCCAAATTCTAGGGAAAGTAAATGTAGTAAAGACGGTGTTAAAAATATAAGTAATGTGGACAAGCAGTGACGGCAAGAGAATTATGAGAAGGTTTAACTTATCAAGATGTTCAGCATTTGGGACAAACACATACAAAGATAAAGCTATTATCACATAAGGGTTCTGCGTTTAGGTGCGTGTTCCGAGTAGTTTCAGGTACTTGAGTATGAAGAAATTCAATATTTAGCTTATGCATCATATCAGTCTTATGTTTAGGTTTAATATTGCCTATATCTAGATATTTAAGCTCCGTGCAGGTCTGTTCATTATTGCACCTTTGAACGTTGTCTTGTAGAAATGGCACTGAGATCAGCTGATTAGCTTCCTCACAGTACTTCTAAACTTCATGAAGCTCTCCTAACGGATGTGCGTTTTGTAGCGCTTCCAACGGAAATATGCAATGTCCCGAAGTTGAATATTTCTATTAATTTCATTATTGAACCACGGTGGTTGTGACGGCTTAATACTCTTCGTTTTAATTTTGACACATTTGTTAAATATATAGTCAATATTCCTATGTAATACCTCTAGTTGAGAGTCAGCAGAGGTAAGGAATCGCCTTTCAATCGCCGAGATTAAATTCATTCTGCAATTCATCAAGGCAGATATTCTTAAAATCCCGATATGTTATCGTCAGTTCTCTATGGTCAAGTATTACATCATACGTCCGAAAAATTAAATCATGTATGGAGAACGCAGGTACTGAGAGCTGGTCATATAGGACAATCTTATTAGAGTCACTTACAAAGAATACGTCTAAGAGTGTGTTGTCGCTGTTGAAGTGAATGGGACGTGTATTATTCACAATACATAGATCAATTGATTCTATATCATCAAGAATATGGGGCTCATTTTATAAATTGCTGTTCAAATCGCTAGTCAAAATTACATCAGCGTACCACAGTTAAATATCAGATATTTTTTCTATTAATTCACTTTATTGAATATTACGGCTTTTCCTATCATCCTATCAGGACTTTGACAGAGATATCCTGTACGACTGGTGTACTGTCTTGAGGGTGTTTACTTATTGCTTTGCTATTCAGTCTTTTATTTACATAAATGGCAACCCCACCAGCATGCCCCACACGGTCAGCACTATTCACAATATAACCTTCACATTCAATAGACAAATCACAAAATCGGTTACAAACCATGTCTCAGAAATATATATAACATCAGCCCTGCCGAAAATGTACCTAAATTCATCAATTTTTTGGTCAATCTTTGAGCATTTATATATACAATCTTTCAGGCTTCTTTACTTTTGCTCAGAATTCTGAAGACGCTGGCCGCGTTTCAATTCGGCATGTTAACCTGCATCAAGCCTTACAAATAATATTAGAAGCATGCTCAACATATAAGAATATAAAAACAAACATAAATAAAGATAACGCTACATTTAGATTTAAGAGTCAATATTTCTCAGTAGAGGTCGCATTAGTGTTGGAATGAGAGATAAGAGGCTGTGGCTGCGCAATATTGCAAAGCTCGCTCTCCACGTACTTTACATGCACGGGCATGACGTGTAAAGGCAGCAGTAAGTTTTCTCTGCTTCTATGGTTTCATGGCCTCTTTACAAATTGCATAGTTCTCTCATGAGAGTTTCTCATTTGCATATATGAGTGCCAGTGAATCAAAGCCTAACATCTGAAAGCTTAGTTGCTGCTTTTGTTTCTCGCCGGTAAGCTCCGATGGCATTCAACGACGTGGTTTTGTCGCTATAATTTTTTAATTTAATTATGATGACCGAGTCAACATTAGTGGGCTGCCACGGCATGGAAAATTTCTCGGATCCTCGATGGTGGTGGAACATTCAGTGCAGTCAGCAGTAAGTTTTCTCTGCTTCTATTGTTTCATGGCCTCTTTACAAATTGCATAGTTCTCTCATGAGAGTTGCTCATTTGCATATATGAGTGCCAGTGAATCAAAGCCTAACATCTGAAAGCTTAGTTGCTGCTTTTGTTTCTCGCCGGTAAGCTCCGATGGCATTCAACGACGTGGTTTTGTCGCTATAATTTTGTAATTTAATTATGATGACCGAGTCAACATTAGTGGGCTGCCACGGCATGGAAAATTTCTCGGATCCTCGATGGTGGTGGAACATTCAGTGCAAAGCATAATTAGTTGTAAAGAGCTCTGACTTCTTCGCTCTCGTTGTATGGAACTGCATGCATGCGCACATCACACGCCGCTGCGACAGTTGATTGCGCAGTCAACTACGCCTGCAGTCCAGCGACCCTCTCCCTAAGGGAACACAGCTCATATACTTCCTGCTCCAGGTGGTTGACCCTCTGGGACAGCTGCTTCACTTTGCCGGCCATGCAGTCCAGCTGCTCCAGAAGGACCTTCAGAATGCGCTGCTCCGATTTGTCCACTTCTTGGGCTGTGAGGTCAGCCTGCTATGCAAAACGATGGTATTTATTGCTTTGTTTATTAAGTGGTTCATTGTGTTTTGATTTCAGACTGTGTTGTGTGAGAATTTGTGTGTGGGAAGTGGGAAAGATCGTTTGTGTGTGCTATATTTGAGTGTTTTTGATTATAGCCGGGCAATTATTCGGTGTAATTTGCCGGCTAGAACAAGTTTCAATAGGCTCTACATTGATTATCAAACCATTTTTTTTTTTTTTGGGTTCGTGCTTTTATAAAGCCTTCTTGGCTTAGCTGAGGCCTGTATAATAATGTCCTGTAGCTAAGATAGAGTTATCTGCTGTTCTATCGCTTCTTTTTCCTGGATTGTTGGTAGCAAGCTTAGGGATACCCTATACTTCGAAAGAACATGTAATTCTTTCGAAGTTTTAAAATTGCTTTTCATGCAAATAGGATGATGATCCAAACAAATGTTGCTGTCAACCCAAAATCCTATGTCATAGGCAAAAGCTCATGATACACTGTAGCTATATCATTTGCTGAGCTTCCCACTCCATTTACCAAAGTATAGTCGCCCCTCTTGTCAGCAGCGTTAAGACCGTTTAAAATTATAAATTCATCTTCGGTGCAGAAATCTAGGAAGCATATACCCTTTTGAGTTAACCAATATCTTTCAATATTCTTCCGACATTATTAGCGACGCATGAAGTATTCTCTATCATGTCAAGCTCTTAAAGTTCACGTAAGCGAACATTAAGATGGTTTATTCATTTAATAGTTTATTACAATATATATTCTTATTACTATTATTTTCTTTATTGCTAGGACCTTTCTAAAAGGGACTCCAGCTTATAGTCAAAGTCTTCGACCTTGTTGCCATAAATGCTTTTCAGGTGCTGATCCCTTTGGTGTTCTTTGGCAGCTAGTACTCGGTTGGTATCAAAATATATCCTTTTTATATTGTTGTTTTTCTTCTGACAGATCTCTTTCCACATATATATCGGTTCCTGTTATTTTCCTTGTATATCTAACTTTTCTTCTTCTTTTTTTGCTCTCATTTACTAACCGGCTCAGTTCTCTTGTATCCTGTTCTTCATCCAGTTATAATTGCTCATCCCACATTAATTGGTTATCACACTGTCCTTGTGGGGTTGTCGCGTCAATATGCTTTCCCTAAGAGTACGCACTTTATTTTGCGAAGTGTGATTATATCGTTTTTCAACTCTTCGATTGTTGGTTGATTGGACCTGTCAGCTGTTTGGTTTTATTTAATTGTTTACTTACTATCGAGCGAAAGTGAAAATGATTCGTTTTCAGTTTTGGCGCCTTTCTCTCCGCTTTCAACGTTCTCTATCACTCGACGGTCCAACTCGATAGCTCTTAAACTGAGAGGCTAGTTCACATAGAAACAGACAGAAGAAGAGAAAGAGGGACGGACATTTCCTTATCAAATCGGATTGTCATTCTGATCATGAATTTGTATACTTAAGAAACTGACTTCTAAAACTGATCGAGTATATATACTTTATGGCGTCGAAAATGCTTCCACCCAAAATCGCGGTTTTCTTGTTTCAAAAATATATACTGTCAAACATTCATTACGTTTAAAACGGTCGACGTACGTGAGGCCTCCTCAAAAGGATACAACAAGAATTTAGTTTGATTAGGATGAAGAACAGAAAAGTTATGCTCCTAAATGTTAATTCCGGAACAATCGGTTATATGGTAGCTATATGATATACTTGACCGATCTGAATGAATCTCGAACTTAACCAGTGTGCAGATAAAATAACCATCTATAGAAACAGACGGACGAACGGAAGGACATGGTTATATCGATTCCACTTATCTTGCTGATCAATAATATATATACTTTATATAGTCGGAAATCTTCCTTCAATGCGTTGCAAGCTTCCTGACAAAATTAATATGCAATTTTTAATGATTTAAATTTTGCTATATAAACATTTTTAAAGTGGTTTTTTCTTATATGGAGGCCCATATGTATCAGAAAAAGTAGGCTTGGTTACTGATAGGAAAAAATATGATTTTTTACCTAGTGGAATCAGGTGTATTTGCAAGATAGTTACTCACCGACATACTAATAATGAAATCTGTTTCCACACCGTCACTATTGACATATAGCGGTGACGCTAGATACAAAACAGTAACAGTGAGAAGAGTAAAAAGACCTATATGCAAAACAAAACCAGAAGAACAACAACAAATTGCAATACTTTTCGAGTTATAAGACCAATTAAGCACGTGAGTAAATTATTCCTTCGGCCCATATATAATGAGCACAATATACAACAAAGAGAGCGAGTGACGTTTAAGAGCCGTTGATAAACAGCCTATTGTACAAATATGTATTTGATAAGACTTCAGTCAGCTTTTGTTGCCTGTTAGAGTGCTTTCTCATGAATTGGTAATCTTAATTTGTAAATGCTGGGGTACGTTAGAATGTTCTAAAAATTTTAATGTTCATTATATTAATAAATAAATGAATATTTCATTTTAGGCCCAGCATGATGAAATACTAACTAAAATCGATGGAATACGCCAAATTAAGGAAATAAGGCAGTACCGGCTGAAACGGCCTGACTGCTGTATCTTGTCTAATCCAAGAATATGGTGGAAATATATTCTTACATGCCATGGTCTTAATTTTAGGAGTAAAGATGACAAATTCCAGAGGCTTAAGGAAAATCTACGGTATATGAGGATTTCTCAAGCTGTTATATTGAATCCTAACGAAATCCTGTCTACCGAAGATTCAAATTTTAAATGTTATATTGAAAGCGATAGAAATATTTCAGAGTTAATTATATTGCGAAAGATTTCTTTTGAAAAAGTGTTTACAACAGAGCTTTCTTTAAGAACTCAAAACCTGAAAAACAAAAATATGCTCTTTCATTGGTTTCCCAATTGGATGGGTTGGTACGGTACCAGCATGGGACAAAGTAAAGAGCAAGATGAATCATTAAAAAATTTGGAAGATGACATTTTGATTGCCCTGGAACATTCATTACAAAATGCTACTGATTTAAAGAGTGATACTGTTTTTGGATATTTTACGGTTGTACTTCACAAGGGATTGGTTCTATTGGAATCTGAAGGAATTAACTATACTGAAAAGAAAAGATCTATTGAAATGGAGTTTATCAACTTCTCATCATTTTTTCAATTCAGTCCTTTATTCACGCTTTATGGTTTTGGAGTATCTTTAGGAGAAGTTTACCTATCAGATAAGGCAAGCGACGAAACGCTACATCGCTTTTTGGTGAAACCTCAAAATGAGAGTCCTTCCAAAAATAATCAAGCGAATGCAAGTACTACAAAAAGTTCTGCTGTAGAAGACGCAATATTCCAAATGACATATGAAAATGATACTAAATCCCAATTTCGACTTAACATAAAATCTAAAACCTTGGACCTCATATATAATAAAGCTGCTGTTGAATGGCTCCTATTTTTTTTTAACAATTCAAATGAGAGTATATCCACGAAAAAAAAAATACATATGGAAAAAAGTAATTTCATGACGAACTGGAATTATTTGTTTCTTGGAAATGAGGTTAGTAGCTATAAATTTATATTATACAGTTTTTTCATTTTAATTTACCACTCACATAGAAACTACGAATATTTAAGATTTTTGCAGTAGTTAGGTGTGTTCTACCGAAACACAAGAGATGGTGACCTCGGCAGGAACCATTTCTTGATATACAGTCTCACTAACTCATCAAACTATCTAAAAAGGGTTTGTTATAAAATAAAAAGGAATATTATATCTAACCAAAATGTTCATACATTTTATGTATTACATGTATGTAGTACATTTTATGTATTAATTATATATTAATTATGTATTAATTGTGTCATTGTATCAATTAAAGTTCCGATATGACCGGGTATACTCTTGCGAAGGGTATTTTAGCTTGTCGCGATACTTGTAACGCATAGAAGGAAGCATCCCCGACCCCATAAAGTATATGTATTCTTTATCAGCATGCCGAACTTCTAAACGAACTTGTTTCAGTTTTAAAGCTATTGACTTGTAATTCTCGCAGTAGGCTTCTTTCTATGTAAAAATATGAAAGATCGGACAATTATATCACATAGCCCCATATAGCCGACCGATTTGGAATGAACTCTTAGTACAAAGAAATTGGTTGTTTTTTATCCAAATTAAACCAACTTTGATAAATGTAGACCAAAGTTGATGCAGATCGGATCACTATTTCTATATAACTGACCAATTCGGAATGAACTCATGTACCGGATTTTGTTTTTTTTTTTGTTTTTTATCCCAATTAAACCAAATTTGGAACTTGTCAGTCTTAGAAGCCTTGACGTATGTTGACCGAATTTCAACGAATCTGCAAAGGTATGTAAGCTTCGGTTACCCGAAGTTAGCCTTCCTTTCTTGTTATAAATGTTCTTAGCATTAACTTAAGCTAGAGCCTCGCAACTGCACTGCCAGTGACGCCGACAGAGCTGTGGTCTTTTTATATATTAATTAATTGGTGAGTGAGAATGCTATATGCACATATATAGTATTATATTATTTGGGTTGCCGGTTTGTGCATCAACGTGCCGACGTGGATATGATAATATAGCAACAAGGTGTTACCATGTGTGTTGTTTAAGATGCTAGTTACAGTATGTATTCTATATGTGTGTATACCACATTTGCCTCCTTTATTTTGTTGAAAAATATATATATTTTTCGTTAAACTAGTATATATATAAGAAGTTATTTATTTATTTTTTTACTATTATATGTTATTGTAAATATATTTTAATACTCGTACTCTAGTAGAATAAACGAGTACATTGTATTCTTGCAAATGTATGTAACGAAGAGTCTCCGACCCCATAAATTATATATATTTTTGATCAGGATCAACAGCCAAGTCGATCTAGCCATGTCCGTCTGTGCAGCAACAGCAGACACCTCAGCAACAACAGCAACGGCGAGAAGTACAACACAACTTCGCCAACAGCAGGCAGACCACCAACGTCAACAAAAGCAACAACAGAAGCAGAGTTTTGAGACAACCCTCAAATAGGCCTCTCCGGCGCTGCAGACCGCCCCACTTAAACATCAGCCAAGACCTCAACAGCAAAGGATCAGACCCGGAAGAAGTCGATCTATTAAATTGCAAGGCATATTAGTAGAGTAGTAGACATCGTGATGCACAAATTTCAAATTGCTATGTATACACAGCTATTCTTTTGGACAAATCTGATCAGATAACTCAGCTTATTGAACTCTACAGCCTTTTGAGTAGATGCGTTAGTGTAAATGTAATATAAGGATATGAAGTTAAAGAGATTATTGTAGTTAGAACACAGAACACGAAAAGGTTCATGCGGCAGATAGTTTGAATGCGGTCCTGGTGATTTATGTATTATGGACACCAAATACACGATGCGTACTTCAATATAGGCCGGGCCGGGGAGGTATACAGCACTTTAGTTGTATAAGGATCATCGTATTTCTTCAACCATCGTTTAATAAAATCCAGAACACTCACCGCCTTATTGATAGTAATGGAAATGTCTAAATCGAATTTTAATTTAGGGTCTAAAAGAACACCAAGACATCAATAGTGTCCTTCCGATCGTTAAGAAGGTACAGCGATGCAAATATGCTATATAGCACTCGGAATTAATTACAGTGAGCCTTGAACGAGCTGCAATATAACGCGAATAGTCAGAGGACCTTCCCGAGATCTTAAACTTCTTAAAGAATCTAGATTTGATATTTTGTAAATTAATCAACTAATAAACCAAGGTGGTGTAATTTAGTGAATACTATAAACAATTTTCCACATATAGCACTTAGCTTTATTTTTCTTTATTTATTGTTTCAACGTGGTACGTTGGCTGGCTGAATGGATTTTTTTTGCTTTGCGCATATTTTTGCATTTTGACGCCCAACATAACAACACAGCACTATTGTTGTTGCACAAGTTTAATTTCTTGTGCTGTTGCACTCGAATTTAATTTCCCTTTACTTAACTACTCACCTGTTTATCTCTGTGTGTTGTAAAAGTTTCATAGTTCTGTGTGTTTAAATTGCTCCTTGACAACTTTAGTGTTTATCTGTATATTAATTTGCGTTCTCAATGTCCGTATTTTATAATAAGCGGTGCATATTCAAGGTAGATTTTACCGAGCTTCTAAACTGTTGGCTATGTGAAAACAATTAATTATAAATGTACCAAGATCCGACTCGGTACCAGTGATTATATCAATAGTGATAAGGGATTTTAATGTACGTGGTTAAGGCCCTCCACGCTGGCTTTTGGCAATTTAACAAAACTGTCTCCAAGAAAATTAAATTTTCTTTTTAGAGTAGCCTCAGAGTCTACTTCGGAAGATGTTTCTTTTAGGATATTTGTTCCGGACGACGGCTTCGGTACAATCAATCAACAAAGTTTCTGGCATGAGCACCTAGTCATAAAAGAGCTTATAACCAGAACTAGAAATCGGATACTGATTAGACTCCCTACTGCCGCACAATCCGTATTCTCTGATTAAGTTTGAAAAACTAATTTTATGTCTTCTTGCCTACCAAAATGTAAGAGGTCTTCATTCTAAACTCAAAATTGTACATGGATTGCCTTTCTTTCGATATTCATATATTTATTAATATTTACTTGTTTAAAGTCTGATATTTCAAATCTAGATAAACTAATAATAAACAAATAAACTAGATCAACTTTTTCCAGCAAACGTAGAGGCTTTTAAATTTGTCAATTACCAAATTTGATTCAATTTGGTTACAAATCACCCAATATTGCTGTTTGTTCATTTCGAATCGGTCGGTTCTGAAATTTGGCCAGCACACTTGGAGTCATCTGAAGCTGACATCTACCAAATTTGGTACAATTCGGATAAAAACAAAAAAGTTGTGTATACTAAGAGTTTATTAAAAATCAGTCGGCTATATGGGGCTCTGTGCTATAGTGGTCCGATCTTGCAGATTTTCACATATGAGCATCTTACAGCAGAATCAAGGCTACTGCGAAAATTACAAGCTTTAAAACTGAGAGACTAGTTCGCTTAGAAAAACACGAACAGACAGACGGACATGGCCACATCGACTCGGCTTGTCATGTTGATCGAGTATATGGGTAATTCTCTAATGCCGAATGCGACATTCGTACACATTCAAAGTGAAAAAAAAAACATATGCCGAAACATTATTTTTCTTGTGACGAAGGGCGAAACTTATAGGTCTTGATTATCACTATTATTGGCGCTAAGATGGATTCGGATTCTGGGCAATAGTTCGTTTTCAAAAATATGTCAAAAGGCAATGTGTTCGCACGCGACTCAAACAGAAGAAGCTTTTTCGGAGATCAGTTCAAACACTGATTTCAGCGAAACGTGAACGAATATTTTGATACAATTCATTTTAAAATGTTATGTATTGATATTTCTTAATAAGGTTTTTTGTTTGATTTACAAATATTCAGTATTTTTTTGTTTTTGTAATGTAATTTGAATCACTGTCATACGAGACATTTTGTTCCATCATACTTTTCATGTTGTTTTTGTACTTTTAAAGTAATTAGACGTGCATAAGATGTATTTAAATGATTTTTAATATATTCATTAAATTTTGTTATTTTCATTCTTGATTAAAAACACAACAAAATATCTTCAATAAAATTAAACATAAATAAGTAGTTTCATCTTATTTGAGAAAAATAAGGAACAGACAGACACAAACTAAAATGATAATAATCGAATACGCTGTCCTAGCTGATTCTACCTAGTGCTGAAGAAACATCGATGTTTGCCCACATCGGATTTTCTTTGGCTTCCCATCCTATCTTCTTAAGTGGATTTCCGAATACCTAAATCTCAGAAAGTTCTTTTTATGGTAACGCGGTAACGCATTGTAGCCCTTCTCTTCACTCTTCACTCTATTTATCAATGAATTTCCTCAGGTACTGTCCCATTATCGTGTACTAATATACACCGACGATCCTAAACTTTGCATTTCCTTCCTGAGCCTTCCTTCACTTAGCCTTCAAGTTGACCTTTATGCTTTCTAAACGTGGTGTCAGGTGAATTAACTAAATTTTAACTGATCTAAATGCAAAGTTAATGTCGACACTGTTTATGAGTTGGGTGTTCTTTTAGACCCTAAACTGAAATTCGATTTACACGTTTCAATTACCGTCAATAAGGCTGTGGGTGCTCTGAGATTTATCAAGCGATAGTGGAGGGAATTTCATGATTCTTATACAACTAAATTACTGTATATTTTCATGGCCCGACCTATTTGGAATACGTGTCGTGTGTTGGGTGTCCACAATCCAGGAATCACCAGGACCGCATTGAGTCTTTATTATTTATTTTTTTTTATTTTATTTTTACGTTTGCTCGCCTCTCGTCGTATTCAAGTAGGTTTCTGCTAATAAACCTTCCATCTCTAGAAAATCGTAGAATTATGCTTCTTAAAACGTAGAATTATTTTAATACACATCCTGATTAACGGCGAAGTTGACTCTCCCACTTTAATGTGGCTCAGCATCAATTAATTTTTCTGTCCCTCGTAGAACTTGTGGAAACTATGTTCCTATCTATCTTCACCCTTGTAACTCAAACTATGTTTGGCAACAACCTTTTCGTGTTCTGCGTTTTTTTTTTTTTTTTTTGTCTTCTCTTTGCTTGTCCATGTTTGTTTTCCGTTACCGCGTTTCATGTCGCATGTTAAGCATCCCTCGGCCGGTTGGGTGGAGGAGGACGCTTTAACCTGGACTTAGCGCGCAACAAGTCCATGGCTTGGTGTCGTTGCGGAGACTCTTGAAGTCCCACTGTTGAGTTGAAACCCGTATAATTACACAGAATTGAAGCCATGAAGCATTCACTGCCGCTAATTTTCTTTTTCGTTGAATAAATACAGACCATTGAGTTGTAGCAAGCGGTTGTCAAATACGAAGGAAGCGCTCTGCCAAAAGCCTAATGTCTGAGGAAAAATGTCGTGGGCCGACAGTGGATACAATTTGGTTAGATTTAGTTGAATAACAAAAGAGTAATGTTACCAAGTGTTCAATCCGGAGCAATCGTTTATATGGTAGCTTTATCAGATCATTCTAGCGGACGTGGAGCCACCTCAAATATATACAAGCCGAATTTGGTTTGATGAGAATGAAAAACACAAAAGTTATGTTACTATGTGTTCAATCCGGAACAATCTGCAGTTTTATGATAAAGTTGTCCGATCTTGATCTGATCAGAACAGTGGACCTGGGGCCTCTTCAAATGAAACGACAGAAGCAAGAAAAACACATCTGACTGTTGCTTATTATTATTAACTTCGCGAGCTGAGCTGCTAATGATGTCGACAGCAGAGCCGGAGCTTGATTTGTTATATATTTGTAAATATTCAGTCGTAGAATGAGTGCGGGTAGTATGTGTATATAATATCTACATATATAATACTACATATCCTTTTTAAAAAATATTATGAAGTATTCTATTAGGGTTTGTTATTTTCGGTTTTTTTAGGTTAATTGAATATATACATATTTATATTTTTATATTTTTAATTTTAATGTAATTAATATAAATATAATGTTTGTATTGTAAATATATTATTTTTTTTAATTAAAATATTTTTTTCTCTATCTTCTATTCCTATTACTGAATAAGGACTTAATATACTGGTTCCAATTTATGGCCAGTTTCGTTTCTTAATAAAATCTTATCTCCGAATTTCAATTGAAAGTTAATAGAGAGGGTAGTTTTGTTTATACTGTGAAGTGTTTGCCATAAATATATGGTTGAAAATGTGTAAACGCACAATGAATGACAATTAATTCGTGCTCTGATGTACTTTTATTACTTTCATTCTTTATATAGATTTCTTTGGTAAGATTCCTTTATCCGTGCATAAAAAAATACAATTTTTGTGGATGCAATATCAGGTTGCAGATCCTGTATGTGTCAAAAACATCTGTTTAGTTTTTAAGTAAATGTTTTTTGGAACGACCAATAACTATTAAGTCATCCATGTAAAGGTATGCTTGAGGTATGCTTGCTATAATCCTGTGAAATATATTCCTTGTACTTTCTTCGAGTTTAATCTGATGAAATGTCAGCCTTTCAGCCTAAGTCTTAGTCATTAAAAATATCTAGCTTGACCTGGTTCATCTAAACTATCATGAATTCTAGGGAGTGAAAGCTTGTCGGACAGAAATTTTTTGCTGACGATAGTCAATTACTAATCACCATTTTTCGCCATTGAGCTCGGAAGGGCTTGCTTTCCGACAAGTACAAGTGGCCTGTTGTACTCGGACGCAAAAGGTTTGACTACTTAGTTGGTTTTGTATTTCATCAGTTTGGCTATGAGTGTGGGCTTCGATAATTATCTCGTACTAAAGTAGAGTAATCGAGTATAATGCATTCGTGCAAATGTATGTAAAAGGCTAAACGAACCGTTTCCGTATGTATATTCTTGGTCAGCGTCAACTGCTGAGTCGATCTAGCCGTGTCCGTCTGTATGAACACCTAGATATCGCAGTCTATAAGTGCGAGCGTCACCTAATTTTTCATGTAGACCCCTATCTTCCACAATTTTTAACACATACGAAACACGGGTTGTATATGTGTCATCTATCGATTTGCCAAATTTCATTATGATCAATGAGTTTGAGTGCAGTTTGAGTGCAGTTTGAGTGCACCCCACACCCACACAAATATTTGTTGCACACTTTTAAGTGTGTCAAATAATTACTAAATGCTGAGGAGTATCTTTTTGTCGGAATAACGACTATAGCTTTCTTTTTTGTTAGTTGATCTATGACAGTGTTTTCTCTAACTTCTTTCTCAGTTTCACCTACATCGTAACTGGAAAGTAGTTCAAATTTGAATTATTTATATTTACTAATATATCGATACTTTTTTTTCCTGAATTTCCTGATTTGGGATCAGTATACTATTTACTCATCAAGTTAGCTCGACTCTCCGGACAACTTTCGATCTTGCTAGTAGAAAGTATTGAATTCTTATTGGAACATAAATTGGGAAATTTAAATTATGTGTCTGCAGCTGTATCTATTAGAAATGTTAATTAAACTGTAGTAGTAATTAATAATTATACTCTAGTAGTCTGGTAGTATGTTGTATTCGTGCAAATGTATGTAACAGGCAGAAGGAAGCGTCTAAGACCCCATAAAGTATATATATTCTTGATAAGAAGCCACAGCTAAGACGAATGTAGCCATGTCCGTCTGTCCTTCCGTATGGACACCTAGATATCGTTGACTATAAGAGCTAGAGTAACCAATTTTAGTACGCAGAATCCTTTTGTGGTGTGGGGTTTCAGATCAAATTTGTTTTAAAATTTTGCGATTTTCGATAAAGTCCTTATATCTCCCACAATTTGTAACAGATTTAAAACTCGGTTTATATATGTATTTGCCAAATTTCATTAAGATCGGTTAATAATTGCAGACAAAATCCCAAAAAAAAACAACATGTATGAGAGCACGCCAGCCCAGAAAAAAACTCAGAAAGTGTTGCATTCTTTTGAGTGTGTCAAATATTGAATAAATGCTGAGTATCTCATAGTCGTAATATCGACTATAGCATTTTTACTTGTTTTCCTTAGATTTTGAGAATAAGCCATCCAATATCAACAATGACACGGACGCTACACAATTTCTAAAGTGTGCGTGAGTAAATTTCACAAACATAGATGAAATAAAGGTACCCCAACACATTCAGTCAAAATTCCGAAGAATTATTAAAAAAAAGTTTGAGTTTTTGCACACCCCGATAAATCATTCCCATACAGTAAAAAAAAGAAACCCATATACAGAGAAATATAGAGGAACACATTGTTTTAGATTTTAGGAAGCTAAGTTCAGAAAGAGCTGCCGACAAATGCAGTAGCCCGAATTTCAATTTGAATTTTATCAGACCTAGGCAGAGCCTAGGCACTTAATTTGGATCCCTCCAAATTCAACTAGCGGAAAGGGAGTGGAAAAAAGGTTTTTCCAATAGGAATTGGGAAGAATGCACCTGAACACTTTACAACAGAGTTTGAACTTAATTTTCTACTAGAACTTCAGAATTTTGATAAAGTTACTTTTCATATCGATAATAACTACCACAAGTACGAACGCAGATATACTGTACTTAATAAATTGCTATAAAATATAGCAAATCGCTTCTGATCAACTTCGGACAAATTCGAATTTCGGGCCTCCTAAAATAGATGAAAATCAGATTTGCTTCGATTTGGAGGAAAAACAAACATATTGTGTTCATTCCTAAAAAATAGGTTCTATCGGAGCTATATGGTATACTTGGTTAACAGACGTGGGACCTCCTAAAATGAATACAAAATTATTAATTCCAATAAAAGATTATTAATTTCTTTGGGGGACGTCTACCCTTCTGCTGCTTTATTAATAATTCGTTTTTAAAACTAAAAGATATACATTTGTGAGTTTAGACGCTTAGCGTTGCTTCAGTAGAGAAGTCGGCGGCAGGGCAGCCTTATGTATGTATATATGCTTATATATAACATGTATAATAAATATGTATTAGACAGAGAGAGTTATGCTCATATATATCATAAGCGGTTAAGGTATGGGAATGCTATGTTTACGTAGCGACAAAGTGTCGTTGTTTGTATTATGTTTATGTAGCAACTAAGTGTTGCTGATCAATCTATTTGAAATACACTGAATACAGTGTACTTTCAATATATGCGCATAGTATAAGTTCGATTTGAATGAAAAACAAACATTTTGTATTCATTCCGAAAAATAGGTTCTATGGGGACTATATGATATGGTTGTTCAATTCCCTTAAAAAACAAAACAGCTTTGAAATAATAACATTAAAATGGGCGGTGGTTCCTATAAGGGTTACAATATAATGTGAGCGTAGAAAAATTTTTATTTTGTTTTAGCGACCTTTCTATTTGTAAATGTTTTTTATTTTAGCAAGCTCGGGGTCAAGTGAGTGAGGAGACAACGATATAGTTAAATCGGTTAAAACTCAACGGACAACCAAACTTTAGCCGCTTCTCACCGTGTAACAGCAATCGACAAGTTGTAACATGTCTAACCATTAGCAATTATGACAAAAGTGTTGGAGACAGGGCTCAAAGAATTGACTAAAAACAACAGGTTAGAGATAGGAATACCATCACAGACAATAATAATACGCAACAAGGCTAAAATCCGTTTTTCAATAAAAGACAAGGACCAAGTGGGGGGTGGCCAGGGAAGCCAGGAGCCAACGGAAAAACAAAATCGATACGTCCTAGACAGGTATTTCGATTTCATGCCTATCAATATATCCAACCTAATGGTAATATGGACCAGTATCAAAATCAAGCTCTGGGACAGGGAACAATTAGTGGAACAACAGGGCCGAAACCACAGAGAGTTAATAATTTAGCTCAGGAAGACTCTATAACCGACCAAGACGAAGATGTCTACCAGACACCAGCTGACTCAAAAGTTGTAGACATTGATGATGAACTGACAGAATATGACCAAATCATTTTTTTAGACAGAACTCCCTGCTTCCGTTCATAGAAAGAACGATCGCAAGGAAAACCAATTGATTACACAGATAAATCACTCTTGTATATTAAAAATGTAGATGAACCGTTACTCGGAAAGTCACTTCATGGCTTCAACGCGATTAAAGAAAAATGCCTCATAAAACTTTTGCTACCAAAACCATACCTGCCAATCTTTTGACGTTTGACGAAATAATTGATCTTCATCTACTAACAGACATTAATGCCCCTTTAGATTTTACGAATAACCAACAGAAAACCAATTATGATTCGAAAGCGATAACCTCAGGTACTCAGGTACTATTAAAAAATCTATTGTCATAATACAGTCATTTACACACGAGTTGGAAAATAAGATAAAGGGCACAGTTGAGAAGGCACAGGATATTCAAATACACTGATTAAAAGTGAACAAGAGGTTGGGAAATAAACTCACACCACTGTGCGAAGACAGAAAAGTCGAAGTCGACACAGGGACAACAGTTCTTAATAATGGGAGGGTGGTCCCTAAGGACAATTTATGACAGTTTTTAAATTCATTATACCCTTGCAGAGGGTATTATAGTTTTGTCACGATATTTGTAAAGCATAGATGGAAGGATCTCCGACCCTATAAAGTATATATATGATATAGTCGATATAGCCAAGTCCACTCTCTGTCCGTCTGTTTATATGCGAACTAGTCTCTCAGTTTTAAAGCTATCGACTTGTGATTTTCCCCATAGGCTTTTTTCTGCTGTAAGCTGTTCATATGCTTTTTTCTTGTTCTTTCTAATATTTCAGGAATTTGATTATGCTACTTTTTATTCCAATAATGACTGATAAATTAAATGACTATTCAAACTCGGGCTACATCCCACTCGTAGATGGAAATGTAATTATTTGGCAATATTTTGAATACTTACGACATTCAACAAACCTCACCATGTACTCAGAAATACCAGAAAAACAAAACTCGGACATAGGATGCATAAGAACACTCTTAGAAACAGTAGATATCCACCACAGACATGCAAGAAGTATATATATTTTTGGGCACTGCTTCAAAAGTACATAGTTGCTGTTACTCCAAACTTCGACGATTTTGACAAATGAATATTTAAACAACAGGAGCTCATTATTCAGAAAATAGATAAATAATGATAATAACTCACTTTAGAAAATCAATACGCAGATCAAGTTGCCCCCGCCCCCGCAATTAATAAAGTCCCTATATCACCCAAAATTTTTGACAAATTTAGTTTTATTAATATCGCATAATAATTCTAATAATTGCAACAATAAGAACGGTTAATGGTACCGAAAGAACAGTCACCGGGACATTCTTGCTCACTTTTGAAGAAGACGCGACCATCAACGGGTTCCTATTTTTAAATGAGAAGAACATCGTCAACAAACTCCCGACCCAAGCATCATTCGCTCGTCTCAACATTACTGGTCAGCAGGTGATCTTGAGCTTTCCGTACATGTAGATTTTGAATATCGAAAATCTGTGGTACTTGGAAAAATCTAATCTAAGAAGCGAATGAGAACTATTCATCGACGATCATTACAAGTGGCCATTGACGGTTTGAACACTATAGTCGATATTCTGACTATAAGATACTTGTACTTAGCATTTATTTAATATTCGAGACACTAAAAAGTATGTTACATATAAAATTTCCATATTAATTTTCCATAAATATGTACCCAGATCAACTTCGTTTTATTCAAATCGGGCATGAACATAATATGTTTGTTTTTCACCCAAAACATGTTCGTGGCAAAATTTAAAAACAAACTGGATCTGACGACACACTAGGGGCGTAAATTTCTGAACATTCAAATAGACATTGGATGGCCAAGAAGGGTGCCGATGCTGTTCCGTATGTTACAGTATTTAGACGATGGGTTTGCAGGTTCGCGCTCCTCCTCCAAAGAATCAATTGATACTTTCGATCTTCCTCGGCGACAGTTACTTGTCTATACATCTTTGAAATGTCGGTCGTGAGCGCAAATTTGTTTAATCGAAATCGCGGAAGAGTAGAATAGTCGCACCTATCATCAATGTCTCGTTTAATGAGATTAAGGTCGACGTTTCGCTTGATATTTTGAAAGCTACGCGCAATTTGGTGGTGCTATCAGGTCTCAGGACACATTGATGTAGAATATAGTAATGCTGTCCTGGAGGAGTGCTGGTTAGCAATGACATGTTGCCAAGGTTGAGTTACTCTTACAGAAAATCCATAAACATGTCTCTCAAATAATTATACTTTGCGAGTCTGCGCTCTAGTGATAGAAAGCGGCGCTTTGCCGTTTCGAAAGATAAGCCCAGTAAGCTTATATTCATAGCGACCCGCCTCCAGCCTGCCTACGGTTTGCTTAAAGTTATGTTCGCAGGCCAAATATTTCAGCTGTTTGAACAGCCATTGACTTTTCTGGGACAAGTTCTAATTCTCAAAAGCGTTCTATCAGAGCGTCGAGAACAATGTTCGCTTTCAATAGCGAGGTTGCACACCAAAGCTCGAAACCATGCCAACAACGTTTTTTGGATAGATGGATGTTCGGAACTTAGCTTTATTTGGTCCACACAAAGTAATTCGAAACATTTTTCTGCTCCTCGTAGTAAATTAACTTTAGCAGTCTTGTGGAAATAAGGGTCCGCCATCTCAATAATGGGCGTAATATTCCATTGTGCGAAGTTAACTGCATGATCGGGCTGATATGTCGAAATCGAGCTTAATATCCAGAAGATAAGGATGCAAACCTATGAGCATTGATACGAGAGTGAGCAGAAGTGTGAAATTTGTGACAGAGTAATTTTTTCCAACTGTCACTATCTTCAGGCATGAATCTTCCCGATGCAATCGTAAACGCTGTGCTAGATCCTCTGAATTAAAATTGATTTGAGAGCCCCGATCTAGAAGGGCTCTTGCATATTGATACTGTCCGGATCTATCTTTGACTTTCACTAATGCAGTCCCGAGAATGACCAGATCAGTACTGGCAACATGACTAGAACACACTTGTGTAAGCTTAGAAGTCGACTAGTGTGCCTGTGAATGCTCCGCAAGTGTAGAAACAGAAGTACTTTGCTGCTGTTCTACACCTTATCTGTGAAGAAGAGTATTATGGGGCTTTGAGCACACTCGTCACTTTGACGTCTTGCATTTGAAAACTGAATGACCTGGGTTTAGACAGTTGATACACAAGCGATGCTGTGTGGTGAATTTAAGTCGTTGACCAACCGGAAAAGAAGTAAACGATTGACATTTGCCTATGCTATGATTGGTCGTTGAGCCATAACGACATTTAAAATCAGCTCGTTGTTCAGCCTTTGTGCATAAACCGAAGACTTTTTGTGTCCTTTACTTGACTCCTGTCTGGATTTCCCTTTATTCTTGGTTGACTCCTCAGCAGCCAGGTACTGATGACGTCGATTCAAGAAAGCTGCGCACTCGGACCAAGATGGCAAGTTATTATAATCAAGTTGGTATTCAAAGCGGGACTTTGTTGTATGATCAACTTTGGACATTGCTATGTTAATCGACATTGCATTATTTATATGCTTTTCACTGCCTCAATGAGTGTTTTAAGGCTAGAAGCAGAAGGCTTTTGTATGTGGGGGATATCAAAAACTTACGGGATCGTATCGAAAAGGGTCAAACCTTTATTTTCATAGACTTCCTTTAAACTTTTAAGAGCTTTTTCATAGTTGCTGTCAGAGATTTGGAATGCCTTCACGGTCCCCAATGCCTAATCTCTCGAGCAAGATAGTAAATAGTTCAATTCTTCTACGTTGGTTTATGATGAGTCGTAAAGAACCAACAAATTTCAAAAAGGTTAATAAAGTTTTTAAATTCAGCATGGTTTCCACCAAACTTTATAAAACGCATTTTTGGTAACTGTGATGAATGATGCTGGCCACCACTATCTTTTCCATCAGTTGTCTGACTATCGCTTTAGTTGGTTGCAGAAAAATACAAAGCTTCTGTGGAGATACCTAGATCCTCGACAGCTGCACTTAAATAATTAGAGAGATTTAGTAAGCATGCATTTCGAGATATAGTTTTCAAGCATCTCCAACCGGAATTGAATTTGAATTTGGTTGAACGATATAGTTTTCTGTTCGAAAGACGTTTTCATACGCCAAATATCAGTCATGATCTTATCGTGTTTTTCAATTACAGCTATCAACTTTGAGCTAGGTATAGAACTGCCTATTTTCGATGCTGACTCTTTGTCAGTCATTTTGGAATTTTCAATTTAACTAAAGTCGATAAGTATCTATCTGGCTTAAGGCAACAGAGCAATGTATAATAATAATATTCAAAAACACAATTGATTTAAATCCAGTGAATTTGTTAAACAAGAATATCAAATTGTGACACAATCCAAAGACCATGTGTTGATCCCTAAGGGTTAATACAGAGGCAGCAACGAAAACACACCCAAAAACGACTATTCCAATGCCCTCATCAATATGCCGCCAAAATGTACAAGAATATATGGCATCTTTGCTTGGAAATGCAATTTTTTGCACTAAGTACCTGAGATATCGGCATTGATTTTCCGCAAACTTTCCTTATTTTCAATCAAGTATCAGAGAAATGCAATACAACGCGTATTCCATATGTAAATGAGAGCACATAACAGTGCAGATCAAAGAGAGTTAAATGTAAATAGCATTGGTATATGCATATGAGCGCAACATAATGTAAATATTTATTTAAAAGTTTAATGCTAATGGCATATTGCATGCTCTTCCAATCTGCAGTATTGGCTTTATATAATAAACTCAAACAATTTATTTATAAAAAAAACTGAACTAATCTGATCCAACAGGGATTATTTGATATAGTTGCCCGATCCGAAACAAATTTGGTCAGTTGATGTAGATGCCTCCAGGACACATAATCCCTAAATTCGGGGTAATTTCAATTAAAAAGAAAATAACTATGAAATAAAAACACTAACCTGGGCGGTAGGTTTGTATGGTAGGCGTGGCAAAAAAATAAAATAAACTCTATCTGGGTACATATTTACCTATATATAAAAAAATTAATGTCTGTTTTTCTTTTATGGGCGTCTAAGCTATAGGACCTATCGGCATGCAGTTTTTACTGTATACAAATACGGCACTCGGGAATGTCAAGAGAAAGAGCACCTATTTTGCCGATTGCAATGGATTTTTTACTGTATATTAATACGGACCAGAGGAAGGCCAACGGCTACAAATTATATATGTTATCCGAATGTGATCTACAAATGCGATGCACCTCGACTCTGCAGGTGCAGGTGCAAAGCGTCTTCTCCAGAATTTCCGTCAAGTGGTTTCCCCCAATACAACGTTCTACTTCAGGGATGCCTCAAGTGGTTGGCATCAACTAGGTTCGATGATTAGGATGAGAAGTTTACTGAACTAGCTATTGCTGTCCTCGGGCTCAGACAATAATACAATATTAATTATACGGCTAAGAGGCGGAGTGATAACATTTATTAAGCGACTTATTGATTGAGCGCTCAATGCAAGACTAAACTTTCGAAGTACAAAATATTTCACTTAAGCTAAACCAAAACTCGCATCACGCCACAATGTCATGTTCGGCAATCCGGCTCAGCATAATCATAGGCGGTTACGGAAAACTCTTGCGGCATAACAAAGGTATCCGATTACCGTCGCTGACCATTGCAGCTGAAAGCGCTGATACAAAGTATTCGGCGCAGCAATTGCGAGGGTTACTCATGAACTTATGAAATATATTAAAGCGAGGGTTGTCTGTTAACTACTCCTCCCTACTCTTCTTAGCAGTTGGAATGATGCTAAGCCCAGCTGCGAACCAAAACTTGCCATTTCATCCTTGAATGCTTGGAGGATCCTTTAGTTGTGATTGTTCAATCTATGGAGTAACGGCATGCTCAAGATTGGGTCGTGGCTTAGAATGTTCAAAAGTGGTGATCCCGCTATGCCTGGGGTTTTGTCTAGGATTTCACGGTGGTTGACATATTTTGTGCCGTTGATGCTTGCCATGTGCGCGAATGTGACGAGATGCTTGTCATTTGTTGAGATTTCTTGGCCGCCGTCTGTACTGATCCTTGCTGAGCTTTCGTTTATTATTATTACACCATCGTCTATGAGCGTGATTCCAGATGGCTGGACTGCGTGTGGCAAAAAGCCGTGTCTCCAGCGTGCAGTGCTCGAGCACAGGTGTCATGTGCTGTCTGCAGAATATGGAGTAAGTTGTTGCGATACACTCCGTCACTGCTAGAGTATCTACCTCGCTCTCGGTGTGACACGCGGAAGATGGTGATCTTTTTGCAAATGAACTTTACTCTAGGATATGCAATTAGAATATGAATATTTGTGGACTGAAGGACCGCTTGCATCAGATGGATTATGGGTGTGTCGATAGTATGTCCACTAAAAACTTCAAATCATTATTGTCAATAATGGTGAAGCTTACTATGTTAGATTTAGCCAACGTAACTGTTAACATTAAATTTTGAATTTCCGTTATTAACATTCTGTTTCTTGCCAACAGGGCTTCACATAAGTGAGGAGAGTCAACAAAATCATTTTTCTTTGCCTTGATGATTTGGTTAATAAAATCTGTGAGCTTGTTCATTTGGTTTTGAGTTTCTGAATTTATCACGACCTGCCTATTATTAAATTCGATCAATTGTGATTTGGTTAATTTAATTTTTTCAAGGTCTGAGGTATCAGAACCAAGAAAATCTAGACTGCTGGCACGGACGAAAGGCTCCTAATGTGGCCTGTCTCGACATCTCACAACTTTTCAATGTGCGATTGTGGGAATAGTTTGGCCAATTTTTCTGTATCGTCTACAATTGCTGTAAAATTGAACAAATTGCTCGAGTGCCTTAAGTAATCTCGTTGTTCCCACACTAACGCATCCCCGTCTATTATGGGTATGTAATTAGAATGTGAATAATCGATAATAAGATCGTTCATTGCTGTTATTATAAGGAAGAGCGTGCCCACAATCCTGTAAGACAAAGGAAATAAGATAAAATAAAGTTTCGTCCATCTTATTTTACCCCTAATCTATTTATTTGGTGCAAAAACTTATTTGATGTTGTCCTTATGGACATCCCTCCCATTCACTAAAACACACGTTCCCACGTCTGCTTGTACCTATCCTTCTCAACATAAAGGGGACAACTTGTTTCCGAGTCTCTTGTAGTTCTGCAAGTATGCCTTTTCACCTATTTTAAATACCCTGTTCTGTCTGCTCAGATATCGCATACATGAGTTCTACAGGTTTTTGGTCCGTGACTGAGTGGAGCGTTTTATTATATTCCACTGTTGCCCCCATTATCAGTCCAATTCACGATCTTTTTATCGGTGAAATTTATCAAATGGCGAGTTTTGCTGCCGAAAAGATTAAAATTTCGCTTTAGTGGGAAGCGTGCCTCTTCTAAAACGATTTGGTTTCTGAAACATTTTAAAGGCTTAGGGGTGGTTTCGACCGTGTTGTTCTCTTTGAATGGTTGCTACATCTGACTGAGGTTCGTCTTGCAGGGCATTTATGTTTTGACTTGATAGGGCATCTGCCACGAAGTTTTCCTTACATGGTTTGTAGAACATTTTTGAATCATGTTCGTCTAAGTAAGCCTTCCACCTTTTAATTTTTGCGGTTGTATTTTTTTCTGATACCGCAAAGAATAGAGATTGGTGGTCGGTAAATATTCTTATCTCCTTGTTTTGTAACTTGCCCATGGCCCATACGATTGCCAGTAGTTCTCGTTCGTTCGTGACATAGTTTAATTCACACTGGTTCCCCTGGGACAAAACGGCTCCGATGCCATTTGCGGAGGTATCGGTAGTAAGATCAAACGGCTGTTTAAAGTCAGGATACATAAAGATGACACATTCTGATACCATGATGTTCCTCAAGCGTGCAAACGCATTGCGCTGAGACTCTTTGAACTCAATTGCGACTTTACGTTCGTTCAGACGAGTTCTGCCTTTTCCTAGGTGGTGCAGTATTAGCCTGCTGCTTCCCAAATTTTGTGGGCTGCCTAAACTTAGAGGATGAATCTATCTCCATTGGCTCGGTTGCTAGGCTTTGGTGTCCTCCTTTGTTATGCTCGTTGTTAGTGTTATTGTTTTGACGCTTGGTAAAATGACGGTTTTTGTCATGGCTTCGGTCCTCCTTACTGTTTTTTTCCTGCTTATAATGGCTGCAAGACTTGCTGGTTTCCGTAGCTTGAGTTTTTTCTTTTAAAGCTTTGGCATACGAAGTCGAAAACATACTTTGTTCGATACTTGATTCTGCCTCTTTGGCTAGTACCAATGCAAATGGCAAGTCTTTGGGTTATGCTGGGAAGACAATTGCCCTTAAGGATTTCTTCAAACCTGAGATAAAAGCATGCAATGCATCTGCCCATACCTCTGTGTACATCAGATCCGCCCTGCCTAACCATTTCAAGATTCTGTCGCAGAGTGCTTAATGACGTTTTATCTGCATATGTGCAATCTAGTCTTACTATGATCGCATCGAAATTGAGTGCTGTGTTATGTGACACTAACAATGCCCTTGCGGGCCCTCTGAGCTTGTTTTTGATTATCGTAACAGCTTGATAATGCAAGCTGCTGCCATTATATGGCCTAAAGAGCTCGGCTGACTGCCGCCATGCTACGTATTAGTCCTGAGTCCCATCAAAGTCTGGTATTGACTTTATAATGTCAAGGGGAGTTTCACATCTGGTCTCCGAATTGACGGAAATCCTCTCATAAACCTCAATCTGGGGTACATATACAAGTTCCTAATTTGTTCCTCAACAGACCTAATCTGCGCTTGAAAATGCGCCTCTTGCTGTACCAGTGCTTGGTTAACAGAAGCTGTTACTAAAGTTTGAACTTTTTGGGCGCCCATTGTCGTTTAGTTGACCACTGCTGCTGGCTATCGTTTTCCGGTTCAAAATTCCAACTGTCGTATTCTACTTTGACTTCCCTATTTGCTCCTGACCAACTCATCAATCAAATATTGTTCGGAAAGAACAATTCTCACTTGCCTGTTTCTTATTAATCCGATTATTTGAATCGGTAAGACACAGAACTGGTTTTTGTTCGCAAAATGTTATATTTTTGTTTTATTTTTGTCTATTTCAGTTCAAACATAGACCAAATCAAACACTAGTTGCGTAACATTTTTTTTTTGATTTGCTGTTTTTAGTAGAACTTAAATGTGCGTTTGGTTCTTAATGCTAAGTTGGACGCCAATTAGCTATGCTACATATACTAGGGTTGTCGTACTGATCAAGAATATATATTCTTCTTTCTGCCTGTTACATACATTTTACAAACTTAATATACCCTTGTTCCATAGCTATAACGTATAATTATTTTAGCATTTGCAAAAAAAATTAGATAAATGAAGAGAGATCGTGTTCCGCACTCGCATTACATACAACATTGGCGATGAATTTAATCATCAATGTGTGATTGTCCGTTAATTGAGTTAACGATATCGGTATGTCGATAAATGAGTTATCAGTGTATGTATATCGATATATTCTGGTATTGGTATGTGTATACCGATATATTGAGTAATCGATATATGCTTAGCGATATGAGTTATTGCTATGTGTTTATTTATATATTTAGTATATCGTTATGTTCAGCTATTGATATATGTATATCGATATGTTGAGGTAGTGGAATATGTATACCGATACATGTTTATCGATATGTTGAGTTATCGGTATATGTTTATAGATATGATGAGGTTTTGGTATATGTAAAACGATATATTGAAATCGATTTATGTATACCGATAATTATTGTTATCGATATATGCATATTGAGAAATATAGTTATCGATTTATGTATATAATTTAAAAGTATCCACACGATTCAGGATATCATATATATAGTAACTTACTTGGTTTAGGCTTTTTGCATCTTTCAATTTTGATGTTAGAATACTTTTAATTGATTTGAATGTCAACCAGATTTTGATATTTCCATTTTTAATTTATTTTTTGTTTTTACATTTAAGGTGAATCAAAAAAATTGGGCCTTTGAAATTGAAGTGTTTGCGCCTCGCATAATATTTTTGGAAAATTACAAAATTTGTAATTCACTGATGGTGCTACTGGATTTTGGAAAATTTGAAATGCGCAAATCAGATTTTCAAAAAAGCGGAACTGCATTTGCTTCGCGGATATTGAATTCTACTGCAGCAGATAACAATAGTGATGATGACGAAGCTTATATGACTCCATGCTCTACACCGCCTGCTTCAATGAAAAGTGGATCAGAATCTCCAATTATTGATAATAATATAAAAAATAATAAAACTGAGCAATTGGAATCTTCCTTACATGGTAAAATTTATGATAAATACACAATAAACTTTAATAATTTGCAAGTACTGGTTTGCAATTATCAGGAAACTTGGCAAGCAAATTTAAAGTCTTCATCAAACTTCCATTTAATTGATAAATTTAACATTGCCCTTACACTTGAAAAACGTACTGTATTTACAACTGACCCGGACTATCCGTCAATTATGTTAATTGGAACATGCCCCACCATTCTAATTCACGCCAATGAAGATAAGATTAATCAATTTTGGAATATAATGCATCCCATCACAAATCGTCAACGTCACGCAGATAATAAAGATAATGTAAATTCTGTGTGCGCAAGTGACCGCATACATAATTATTACAACACCCTCGGAAATCGCATCGTTGTTGAGTTTTCGATCGGTCAACTGATTATTGAACTGCAAACCAAGGAACAAAGCCTCGCAGAACTTCAAATTATTGGTGCTCGGGCGCGCTTAATGAAAACGTTGATAGAAACACATATAACAATGTCTGTTCATGGATTACTGTTAGTGGATGCTATACAGTCATTTGGTCCTGACTTTGAACTATTGGTGGCTAGTCATCGACATGTTGGGTAAGTGTGTTGTCATTATAAATCATTATAAAAAAGAAAGTACGCGCAAAAAAAGGCAAAATCCAGTAATCCATACACACAAAAAAAGTTAGTCTACCTATCGTCTATGGTTTCTAATAAAATACGAAAATAGTAAACCAGAATTGCAAAATTTCTTCAAACAACTAATCCTAATCCCTCTTTTAAGTACGGTCTAATAATATCACTCTTCCTCTAATTGCTGAAAGCTCATTGCTCAATGAACTTAAGTCCATTGCGCCTAACTTTTCCCCTGGCTCTGATGGCGTTCCTGGGTGTATTCTCAGATTCTGTGCTGATGCGTAAGCTCTTGATTTATCACTGAATTCTTCTTTCGTGAATTACTCGTTTATTATTCCTCTCCATAAAAAGGGAAGCAAGACTGATGTCCAAAACTACAGGAGGATATCAAAACTATCTGATATTCCTAAGCTTTTTGAAAAAATATTAACTTCACAGATACAACATTCTTGTGGTATTATGATTTCATCTGCTCTGCATGAGCTTATAAAGCGTACACCACTAATTAACTAGAATTCTTTTCTTTTGTCATACAAAGATTTTAAAATAAAAGGAAAAATGATGTCATTTGCACTGACTTCAGCAAGGCACTGTGTACTTATTCATATGTTGGATCTCCTTGGCTTCGCATCCTATCTTCTTAAGTAGATATCCTATCTTCTTAAGTAGATTTCCGCCTACCTTAATCTCAGAACTCAGAAAGATCTTTTTAAAAATTATTTTTCTAAGTTACATTATTGATACCGTAGGGTAGCCATCTCGGTCACCTTCTCTTCACCCTATTTATCAATTAAAATCTTCAGGTACTGTCCCTTTCTCATGTTTTATTGTACGCCGACCATGTTAAACTTTGCTTTTTCTTTAACGGCGGAGGAGGACGCTTCAGTCTGTAAGATGACCTTGATGCATTTCAATCTTAGTGTCAAGTCAACTTAGTAATGCAAGTTTTGTCGTAGCATACCGCTTCAGACATTGTACCTTCTTAGCGATAGGCGCTTTGATCGAATCGATACTGTAGATGAGTTAGGTGCCATTTTAGACCCTAACTTGAAATTTTAATATATTTCAATTAGCGTCAATAAAGCTGTGGGTGTTCTATGTTTTATTAAGCGCTAAAGGAAGGAATTAGTAATATATATCATCGTCGCGTCTTTTTTTGCTTTGCCTTGAACGTCGTTTCTTAGCGCATCACATCTGAACTCGACTTGGCGTCGTTTATTACTCTCTCTCTTCCTTCTTGTGTCGTCAATTTCGCCACCCTATTTTGTGCTGATCACGCCATCTGTAGTCATCTGTGGTATACTAATCTAACAGAGTTGCCAGACACATCCCACATATATTTAGAAATTTAATAAATTGCATTACTTCAAACTCATCTGTTAATTTCAAATAAATCATCGTTGTAACAAAAACAGAATGTGGTCCAGAGACAATTTAAATCGTTGTTTGTGCGAGCTTTGGCCTGTTGAGCCATCGAAGTCGTAGCTCACTATTTATGTGCGATGCGTTGTCTGAAATCACCGCTAGGAGAACACGGTATACTCTATGATTCAACAAATTATGCAAAAAAAAAGAGACATCTGCTTTTGTTTCACATATTCTGATTCCGTTAGGTCGTTAGAGGGATAAATATCACATCCATACTGCTTATTGAGCGTTTATACTCGTACTCTAGCAGAGTAAATCAGTACATTGTATTCGTGCATATATATGTAATGGGCTAAAGGAAGCGTTTCCGATCCCATAAAGTATATATATTCTTGATCAGAAGCATGTCCGAATGAAGACCTAGATCAAGTTTGTTTTAAAATTTTGTCACGCCCCCTTCCACTCCCGCAAATCGAAAAAGCCCTTATAACTCCAAAAAATTTTTACAGATTTAGTTAATAATTGTTGACACAATCGTAAAGAAAACATTTTGAATAAATGCTGAGTACGAGTATCTTACAGTCGGAATATCGACTATCGCGTTCTTCCTGATTTTATATTGATGCTGTTTCATATTCATGGTCTGGTAGCTGCGGCGGAAGTTTTGTTGTTGGTGGAGTCAGAAATCTTAACCTAATGCCTAATCCTCATCATCGGAGACTTAGTCGGACATCAGGGTTGATATTCCGACACACGTGGATATAACTTCCAAGCGGGCTAGCTCTTTACGGTAACTTTTGAACTGGCTGAAATCCACAGCTAAAATATGAACCCGGGCTCCGCTGTGCAAAATGGGCGCTAGTTGGCGGATACTGAGAAATACATTCACTTTACTCTAGTGCATTTTATACCTTGTGTTAATATGTATATTTGCTATAGTCGAAATTTCACTTTCAAAACAAATATTAGAATTATTTAATTTCAACGATGTCCCTGAATTTCAAACAATTTGTATCTTGCTGGTGGCGGGAGCTGCTAAACCTGAACTATTTGAAGATTTTTTTTTTTCTCTTTTTTTATTTTATTTTCATTTTTGAACAAGAAAAGTAAAAATTTGCGAATTTTTAAGCAGTTTGATACATTCTGCATAATGTATGAGTACTTACACAACACTTTCATTGTACATAAACCATTTTTTATATATTAATAAAACATTCTAGTAGTGTCTTCAAAAATAAACAGTTTCCAAAAATATGTGGCTTAATAGGTGACATGAAAATACTCTGCTATGAATGTAAAGAAATAATAAAGGAAAAATTATTACTAAGATGAACTAACTAAAATTAATATATTTATATTCAAATGAAACTTTAGCTTGAGTTCTTACTTCAATAGATAATGTTTGCCTGACAACGAATTCAATAATCAACACAAAAATAAGAAAGGAAGGCTAACTTCGGGTAACCGCATAACATTCGACACTAAACGTAGGATGGAAAAAAAGCGAACACAATAAGAGAGAAGACAAAAAAAAAAGCGGACTCGCTTGCTTAATTTCAATGAAAGGAACATTAACCGTGTAACATTATCTACTTGCTAGGTGCGTTAGTATAGATGTTTTATTTCAATTAAGAGAGCTGTTAATGGAGATAAAGCTAAAGAGATTATTATAGCTAGAACACAGAACAAGAAAATGTGCATGCAAGACATAGTTTGAGTTACAATGCTGAAGATAGATAGCTGCGTGGTTTGTAGTAGTTCTACGAGGTACAAAAAAATTAATTTGGCTCATGTTACCTCATGTTACCTTGAAGATGCATTAAACATGATTCTACATTTTCTAATTGATCAAAGCTTAAACCACGGAGAGCAAATAGCAAAAATTTCTTTTGAACACACAACGAACGAATTCCTTTGACCAATGCTTAATAAACATACACTTCCTTATTGACGTTAATCGAGATGTGACGATCAAATTTTAATTGAGGGTCAAAAAGAACACCCAAGTCATATACGGTATAGATCCGATCAAGGGGCCTATCGTTAAGGTACGATGTCTGAAGATGCTACGAAAAAACGACATAGCTTTGCTTCTAGAACAGTTGAGATTTAGTAAGTTGACCTGACACCACGATTGGAAAGTATCAAGGTCATCTTGCAGCCTAAAGTAGGAGGTAGAGTCGTTGATGGACAAGCAAAGTTTAACGTTTAACAAAGTTTTAACATTAGTATCCGAGAATATTATAGAATCTGAGGCAGATCGTTGATACATGAGGTGAAGAGAAAGAACCGAGAGGGCTACGCTGCGGTGACCGTGATGTAACCCTTAGGAGCTTAGAGTAAAAGTTTTTAAAAAGAACTTTCTTAGGTAGTCTTCAATCCACTTAAGAAGATTGAACGGGAAGTCAAAGAGATCGAACTTATGAAAAAGTAAACAGTATAAATGTTCGCAACTCATACAGATAAACACTACATTTCTCACGCTGCACTTTAAACACACAGAACTATGAAACAGTTACAACACAAACACAGATAAACAGATAAGCAGTACTTGCGCAAAAATGCGAAGAGACGAAGGCGAGACAGACGTACGGAAATTACAATTGAAATTAAAATAAAAATCACATGCAATAACAAGTAAAATACCCTGTATAACAAGTAAAATACCCTGTATATCATAAAGCTGACCGATCCTGATCAATTTCGGTGAACGGACGTGAAGGGCATAAAGAGCTTGCATACTTGTTAAAGTACACACGAGTATTTAAAAAATAGTGGCAATTTCTATACCGAACTTACTTGCTGATTTTCTTAACGCTCTTTTAATATTACTGTTTTTTTGATTTACGATGTTGCTTATGCTGCTAATAAAAATTCAAATATATACACACAGGTATATTTTGCTTAAAATTATTGTCATTTACCCTGACAGAAGCTGCAGCGACAGCATAAAAATCCTTGGCGAACTCGTATTAATATTATTTAACTATTTACAATTTAAATACATGAAATAATGAAAAATGAAAATCGGTAGTCGTATATTGTGCGTGAACGTCGACCACAGACTAAACCGAAAATTTAAAAATAATTGGAACATTTTCATATATTATGTTATATCTCACAATTTTCGAATTGACCCTGACCTTGCTTGTTTCCACAAAAAATCACCAAGCAATATCAGTCATGTAAATGAGAGAGAAAGAAACAGAATAATAGTACACAAGGGTATCCTCCTAAACTGGATACAAACCAAATTTGCCTCGACTTGTAAGAAAAACTAACATTTTAAGTTCATTTCGAAGAAATCGGTAGTTGCCCGATCAACAGACCTGAGCATCCTAAAATGAATACAAACCAAATTTGCCCCAAGCAGTTTATGTTCATTTTGAAAAAGTCTATTCTACGGGGCTATATTATATAGTGGCCCGATCCGAATCAAATTTAGTCAGTTGATTTAGTCAGTAGATAAATCTAGGACACATAATTCCCAAATTTGGTTCAATTCCAATGCTTACATTTACATTGTAAATATAAAATCGATCTAGATCAAACCTGGATGGAGTGGATACAAGGGATACAAGACGGATTTGATTTAATTTGGATGAAACACAGAAAAGTTACGCTCCTAAGTGTTCATTTCGGAACAATCGGTTATATGGTAGATATATAATATTGTTCTAAAATCTTGATCAGAACAGGCCAGCGAACGCAGGGTCTCCTCAAATAGGTACAAATCGAATATGGTTTGATTTGGAAGAAAAACGGAAAAGTTATGCTCTTAAGTGTTCATTCCAGAACAATCGGTTAAATGGTAGCTACATGATATAGTTCTCCGATTTTGATCAGAACAGGCCAGCGGACGTAGACTCTCCTCAAATGGATGCATTTAAGTCTGATTACGTGCGAATTTGGTTTGATTTGGAAGAAAAACAGAATAGGTATGCTCCTAAGTGTTCATTCCGGAGCAATCGGTTTATTTCAGCTTTGTTGCTTTGCTGACTTCTGAGATCTTTGTGTTGAAACAGACAGACGAGCATACGGACATGGTTATATCGATTCCCTTTGTCATGCTTATCAAGAATATATATACTTTATATAGTCTTAAACGCTTCCTTCTATGCGTTGCAAACTTCCTAACAAAATTAATATACCATTTTGTAAATGGCATAACAAGAAAGGAAGGCAATTCTAGCTTCGGCTTACCGAAGCGTATATACCATTCGCATTTTAAATATATAACCCATCTAGATCAAATCTGGTTGGTGGGCGTGCGACTACAGTGCAACGATCAAAAAGCAGAATTTAGAATGAATTGATTTAGGTGTTCTGGCACTTTTATTTTAAAGTGTCGTTTACTATATTATTATACCTTTAAACTCTTACTTTTGTTTTCTATTGATAATCCTTTTCGGTTTGCATATGTATTCGCTTATAATCTACCGATTTTCCGAGTTTTGTTAAGATCGGATAATAATTTTAGACAAAATCGTATAAAAACATTTTGAATGAGACACCCCAAACCAAAAAAAAAAATTTGTTTTTAAATACCTTTGAGTGTGTCGGATATTGAATAAATGCTGAGTACGAGTATCTTATTGTCGGAATATCGACTATAGCGTTGTTACCTTTACATATGATGAAGTTGCTAAAACTATTCCTTTCTCTAGTTTAGAACAACAAATATGTGGGCTTATTTTCATGTACTCCTTTTCTAATTTATTTATTGTTATAACTTCTCTATATCTTTGTTAATTTGGTGAATTTTATTTTTAACCATGTTGGTAAATATAAAAGTTTATGTTGTGTCTAGGTTGCTTGCTGTGCACATAGAACGTTTCTTTTACATTTTTTAGGATAAGCAAAAGGGTCAACAGTGCGTGAATGTCATCTGTGTGATCGAATATTTTGACATTATTGACTACATTTTCTGTACTGTTTTTTGCTTCACTTGAATCACCGAACACCCCATTGTACATACAGCATTTTGCAATATTATTTTTTTTATTGAAAAGTTTCATGAAAATTATTTGTATACTTGGTCATCGCACAGGCTGATTTCCAACGGCGAATGTGCAGATAAATGTGCACTGCAATGCGTAGAATCAGAGTCCATCTGGTGTTTGAACAGAAAAATTACATTTGTATTGCGAAAAATAAGATTATTAATAAGATTATATTTTTATGTTTTATTATTGGTTATTACTACTGGGTGAAATACCCAGTGCCTGAGACGTTGAAGTGTGGTTGTTATGCAATAATGATTGTCTCAAAATTTTTATTTACACAATTAAACTGCCAATTATTTTAGTTAAAGCAGCGTTTGCATGTATCCGCTTGGTTCTTTATAATTAAAGGCAAAGAAGGCATTGACATAACTGCAGCCGTTTTTGCGGTACTTCGCACCCGTGTTTGACCATGTCTGCAAGATTCCTGTTCCGTTCTAGTCACTCAGAAGATTTTTCTTCGAAATCCAGGTATCCCTCCGGCGTTGTTGTTGTTGCTGTTCATGCCGTTGCTGATTTGGTTATGGCGTTATTGTCCTAGGTCCTAAAGGACAGGCATCACGGTCACCATGTAATTGATAATATTCAATTTGGTGCTTTTAGCGCTATCTGGATTTTTTAATGCATGTTGTCCACACTGGCGCCGCATACTTGAGGACCGAACGTCCGAACGTCCAATTGCCTTTTATGTGGTGAGGATAGTTTGCTTGTCTTTGCCCCAAAACGTGCCAGTTAAGGTTTTTATCAATTTGTTCCGCTCTTTTACTTTGCTTGCTGTGTTGTTAACATGCTGGCAGAAGTTGAGGAGGTTGCAAAAGGTCAGACCCAGAATCTTTGAGTATTTTACATTTCGAATTACTCTCCTATTTATCATGTCAGAACGTTGACGTAAAATGCGTAGCAAGCCGCGGGACTTTACGCAGGAAACCTTAACTAAAAGCTTCCACCTGCCGCCCAACCGACCACGGGACGCAGCCTCATAACGAGCGATAAGACTCGTTCGCTCACTTTGAATGAAAAAAAAACCACAATCCATAAACAATTTACATTATCTACTAACTAGATGCGTTAGTATAGAGGTTTTGCTTGACTTAATTGAGTTATTAATAGAGATAAAGTTAAAGAGATTATTGTATTTACAACAAAGGCCACCAAGATAGTCATGCAGGAGTTAGTTTAATTTACAGTGCTGAAGATAGATAGGAACATAACTTCTAGTTGTTCTACGAGGAACAAAAAAACTAATTTGGCTAATTAAAGACGGCGAGTCAATTTCACCATTAATCAGCTTATGTATAAAGACAACATTAAGCATAAGAGATGGAAGGTTTATTAGCAGAAGCTTACCTAAATATGAAGGGAGGGGTTTATTGGGGTCCCAGTTCAATCCATGGAGAGCAAAAAGTAAAAATTTCTTTTGAACAGACTCAAAGCGGTCCTGGTGATTCCTGTATTGTGGACACCAAACACACGATGCGTACTCTAAAATAGGTGGGACCAGAGAAGGATACAGTAGCTTAGTTAAATAATAATAGATCATCAAATTATTTCGACCATCGACCATAAAACCCAGAACACCAACAGCCTTATTGACGGTAATTGAAATGTGTAAGTCGAATTTTAATTTAGGGTCTACAAGAACACCCAAGCCATCAACTGAGTCGATCGGAAAGAATCAAGGTTGAAGAACAAAACAAAGTTTAACGTCGTCGGCATACATAAGTACATGAGAGTGGGATAGAACCTGAGGTGGCTCGTTAATAAAAAAGGTGAAGCGAAGGGGACCGAGGTGGCAACCCTGCAGTACCCTGATGTAACCCTAAACTGAGATTAAGGCAGTCGGAGATCCACTTAAGAAGATGGGATGGGAAGCCAAGAAGATCCAAGTTGTGAATAAGTAAACAGTGGTTTACCGAGTCAAATACTTTACTGAAGTCAGTGTAAATGACTACAGCGATGCAAATATGCCGTATAGCACTCGGAATTAATTACAGTGAACCTTGAAAGAGCAGCAATATAACGCGAATAGTTCAAGGACCTTCCCAAGATCTTGAACTTTTTAAAGATGGTGACTCTTGACAAGCAAAGTTTAACGTTTAACAAAGTTTTAACATTAGTATCCGAGAATATTATAGAATCTGAGGCAGATCGTTGATACATGAGGTGAAGAGAAAGGAACCGAGAGGGCTACGCTGCGGTGACCGTGATGTAACCCTTAGGAGCTTAGAGTAAAAGTTTTTAAAAAGAACTTTCTTAGGTAGTCTTCAATCCACTTAAGAAGATTGAACGGGAAGTCAAAGAGATCGAACTTATGAAAAAGTAAACAGTATAAATGTTCGCAACTCATACAGATAAACACTACATTTCTCACGCTGCACTTTAAACACACAGAACTATGAAACAGTTACAACACAAACACAGATAAACAGATAAGCAGTACTTGCGCAAAAAAGCGAAGAGACGAAGGCGAGACAGACGTACGGAAATTACAATTGAAATTAAAATAAAAATCACATGCAATAACAAGTAAAATACCCTGTATAACAAGTAAAATACCCTGTATATCATAAAGCTGACCGATCCTGATCAATTTCGGTGAACGGACGTGAAGGGCATAAAGAACTTGCATACTTGTTAAAGTACACACGAGTATTTAAAAAATAGTGGCAATTTCTATACCGAACTTACTTGCTGATTTTCTTAACGCTCTTTTAATATTACTGTTTTTTTGATTTACGATGTTGCTTATGCTGCTAATAAAAATTCAAATATATACACACAGGTATATTTTGCTTAAAATTATTGTCATTTACCCTGACAGAAGCTGCAGCGACAGCATAAAAATCCTTGGCGAACTCGTATTAATATTATTTAACTATTTACAATTTAAATACATGAAATAATGAAAAATGAAAATCGGTAGTCGTATATTGTGCGTGAACGTCGACCACAGACTAAACCGAAAATTTAAAAATAATTGGAACATTTTCATATATTATGTTATATCTCACAATTTTCGAATTGACCCTGACCTTGCTTGTTTCCACAAAAAATCACCAAGCAATATCAGTCATGTAAATGAGAGAGAAAGAAACAGAATAATAGTACACAAGGGTATCCTCCTAAACTGGATACAAACCAAATTTGCCTCGACTTGTAAGAAAAACTAACATTTTAAGTTCATTTCGAAGAAATCGGTAGTTGCCCGATCAACAGACCTGAGCATCCTAAAATGAATACAAACCAAATTTGCCCCAAGCAGTTTATGTTCATTTTGAAAAAGTCTATTCTACGGGGCTATATTATATAGTGGCCCGATCCGAATCAAATTTAGTCAGTTGATTTAGTCAGTAGACAAATCTAGGACACATAATTCCCAAATTTGGTTCAATTCCAATGCTTACATTTACATTGTAAATATAAAATCGATCTAGATCAAACCTGGATGGAGTGGATACAAGGGATACAAGACGGATTTGATTTAATTTGGATGAAACACAGAAAAGTTACGCTCCTAAGTGTTCATTTCGGAACAATCGGTTATATGGTAGATATATAATATTGTTCTAAAATCTTGATCAGAACAGGCCAGCGAACGCAGGGTCTCCTCAAATAGGTACAAATCGAATATGGTTTGATTTGGAAGAAAAACGGAAAAGTTATGCTCTTAAGTGTTCATTCCAGAACAATCGGTTAAATGGTAGCTACATGATATAGTTCTCCGATTTTGATCAGAACAGGCCAGCGGACGTAGACTCTCCTCAAATGGATGCATTTAAGTCTGATTACGTGCGAATTTGGTTTGATTTGGAAGAAAAACAGAATAGGTATGCTCCTAAGTGTTCATTCCGGAGCAATCGGTTTATTTCAGCTTTGTTGCTTTGCTGACTTCTGAGATCTTTGTGTTGAAACAGACAGACGAGCATACGGACATGGTTATATCGATTCCCTTTGTCATGCTTATCAAGAATATATATACTTTATATAGTCTTAAACGCTTCCTTCTATGCGTTGCAAACTTCCTAACAAAATTAATATACCATTTTGTAAATGGCATAACAAGAAAGGAAGGCAATTCTAGCTTCGGCTTACCGAAGCGTATATACCATTCGCATTTTAAATATATAACCCATCTAGATCAAATCTGGTTGGTGGGCGTGCGACTACAGTGCAACGATCAAAACGCAGA
Organism: Hirtodrosophila duncani; assembly: GCA_037043425.1. Lineage (NCBI taxonomy): Eukaryota > Metazoa > Arthropoda > Insecta > Diptera > Drosophilidae > Hirtodrosophila > Hirtodrosophila duncani. The sequence continues at coordinate 515,066 of JBAMBM010000632.1, read as the reverse complement.
ATTTAGAATGAATTGATTTAGGTGTTCTGGCACTTTTATTTTAAAGTGTCGTTTACTATATTATTATACCTTTAAACTCTTACTTTTGTTTTCTATTGATAATCCTTTTCGGTTTGCATATGTATTCGCTTATAATCTACCGATTTTCCGAGTTTTGTTAAGATCGGATAATAATTTTAGACAAAATCGTATAAAAACATTTTGAATGAGACACCCCAAACCAAAAAAAAAAATTTGTTTTTAAATACCTTTGAGTGTGTCGGATATTGAATAAATGCTGAGTACGAGTATCTTATTGTCGGAATATCGACTATAGCGTTGTTACCTTTACATATGATGAAGTTGCTAAAACTATTCCTTTCTCTAGTTTAGAACAACAAATATGTGGGCTTATTTTCATGTACTCCTTTTCTAATTTATTTATTGTTATAACTTCTCTATATCTTTGTTAATTTGGTGAATTTTATTTTTAACCATGTTGGTAAATATAAAAGTTTATGTTGTGTCTAGGTTGCTTGCTGTGCACATAGAACGTTTCTTTTACATTTTTTAGGATAAGCAAAAGGGTCAACAGTGCTTGAATGTCATCTGTGTGATCGAATATTTTGACATTATTGACCTTTGAGTGTGTCGGATATTGAATAAATGCTGAGTACGAGTATCTTATTGTCGGAATATCGACTATAGCGTTGTTACCTTTACATATGATGAAGTTGCTAAAACTATTCCTTTCTCTAGTTTAGAACAACAAATATGTGGGCTTATTTTCATGTACTCCTTTTCTAATTTATTTATTGTTATAACTTCTCTATATCTTTGTTAATTTGGTGAATTTTATTTTTAACCATGTTGGTAAATATAAAAGTTTATGTTGTGTCTAGGTTGCTTGCTGTGCACATAGAACGTTTCTTTTACATTTTTTAGGATAAGCAAAAGGGTCAACAGTGCTTGAATGTCATCTGTGTGATCGAATATTTTGACATTATTGACTACATTTTCTGTACTGTTTTTTGCTTCACTTGAATCACCGAACACCCCATTGTACATACAGCATTTTGCAATATTATTTTTTTTATTGAAAAGTTTCATGAAAATTATTTGTATACTTGGTCATCGCACAGGCTGATTTCCAACGGCGAATGTGCAGATAAATGTGCACTGCAATGCGTAGAATCAGAGTCCATCTGGTGTTTGAACAGAAAAATTACATTTGTATTGCGAAAAATAAGATTATTAATAAGATTATATTTTTATGTTTTATTATTGGTTATTACTACTGGGTGAAATACCCAGTGCCTGAGACGTTGAAGTGTGGTTGTTATGCAATAATGATTGTCTCAAAATTTTTATTTACACAATTAAACTGCCAATTATTTTAGTTAAAGCAGCGTTTGCATGTATCCGCTTGGTTCTTTATAATTAAAGGCAAAGAAGGCATTGACATAACTGCAGCCGTTTTTGCGGTACTTCGCACCCGTGTTTGACCATGTCTGCAAGATTCCTGTTCCGTTCTAGTCACTCAGAAGATTTTTCTTCGAAATCCAGGTATCCCTCCGGCGTTGTTGTTGTTGCTGTTCATGCCGTTGCTGATTTGGTTATGGCGTTATTGTCCTAGGTCCTAAAGGACAGGCATCACGGTCACCATGTAATTGATAATATTCAATTTGGTGCTTTTAGCGCTATCTGGATTTTTTAATGCATGTTGTCCACACTGGCGCCGCATACTTGAGGACCGAACGTCCGAACGTCCAATTGCCTTTTATGTGGTGAGGATAGTTTGCTTGTCTTTGCCCCAAAACGTGCCAGTTAAGGTTTTTATCAATTTGTTCCGCTCTTTTACTTTGCTTGCTGTGTTGTTAACATGCTGGCAGAAGTTGAGGAGGTTGCAAAAGGTCAGACCCAGAATCTTTGAGTATTTTACATTTCGAATTACTCTCCTATTTATCATGTCAGAACGTTGACGTAAAATGCGTAGCAAGCCGCGGGACTTTACGCAGGAAACCTTAACTAAAAGCTTCCACCTGCCGCCCAACCGACCACGGGACGCAGCCTCATAACGAGCGATAAGACTCGTTCGCTCACTTTGAATGAAAAAAAAACCACAATCCATAAACAATTTACATTATCTACTAACTAGATGCGTTAGTATAGAGGTTTTGCTTGACTTAAGTGAGTTATTAATAGAGATAAAGTTAAAGAGATTATTGTATTTACAACAAAGGCCACCAAGATAGTCATGCAGGAGTTAGTTTAATTTACAGTGCTGAAGATAGATAGGAACATAACTTCTAGTTGTTCTACGAGGAACAAAAAAACTAATTTGGCTAATTAAAGACGGCGAGTCAATTTCACCATTAATCAGCTTATGTATAATGACAACATTAAGCATAAGAGATGGAAGGTTTATTAGCAGAAGCTTACCTAAATATGAAGGGAGGGGTTTATTGGGGTCCCAGTTCAATCCATGGAGAGCAAAAAGTAAAAATTTCTTTTGAACAGACTCAAAGCGGTCCTGGTGATTCCTGTATTGTGGACACCAAACACACGATGCGTACTCTAAAATAGGTGGGACCAGAGAAGGATACAGTAGCTTAGTTAAATAATAATAGATCATCAAATTATTTCGACCATCGACCATAAAACCCAGAACACCAACAGCCTTATTGACGGTAATTGAAATGTGTAAGTCGAATTTTAATTTAGGGTCTACAAGAACACCCAAGCCATCAACTGAGTCGATCGGAAAGAATCAAGGTCATATTACAGCCTAAAGTGGGAGGAAGAATCGTTGAAGAACAAAACAAAGTTTAACGTCGTCGGCATACATAAGTACATGAGAGTGGGATAGAACCTGAGGTGGCTCGTTAATAAAAAAGGTGAAGCGAAGGGGACCGAGGTGGCAACCCTGCAGTACCCTGATGTAACCCTAAACTGAGATTAAGGCAGTCGGAGATCCACTTAAGAAGATGGGATGGGAAGCCAAGAAGATCCAAGTTGTGAATAAGTAAACAGTGGTTTACCGAGTCAAATACTTTACTGAAGTCAGTGTAAATGACTACAGCGATGCAAATATGCCGTATAGCACTCGGAATTAATTACAGTGAACCTTGAAAGAGCAGCAATATAACGCGAATAGTTCAAGGACCTTCCCAAGATCTTGAACTTTTTAAAGATGGTGACTCTTGATATTTGATGTTTTTTTAATTAGACAACTGTGAAGTAAATCAAGGCTCAATAAGCCCAACAGCACTACTGAGCGAAACCAAATACTTAAAAATGGAATAAAGAATTTTGTAGAAGAAGTCTACCGCACTGTCCATATCTGTACAAGTGTACAAGTATGACCAATTGATTGAAATATGATATTGTTAAGGCTAGCAAAATCAGCCTTTCTAAATGAATATGTTCTAGTTAGCAAGATGGAAGATGCAGATACCGTATGAATAGGAATATCCATAGTAAGGTGTAATGATGGGTGAAACGGGTCTTCAGGAAGCAAAAGCGGACTGACTAGAGACCACTGAAATGGAAGGGTCAGAAGCAAATATCAAATAAAGTTGGCGATTCAATGAGTAAAACAAAATTAACTTGAGATAAGTACAATTCAACTAGGCTTTCAACGAATTCGTATTGTCTTGACGGTATCAAACCGGCTGAGTCGATCAGAGAGAACCTTGAGACATCGCTGATGTTTCGCCAAAAACCAACAATTGATCAGTATCAAAAAGCATTGACCTGATCGATTGACTACCATTAAGATGATCTAAGCAAACATAAATATCAGAACGTGGACGAATGTAAGAGGCAGTGATAAAGACAGGAAAACATTTAAGTGACACTTTAGTACTTATAAATTCAATTACGTTAGGGGAAATTAAGCAGAGTTTTCGGCGATAGAGCCTTTATCCAGACCAGATCTACCTTGATCATTTACTTTCTTACGCTTAGGAGACTCCATATTTAAAGAGCATTGAGAATGACGTATTTTATTGCATAGAACCCTTAGAACGCTTAGAACGCAAAGGCGTTCCTTAAATGTGATTATTTGTTAAATAATCGCTTACATAGACACCGATATTAGCACATGTGTAATGATTGGTGTTAAGACGATGCCAAATAAATGCATAGGCTTGATGAAATCAGCCTTGAAAGGCAACTTTTTGTAGCACTCAGACATTGAAATTATTTAGCAATAGGTACGATATATTTTTCACTTTGTGGCTAATAGCAGAGTAATGGAGTATCTAACGACACAACAACAAATAATACAATAGCTTAACACAAACAAATATCACAACAAGCAGTGAAGACTCTTAAAATAGCACTAGCTTATATGCAGACCGCAAGCAGAAATACAAAACACCACTCAGCACGATAAGCACATAACAAAATATCCATATTTTCAGAGATATTTGCTTATGGCTCAACTTATGGTTTTATTTGCACAATAAAAAAATAAATTTAATGCAGTTGTATTAAGTGCAAAGTTTGCGTTAAAACCGTAACCGAAATTAAGCACAATACAAAAAAACTCGGACACAACTTAAAGAGTTATACACAAACGCAAACATTAGCACAATACGGGAGATTGGAAAAAGCAACCGTCTTGAGCGAAAGTCAGAGAGTTACACTCAGGGTTGTCTTAAGTTTTTTCGTCCACGTGGTCAAGAGAAAAGCTTGGACTTGGTGGCCGAGAGCCTTAGCATTCTGTCACTGAAGAAGCTGTATTGGGTATCCAGTTGCTCGTTGTGTCTACTGGTGATGTTAGTTAGGCTCACTCCTGAGGCGACCAACGCGTAGTCTTCCGCTTAAGAGATGTGCCCGATCTCTGTTGGCGGATCTGGCATTTTAGCCAAGTAGAAATTAAAGAGGATTATCGTGTGTATTCTACCCATGGACACCCATCTTAATTTTTCGTCAACCTGACGTGCTTTTTCTGAACTTCACAAGCCCATTTCTACCTCTTAGGTAGGAGTTGAGCCATCGCTTGAGGTGATTTGGGACGGTTGAGTTGGAGGTACTGCATCCGCCTTAGGAATCAGTTGCTGGGCTAGGAACTTTCTAACGGACGATGAGAATTCAATAAGATAATCGAGGCGTCCTGCTCATAGTGCTTGAACACTAGAGTAAGACAATTACATGAGTGTTCCTGGAGCTTACACAACAAATCAGCTTTCTTTGAACTTGTGAATTACAAGCTAAAACTGTCATATTTTTACATTTGCGCGCCTGCTAGCCATTAAGAATTAAACTTCCGTTGTACTTTTTCTTGTCTTTATTGGCCGATTGATTTTGCCACATTGGGACTTGTGGATATTTTTTGTGCACATAGAATATCTACATGCAATATGACGTGCAAATCTATTTCGAAAGTTTTTGGTTTGTTCCCGCCAAATGTTGACTTATAATTAGTTTGTACCAACATAGCTATTACATCCTGCGCCGGATTTAGCCAAAGCGGTGGTTGTGTGTTTTATCTTTTACAATGAGAATATGCGGGCCTTAAAACCCTTCAAGCTAAGTTGCATGGTCATTTTAAATCACATAAAGTGTTAGATAATATGTCAGATTACTATAACGCCAACCAGTGACTCCTTAATTGTAATGAATCTAATGTTTCAGATTCCCATACCAAATTCTCTAATACAGGTTTCTCTCTGATACTAACAAATATATACTTCTCAGCACAGTTCATCCGCTAATCTTTCCAAGTTAGTGTTCGAGTTTTTTGTTCGGATCGATAAAATATATATTTAAGTGCTTTCTTTTTCTTTTTCATTTTTATTTTTTTCTTAAATACAAATTCGAACGCAAAGCATGATTCCTGTTTTTTTTTTTTTTTTTTTTTGTGGGGGTGGGGTACTCTCATACTTTTACTTACATCTTCAGTTAGCAGCTCTGATATTCTCGTTGACAGAAACATGAACTGTAGGCTAGATCAATGTGACCCATTATTGCTTAAACCATGTACTGAGTTAATGGCTGTGCGAGTAGCACTATAATACTGCTTTCTATATGTCACTTGCTCCTATATTCCGCCAAAGTCCGATTAATCCATTTACCTTCCCCATGCTCAAGCAATTCAACCAGTAAATTCTCTTCTTAAATGGACTATCTAGTAACACTTGGTGATTTTAATAATCCGCACATAAAATAGTCAATTGTATGACTGCTACCTACGAACATGAATTTTTTTACTCCCTATGGGATCTTAATATGCATCAAATAAATAGTACTCTTAATAGTTCGAAACGTTTGCTAGACCTGGTTTTTGTTAATGAAAGTGAACATTTTACGGTTACATATACCGATACGTTATCTTTACCGGAAAACACATTTCATCCCTCTGCAAATCTTGGTAGGACCTTGTTTTTCCAATAATGTATCTTGCTCCACCTCACCTCAAAGATGTCGCCACTTTCGAAAGATTGACTACACTTTACTGAACTCCCTAATTCAACAATTAAATTGATCTCATCTCCTGGACTACAGTATCATAAATGAGGCCACGGAGGTATCATAATTCAAATTGAATATTTTTATTAATTATTAAGGCACACGCCTTACATTGAGACCTAATATCCGTACCGCCCTCCATGCCTTAATAGGCTGCTTTCTAATCTAAAAATATCAAATGTAATAAATTCAAAAGCTCCGGACTAGATTCAGACTTTGTATAGTACGCCTTAGCTCGTGCCAGATTTACTCTCCATAATAGTGAGTGTTATAAAGTTTATGTAGCCAGATATCAGCGACATTTGTAAAAGGATCCAAAACAGTTTTACTCCTTTGTAAACTCAAAGCGCAGATCTACTTCATTTTGTGGATCTTTATATTTTAAATCCATATCGTCCAGTTGTGATTCAGAAATTGCTTAGTTAATTGCGTTCTTCTTTCCCTTACTATTTCTATCACTTACTCTACAGAACATTATGACAATAGTAAACCTTATCCATACGCTAGAAAGGAGTCTTGTGAGATTTTGCTCCCATTCTCTGCCTTGAACATGTACGTTAAGGCCTAAAAACTGTTAAGGATTGTTAATTTACAATCCCACTTCACAAAAAAGGCTGCAAATCGGAGGTTGAGAAGTATCGTAGCATTTCCAAGTTATCTGCCATTCCTACATTAATGGAAAAATTATAGATATAGATATGCTAGAGTTGTCCGATCTGTATAAAATTTGGCCAGCAAACATGGGGATTATGCTTGATCTTCAACCTTTTATAGCATCCTATATAAACTTCGCTTATCTGTTTGCAGAGAATATCTTATAACTTATAGTTGAACTTGCTTGTCAGATTCATCGTTCCCCCAGGACATTTATCCCAAAGCATTAAATCAGCTCAATGAATGCGGTTCTCATATTCAATGAGCACATGTGTATTCTAAACAGAATCCTGAATCTCCATAGACCATTTTGGATACTGTGTCTGCCCTGCGTGGGCCGTTGCTTTCTCTTTGCAACGAGACTGACGTTTTGATTACAGTACTAATTTATACCGTTTTGTTAAAGGTTGGCCCAGGGGCTAAATTAGCGTATAACAGAGTACAAGTATACGGGCAACTCCTAGCAACCGGCAAGACCAATTTCTGTATTGCAATGCGCCCACAACCAAAAATGAAGTATGAACAACCACCATGATAAGCAACGTTATAACAAAAGCCCATTCGTACTGGCACAAACTAGCTGCCCAAAATGAAATTTTACGAACCAAACTTTGGACAAGTGTCCATGTTGTACACTGTAGATTCATGTTATGATCTTTTAAACTAACTATCAACATATGGCTACCATTCAAGAATCTTCCGGAGGCCAAGTTTCGGTTGCAGCAGCAACCTAAAATCAAACAAATGTACATCGAATTCATGGAGGATTATGTGGTACTAGATCACATGCAACGCGTTGACCACATTAATGAGTCTCTACTTCATTGTGCTATACCTCATCATTGCGCGATTCGTTCAGATAGCACTACAACAAAGCTGCGTGCAGCCGTTGATGCGTCAGCTTAAGCTTCTATGATGTTCTTATGGTTAAACCGATAATTCAACAAACACTTATTCTAACGCTTTATTCATTTCGGCTTCACAAGCACGCAATAACTGCATACATTCCAAACATGTGTCGGAAATTTATGATTGACCCACAAGATCGTAACTATCAACTCATCCTGTAAAGGTCATCCCGTGGGGAGCTGCTGAACACATATCAACTGAGCACGGTGACCTACGCATACAGCATACAAAAGCTGCAGAGTAGGGTGAATGAAGTCACACATCTTATCAAAGGCAGCATTAGAACTTGGAAAGTGGAACGCTAGACAATCAGTGGACCATGCGAGTGAATTTCTTTCAAGTTAAACGAGAAGGATGTAACCTGTAGAGAAGTTCCTTAGCCGTGGTACATATCTCAGTCCGGCCAGGGCCACTTTACAGAGAAATTTGTAAAAGTGCCGGGACTTTGTGGATGTTAGAAATAATAGTGTCTACTTATGGTGGTTGTTTTGGCACAACTAGCAAGCGGCTGCGTAGTTTGGATTGTGTGTTTATGTGTGTGTTCTGTGTATTGTGGGATGGTTTTTGCTTGCCGTTGCGTGCAGGTGGCGGGCCGTTATTTGTAATGCTGTGCAGCTGCCTGAGTTGGACTGTATGTATATTTGTCCGTTGTTTGTATTTGGCTATGCTTTTACAGATGCTAGGCTGGCGGCTTGAACTATAATAACGGCTAAAGCGATTTTGAAGCTACTATGTCGTTTCAACGGGCTTAGTATGTTTGGACTTCACTTTTCTAAAGCATCCTATATAGTAAATATATAAATTTGTTGTATAAATATTGTATCATTCCATCCACTGTTCATTTGCACTCAATTTGTATCAATTGTAGGTCAAAGTGTAATTTGGCATTTAAAGCGTTCTCTTAAATTTGCAACTCACATATGTTTTACTCTGATTACATTGTACCCAATTGTATACTCTTCCAACGCACAGGTTGTTTAAGCATTTTGCACTCAAACAAAGAACTAGAAATCAGACTATCATCGAAATCATCTCGTCTTTTTTCTCTTTGCAAGGGCAGAGCACGTACAGATGAAAAACCCAATTGTTGTGTTCATTCCTAAAGAATCGGTTATATAGTCGCCCGATGTTAATCAAATTTGGCCAGTTGATAGAGATACATCTAAGATACATCTACCCTAAAAAGTGGTCAAAAATTAAAATAAACTTGCTTTGCGTACTAGATAACCCGACGTACGTTGCTATGCTTCCTCCTGATGATCTATGTTTTTTTTTGTTGTGCTAGTGATCTTCAATGAGTTTTTCTTGCTGTCTTGCTTTACAAGCTACCAGAAGTTCCTGTGGTATTCTAGAAGTTTTTTGGATATAACCGATATATAGCTCAATCCTCCCACTTCTTCGTTGAAGAATTATCTCACGTTTATTAAATTCTTCGGTAACTATGACAATTGCTGGTAATGGTAACTGTATTTGTTGTTGGTTCATGGAATTGGCTTTGCCCGACAGGTCTTTATCTGCCTTAACAACAACCTTGTAATCGTTAGCTGGACTTTGTTCAAGATCAGTTTCGAGTAAACGTATTTACAGGTACGTTGATCAAAAGGTCTTTCCAATGTTTCCAATGCAGCGACAATGTCACTATCAAGACTTGTTATTAATCGACAACGTTGATCAACTTCTTCATCATTGTTTCCCATAAAATAGAGAAATTTGTGGAAAATTACAGTATTTACGTCAGTATTTATATATTCAATTATAGCAAAATTAACGGAATTGGTTCCGACGAGAGTCAACTGCAAATATTACACCACCACCCTGGCGGGAAACACGATCAAATTTATAGGCGTATAGTTAGCAAAAAAAAAAAAAAAAAAAAGTAGTGAGTCCAAAATATCAGGTTTTAACCAAGTTTCGGTAAATATTAATATGTGAAATTCAATAAATATGTTATAAGTATAAAGTTTAGAAAGTTTAGATTTAAGGCCTCTTAGAATTTGGTAGGCAAAAAAAAGGAGATACAATTTTTTTTTTTGGGGAAATGTATTAGAGGATATGCGTCAGAAGAAAGTCCAATATTTATCCAATTTCTAGTTATTTCCTTAAAATTCTTCACGACTAGGTGGTCAGGCCGGAACTTTTTTTTGGCAAATTGTGTCAGATCAGTCTCCGGAACACCTTGAAGGAAGCTATATCGCGCGTGGCATTAAAACTAAGATTTTCTACCTTAATCATCGAACTATCAAATCTAATTTTGGCCTTGATATATGTGGAAACATCTTCCAATGTAGAATGTGAATCTTTGAAATGCCGAAATGAGGTCTGACAGAGCAGCCACAGCAGTAGAAATGCTTCTTTCGGAATAAATCACCGACCCCACTAGAAAGGTTGACAGGGGGACCACTTTTTGACCCCTGTGCAGACTAAGAAACAATTTCTGTGCCGTCGACTTCTTGTTGATTTTCCTGATGGCCTGTCCCCATTACAGCCTCCACTATGGGAAGCTGTATTTATATCATCACAGAAGGAAGCGTTTCCCAACATATAAAGTATATATATTCTTTATTAGCATGACAAGGGGAGTCGATATAACCATGACCGTCTGTCCATCCGTTCGTCTGTTTTAGTACAAACTAATACTTTTGCCAGATGCTTCTTTTGGCTGCACTTTAACTTTAAGTTCTATTTTCATTTAGATTTATTTATTTTCATTCAGACTACTGTATCATATAGTTCCCATATGTTTGATTGTTCCGGAACGAACTATAAGGAGCATAACTTTTCTGTTTTTCATCCAAATTAAACCAATTTCGGCTTGTAGCCGTTTCAGGAGGCCTACGTCCGATGGCCTGATATTATCAAAATCAGAAACTATATCATATAGCTCCCATATAGCCGTTTTTTTCACACTGAACACTTAGTAGCACAACTTTTCTGGTTTTCATCCAAATCAACCCTATATCATATCTATATCTATATAACTATATCATTAACTCCAATATAACCTATTGTTCCGGAGTCAGCTTAGTAGCATAACTTTTTCATTTTTAATTCTAATAAAAGCAAGTTCGGGTAGAATCTTTTAAGGAGGAATGAGCTTAGTAATACCCAGCTTAGTACCCATTTGAGGAGTCCCAACGTCCAATGACTGAGCTAGTCAAGATCAGACAACTATATCAAATAGCACCCATATAACAACATATAACAATGCGTAATCCTGCGCACTCTTACCATAACAAAAACGTCTCAAATCAAACTTAGCACTTGGGAATGGATTTCCGTCCAACCCTTAATATATGTGAACCTTTTATTATTGTCCAACAATGCTATACACTGGTCTATGTTTAATTTTATACCAATCACACATTCCATTACTCTAAGCTCAATGTTTGTCATATCTTTCTGAAGGATATCATATTGTTTTGCTATTTTGTAAAAGAAATTTTTGATGTAGTTTAAGTAAAAAAAAATCAAATGCAAATTTACAAATTTTATTGTAAAACAGACAATTATAACATTTTGCAATTGAACAAAAATAAAAACCATTTAAAAAATATAAAAAAGTATCCACGTCTCCTGACCAGATCTACTCAGGCTCAGGCAACTATATCATATAGCTCCTTTATAACCGATTGTTCCTGAATGCACAGTTAAGAGCATAACTTTGCTTTTTTCATCCAAATCAAACCGAAGCCTACCAGATTTGATCTAGATCGGTTATATATTTACAATGTGAATGCTATATAAGCTTCGGCAAGCCCATGCTTGCCTACCTTTTTTGTTTGCCTCTGCTTTAATTTGCGCACAGGAGAGTTATTTCTTGAATTGAGATCGAGTTGTTTGCGTTTTGGTTTGCAACTTTTTGATTGTTTTTACTTAAATTTTACATAACTTTATTAAACTGTTTGATATATATATTTTGTTTTATATTTCGTTTTTTTTCTGAATCAATTCGTTCTAAATGAAGTATTTGTTCAAAATCCAATCCAATCCGGATGATTTATAAGCTTAATCAGCGTGCAGATGTAAGAAGCAGTTAAGAATTTCAGCTCTTTGTTTTATATTTCGTTTTTCTTTTCTGAATCAATTCGTTCTAAATGAAGTATTTGTTCAAATCCAATCCAATCCGGATGATTTTTAAGCTCAATCAGCGTGCAGATGTAAGAAGCAGTTAAGAATTTCAGCTCTGGAACTCTTAAGGCTTTTGAGATCTCAGGGCTTAAGCAAAAAGACGGACTGAGAGACTCACAACCGGGCAGAAACACTGACTGACTTTATATTTTCGGAAACACTTCCTTCTGTAGGCTGCAAACTTCACGGCAATATTAATAAAAAGTTATTTTACTAATTGTTTTTTCTGGAAAATCGCTTATATGGTTAACACCTACATAGATAATATAGTGTTAACTATAGAATTAGCTTTAGCATATATCAAAAAATATAAAATATATTTTTCAATTTCAGAATGGATAACTTTTCGGGAAGCCTAAGGCATAGTACGCTGTGCTCGCCTGTTAGTCCAGGATCTCCGGAGCCCATGAATGTGCATAGGCCAAGCAGTCCTCATATTATTAAAAATGCAATACAAAATATTCAAAGCGGTATGTGTTTTAAATATCAGGAAATGTTATTTATATATTTGTATATATGATTGTATGTATGTGTGCATGGCTAAAATCTTGCAATTGGATTTTCTTACAGTTATTCTCAACTATTTGAGATATACTTTAGGATAACAATCAGGGACTTGATTTTAGCGCATTCGCTGCCCGTATTTAGCATTCACTTTCGTCGTTGCGTCAGTCAGCAACACGTTCAGCGAACGCTTATTAGTAAGCCTATTATGAGAAGCGTTAAATCATATGCAGACAAAAACACCTGGGATATATGTAAAATGTAAAAAAACAATTTGCAACAACATTTTGCAATTGAATAAAAATAAAAACCATTTGAAAACTATAAAAAGTATCCACAAGGTAACATCCTCATATTATATTTTATGAGAGCTACGTTTTTGGATAGGTATGAGGCCCAGATGCGAAAAAAACCGAAAAAGAAATATTTGATGGTGGAACTTTTTTTTAACGAATAATAAAAATATTTAAATGTTCTTTTTCAGAAATGAGGTGAGAATTTTTGATAACACTACGTAACAGCCGAATTGCATATATGAGTTTTTTCTTCTTCTTTCATTTGCAAATGAATATGCTTAATAGGTATATATATAAGGATACCATTGTATGATTCGGTGGTCCGATTTCTAGTACATTTGATATGAATACAAGTTTTAAATATAGTTAAAGATTTATGCGTTACAAATGGCACAACGAAATAGTTGTACATGAGTAACGAATATTATTTTCAGTTTTAGGACGCACATGGAAATGATTATTAAAGGGTCTTATTACGCACGAGACAGATGCTCAGAGCAATCGCGCACGAAACGCGAAAACGGAAAAAAAAAACGTAGACCTGCTCGCTCACTTTCTAAGAGCTTTAAGGGAATAATAAACATTATCTATTTGCTATGTGCAAGTTTTATAAATAGATTATATTTTGAAGAGATTATTATAGTTACATATAGTTATTATAGTTGCATAATTCGAATTAAAAAATGTTCATAAAAAAATCACATTGTGGAAGTGAGAGGGACAAAGTTTCTAGGTAATCTACGTTGATAGTATAATTCGGTCTTGTAAAGAAAGAGTTAACGCAAATTTCTTAAGTCTTTTGTAAATATGTGGGGTGTGTTTACCAATTCAAATTAGAACTGCGCCGACTGATCTTTAACAACTGATTTAATATTATCAAACTTATGTTTGAGTAACTATAAGAGAGGCTTAACTATTGTATGCACAACAATATAGGTCTTTCTTTATTATACCCTGTACCTTTAGTACAAGTTTGAGTTTGTTGCAATGTATGTATGTTGTTCATACAAACGCACAGTCTAATTTAGTGTTTATAATACCTTTTTTGATTTTCATTGGAATTTAACCAAACTGACGCAATCCGGATCGAGCTACTATATCATATAGCCCCCATAGAACAGATTTTTTCTGAATGAATAAAACATTTTTGTTTTTCATGGAAATCGAACTAAATTTTATTTTGTATTTATTTTAACAGGTCCTACTCATGTGCACAAAATGCTATGCAGATCGGGCAAATATATCATATAGCCCTCATAGAACCGATTTTTTCGGAATGAACACAAAATGTTTGTTTTTCATCCAATTCGAACCAAATTAGGTTGTATCCATGTTAGGATGCCCCAACTCCGAAGTTGGCCCAAGGTGATCAGGAGCTACTTGCTATATTTTATAGTGGTTTATCAGGTGCATTGTATTTAACTGTAGAGAAAGCTATAGTGTTCTTTCTTTTTTTTCGTATGAGATTGCACTTTTCACTTGTTTTATGTTGATATGTATGCAAATCGTCCCACACACATGGGACTACTGTTACAAATACGAAGCGTTAACCACGGAACTATATGCTTATATAGATTTTGTCCTCTATCGCGTGCTTGAAACGTATCGGGCGCTGGGATTTATTCAGAAGGCCCACTTAACACAGAAATAGGCTGCGGTTATGTTTTTCACTTTCACTTTTTGCCACTCAAATGTGGACTTGTCCACAACTTGCAATTGCTTGAGAACTTTTACTGTTTTTGGCTTGTTTTATTTTAGCAACCTTTCTATTTGTACGCGGCTTTTATTTTATTAAACTGAACGCTGCAACTTAATAGTCTCTATTTAATTGCCGATTCACAGAAAGGTGACTCGTGAATTAGAAACGCCTCTAATTTTTGTGTAGTTGAGGTAAAACTCACTCGCTCTCTAAATTTCGTTCACGACGGCTGCTAACTTTTTAATCTCCAGTTTTGTGCAAATTTTTACTCAAAACCTGAGCTATAAGTATAAGTATATAAGTGTAATCAATCTTATTTTCACCTTTGCGCTGTATGTTGTTTTTGTTTATACTGCTCCAGCTACCCAGTGAGAATTTTGATCATTCCTATTGCTAATACCGATAAGATTCCCTGCTGCCACACAATCCCTACACTAATATACCTCAAAAAAACTAACTTCGTCTTTTTTTCTTGCCTACCAAAATGTAAGAGGCCTTAAATCTAAACTCAATACTTTACAGTGGTAGCCTATCTTTTGATTTTCATATATTAATATTTACTGAAACTTGGTTAAAACCTGATATCTTAGACTCTGTAATACCGAATATAGATTTGGTCGTCCGTCCGCCAGGGTGGTAGAGAACTGATTGCTGTGGATTATGGGGCTCTTTCGGAACCAACTCTGCTTAATTTCCCCTAACGTAATTGAATTTATAAGTACTAAAGTGTCACTTAAATGTTTTCCTGTCTTTATCACTGCCTCTTACATTCGTCCACTTTCTGATATTTCTGTTTGCTTAGATCATCTTAATGGTAGTCAATCGATCAGGTCAATGCTTTTTGATACTGATCAATTGTTGGTTTTTGGCGAAACATCAGCGATGTCTCGAGGTTCTCTCTGATTGACTCAGCCGGTTTGCTACCGTCAAAACAATACGAATTCCTTGAAGGCCTAGTTGAATTGTCCTTATCTCAAGTTAATTTTGTTTTACTCATTGAATCGCCAACTTTATTTGATATTTGCTTCTGACCCTTCCATTTCAGTGGTCTCTAGTCAGTCCGCTTTTGCTTCCTGAAGACCCGTTTCACCCATCATTACACCTTACAATGGATATTCCTATTCATACGGTACCTGCATCTTCAATCTTGCTAGCTAGAACATATTCATTTAGAAAGGCTGATTTTGCTAGCCTTAACAATATCATATTTCAATCAATTGGTCATACTTGTACACTTGTACAGATATGGACAGTGCGGTAGACTTCTTCTACAAAATTCTTTATTCCATTTTTTAATTATTTGGTAGTGCTGTTGGGCTTATTGAGCCTTGATTTACTCCACAGTTGTCTAATTAAAAAAAAATCAAATATCAAAAGTCTCCATTTTGAAAAAGTTCAAGATCTCGGTAAGGTCCTTGAACTATTCGCGTTATATTGCTGCTCGTTCAAGGTTCACTGTAATTAATTCCGAGTGCTACACAGCAAATACAGATCAAGGCATTGCTAATTTGCTGGTAGAGTTCTTTCAAACCATTTATTCCTCTCTTAAGTATCAGTTCGATGAGGTATATCCTTGTAGCTTACACAGATCTAATAACATCCCGCCTCCCCTAGTTACTGAATACTTATTGATTAATGAACTTAAGTCTATCAACCCTGACTTTTTTCCTGGCCCTGATGGCGTTCCGGGGTGATTTTGAAGCTTTTCGATCTATCTTTGATTTCTTTATCTTTCCCTTCTTTATGGAAGGAGTCTTATATTACTCCTCTCCCTAAAAAGGCAAACAAGACTGAGCCCCAAAACTACAGAGGTATATCAAAACTGTCTGCTATTCCTAAGCTCTTTGAAAAAATATTAACTTCACAGTTACAACATTCTTCTCTTCTATAATTTCATCTGCTCAACATGGGTTTATGAAGCGTAGGTCTACCAACACTAAATTACTAGAATTTTCTCATTTTGTAATACAAGGATTTAAGAATAAAATGCAAACTGACGTGATTTACTTTGACTTCAGCAAAGCATTTGACTGGTTAGCATAAGCTAGATCTCCGTGGCTTCCCATCCCATCTTCTTAAGTGAATCTCCGACTACCTTAATATGAGAACTCAGAAATTTCTTTTTAATACTTACTTTAAGCCGCTTACGGTTACATCAGGGATACCGCAGGGTAGCCACCTCGGCCCCCTGCTCTTCACCTTATTTATCAACGATTTTCCTCTGGCTCTATCGCAGTCTCGTGTACTTACGTTCGCCGACGACGTTAATCTTAGCTTGTCCTTCAACGACTCTTCTTCCCACTTCAGGCTGCCAGATTACCTTGATTCTTTCCAATTGTGATGTCAGGTCAATTTAATTAAGTCTCAACTGTTCTAAAAGCAAAGTAATGTCGTTTTGTCGTGGCATTCCGCTTCAGACATCTTACCTTCTTAACGATATGCCCCTTGATCGTATCGACTCAATGTTGACTTAGGTGTTCTTTTAGACCCTAAATTAAAATTCGACTTACACATTTCAATTATTGTCAATAAGACTGTGGGTGTTCTGGGTTTTATCAAGCGACGGTCGAGGGAATTTAATGATCCTTATATAACCACAATACAGGAATCACTAAGACCGCATTGAGTCTGTTCAAAAGAAATTTCTACTTTTTCCTCTGAATTGGGACACCAATAACCTCCTCCCTTCTTATTCAAGTAGGCTCCTGCTAATAAACCTTCCATCTCTTGAAAATCGTAGAATTATGCTTAATGTTATCTTTATACAGAAGCTGATTAATGGTGATGTTGACTCGCCGTCTTTAATTAGCCAAATTAGTTTTTGTGTTTTTCGTAGAACTTCTAGGAATTATGTTTCTATCTATCTTCAGCACTGTAATTTAAACTCCTGCATGAACTTTTCGAGTCCTTTGTTCTAACTACAACAATCTCTTTAACTTTATCTCTAATAATAACTACCTTAACTCAAACAAAACATCTATACTAACGTATCCAGCTAGTAGAGTCCGCGTTTTTTTCCGACTTCGTGATTCGTGTCGCTCGTTATGCGGCTGCGCCCCTTGGCCGGTTGGGCGGGAGGTGGGAGCTTCTAGCCTGGGCTTCGCGCGTAACAAGCCCCGTGGCTTGGTGTCGTGGGTCCACTTGAACGTGCAGCGCATTGTACGTGAACGTCTCGATAAAAAATACCCGATCGCATAAAATTAGAAGAATACGGGAGATTGAAAAAAGACCAACCGTCTTGAGCGATAGTCAGAGCGAGTTATCATTTTTTCATTTAGCTAGTATGAATAAGTCAAACAGTCAACAGGTTCGTAGCCTCGTGGATACCCCTTCAGCTTTGTTCATTACTAAACGATTCGCAAATTGCGGAATACATGCTTATCTCAATCGTCATGGAGAAAACCTACCACAATACCAGATGCAAATGGAACTAATATTTGAAAGACATTGGCAATTTCTAGAAAGTTCATGCCAGTCGGAAGTGCCAGAAAATAATTCAACATCTTCAGCCAAGCTATAAGGGTATTCAACACCACCATTCACTTGCGCCACTCAAGCCTGCGCTATTTGCTCCAGCTCGGAACATCGTTTCACCGGCTGTACACAGTTTATGAAAATGTCGCCACTACAGCGCAATTATGCAGTAAGACATCTAACGTTATGTTTGAACTGCCAAACACGGGACACCTAGCAGTACGTTTTTTTTTTTTTAAATATAGCCCTTGCGTGCTTTATAAATATAAATATAAATATTTGATATACTTTACATTCAAAATTGAACACATAGGTATAAGCATTGCACTTGGTTGCATTGTTGTTGTTGGCTACCAGAATTTATTCACTTTGCCCTTAGTCATATTGCTCATATCTAGAATATATTGTTATCAGTGTATTTCAAATATATAAACACATAACTCAATCTCATGCCAAACAACGGCACATTATTGTAAAGCACACAAACTCCATTACCCAGCACATTTCAAATGCGACGTAATATGATTGCACTTGAGTGTAGCAAGCACAGTCAATGCCGCGTCAACATATCCGTGGGATACTGACCGCATACATAACACTCGCGCATACCACACTGTGTCCAATGACAACGTTCCCGTTGCCATACATATATATATACGGCTGACGCTTCTCCCGAAGCAACTCATAACTATTTTATTTCTAACAAGTTTAGTTACTTGTATAGTTGTGAATGAGGGGTTCTATAGTTTTAATATAACTTGGTTCATCATCTTTCAATTTTAATTTTGCTTATAAAAGTTATTAGTTATGATTGGTTCTGTTTCCAATAGAATTCAGTCATTATTCTCTTACATGCTGGCGGAAAGTTATTTTTTAACTTGGTGAGAAGTGATTCTGCGTCTTGAGTCGTGTGAGTCTAATTTGATAATGGGATAATGGTTCAAAATATTCTTCCTTTATATCTACAATTTTATTGCTGTTGGATGTGTTTAATATTTGCACGTATGGGGTTTTTTAATCTGAAATGGAATTACCAATAAATATACCATCTCCTATCTCCTGATTAGGTAAGAGGATTTGGTTATATATTAGTATTTACGTTAATTTTTTTTTAATACTTCAAAACGTTATGGTATAATTATCTCGTTGTTGTTGATACTATGGAAATTGGTATTTGGATAGAATCTGCAATATTAATGGGTCTAGGCGAAACAGTCACTTTCTGTACTGAAAACTAATTGACAATTGAATTTTGTAATGAAGTCTATTCCAATTATTTCTTTGTTGCACACATATCATTACACTCCAATTGAACAATTTTTACGTATTTCCACGCGTTGCTTTCGGAGTTTTCACACACTATATTCCCCTGGCAAATAATAATCCGGTTCGCACCGCACGTACGCACTTTGAACGTGAAATAACAAAATCGACTGCTGTGAGCAGCGTTGTTGTTGCTATTGGTCCTAGGTCCTGCAGGATCCACGCCACGGTCCCCATGTAATGTCATCCTTCATGTATTTGAATCCCCATATGGTAATCCCTCATCGATATACGAAAATTGAAGTAATTTTCGCAGATTAACGATTTCATTAGTAAATTCAGTGGCTGTTTTGCCATTTTTAATAACCCTTTGCCATTTTTCATTTTACTACGTCGGATGTTTAACCGTCATTTGTGTCTTGGAATTCGTTAATAATTGCAGTAATGATAGTCTCATTCTGGCATGATAGTCTCATATGGCAGTTCTGACTCGTATTGGGTATTCGCTTATTACTGATTTCACCTGCATACCGGGAATGGTGGTGAATACAGAGAATACAGAATATAGAGTATTCACCTTTAAGGTATCTATATATAGGTATTCTAATTCATATAAGCTTATAGGTGCTGTTAAGACTAATTGTTGAAACAAGCATCTCTAACATAAAGTTGCCTTGTTACTGTTATTGTGGTCATAATACAGCATATACATAAATAACAACATACGCAAAATCGTGTATTTACATTTCTTTACATTTTTGCAAATTTATCCAATTCTGTCTAGGTTGTTGGCTCTGCTCATATAGCGTTTTGCTATGTTCTACATAATAAAGATTAATTGAGCGACATTGAAAATTGTTAAGATAGGTAAGATCCACAATGATTGAATATCATCTGTGTGATGCATAATTTTGACATTATCGACCACATTGGCCGTACGTCTTTGGTCTGACTATCGTCAGAACCGAATCGAACCAACCCATTTTCGAATTTTAATTTAAATTTTGTAAAAATATTTAAAATTATATCAATGTACAATCGCACAAGGGAGACATACATATGAAGAAAAAAAACGTTAGCTTGCATATGACTGATTTACAACATTTTTCTCTATACAATTCAATATCAGACATATGGTGTTAGTATGAAAGCCTAACAGTGGGTAGTGTATTTCAAGCAGCGCTGCTTGAACGGCTTGAGTTAGAAGTTTGTTAATAATTAATGGCAATTTAGGCATTGGCATAAATGCAGCCCTTATTGCGTTACTTCGCACCAGCACAAAATCGTTTCTCGATGTCCGCAAGATTCTCCTCGTGTTATAGTTGTGTGTAGTATGTAATTGATCAACCTACGCCGTTGTAGCAGTCTGATTCTTCTGCCGCTCCATACAAGCTTTTGCTGGCCTGACCGAATAAAATTCAGGAAATATAACGTATTTTTTACAAGCAATGGTTTTTATCGTTTTACACGATTATCTTACGGTCAATGAATGATGACAACCGCATTTACTGGTCTTGCACCATCTGAAGCATTCTTATACATGGATGACTTCATTGTAATAGGTTGTAGTGAAAAGCATATGACCAAAAATCTCACAAATGTTTTCGATCTATGCAGAAAAACAACATCATGTTGCATCCAGATAAGTACTCATTCTTCATGGAGGAGGTCACTCTTTTTGGAAACAAATGCACTGATAAAGGTATTTGCCTGATGACACCAAATATGATGTTATTAGGAAATACCCAGTCCCTACGGACGCAGACAGCGCTAGAAGATTTGTTGCATTTTGTAATTATTATAGACGTTTCATTAACGAATTTGCCCAGTATTCTCGTCACATAACAAGATTATGTAAAAAAGATGTAAAATTCGAATGGGCAGCTGATTTGCCAGCATGCCTTTGAACACCTTATAACGACATTAATGAATCCAACTTTTTTACAAATACATCGATTATAGCAAAGAATTTTGCTAGCACAGATGCTAGCAAAGAAGCATGTTGAACAATTTTAACTCAAAACTATAATGGTCTTCAATTACCTGTAGCATATGCATCTCGCAGTTTCGCAAAAGGTGAAAGTAATAAGTCAACCACAGAACAAGAGGTATCAGCAATTCATTGCGCAATTAATCACTTCAAACAATATGTATATGGTAGAAATTTTACGCTCAAAACAGACCACAGACCGCTAACTTACCTATTTTCAATGGATAATCGCACATCTAATTAACCAGAATGAGCTTGATTTAGAAGAGTACGAGCTTACAGTAGAGTATATTAAGGGTAAAGATAATCATGTAGCGGATGCGTTATCAAGAATAACCATTCAAGAACTCAAAGACATATAAATAAACGTCCTGAAGGTCACTACTAGGTCACCAAAGTAGACAAAAATCCTGCGCAGGAGATGATACAGAAGAATTGCCTATGCAATCTATAGAAAAAGCTTCAAAGCCCAACGTATATGAAGTCATCAAAAATGATTATGTACGTAAAGTAGTGATCTTGCACTTTAAAAATCTGCTGTTTCTTTAAACATGGGACTAAAATTACTGCAAGATATGTTAGCGATTTATATACCAATGAAAATCTTGACTTAGGTCAGTTAGTTCAAAGGCTTGAAACGCATGCCGGTATAAATGAAATCAGCCAACTCAAAATGGCACCGTGATAATTTCAAACAAATAGGCAATAAAATATTGACTACATTAAGAGTAGCGCTACTCAACCCGGTAACCCTAATAGAAAACGAGAAAGAGAAGAGAAAACGAGAAAGAAAAAGAAGCTATATTGTCTACATTTCATAATGATCCAATACAAGGAGGTCGCACAGGCATTGCAAAAACTTTGGCCAAGGTCAAAAGACATTATTCATTGACTCGATATATTACTGTGTACATACGAAAATGTCAAAAATGTGAAAAATCAAAAGTGACAACACACACAAAAACCCCTGTAACAATTACAGAAATCCCAATCAATGCTTTTGAGCTCAGAGCAAGGCAATGAATAAGCAGTTACATTGATATGTGACTTAACAAAATATCTTTTCCAAATATATTCGAAGATTTTATTCTGAAACACAATCCAATGAAGACGTTCATTACGGACATGGGTACAGAATATAAAAATTCAGTCATAGAAGATGTATGTAAGTTCCTTGGTATTACAACATAACTTATACGGCACTCCACCACCAGATTTTAGGAACTGTGGAACGAAGTCATAGAACGTTAATCGACTTAGTTCGTTCTTATATATCAGTTGATAAAACTGATTGGGATGTTTGGTTTCAATACTTCATATATGCTTTTAATACAAACCTATTCACAACGCATGACTACTGTCCCTATGAATTAATTTTTAGTAAGAACCCTTATATTTACAATGCATTTAATAGTATAGATGAGCACATTAAGCCTTTATATTCAGTAGTATCAGTAGAAGATGATAACATTTTAATTAAAAATAATAGGAATAAACAACAGAAAGTTCATAAGGATAGGTTAAAAGTTTTTATTTCATAATCATTTTTTGGTCATGCATAAGCAAAGAATATGCAGGAACATATGTAAAAGTACATTCTCTTATTATTAAATTAACATTTATACATTTTTGTAATTAATGAATATTTGAAAAAAAAATGTAATCTCTACTTTATAGGATCGGATCGCTTCCATTTGCCTGTTACATAAATTTGCTTGAATACAATATACTCGTTTACTAGAGTACGAGTATAAATATTAACTCTAGACTGCTTAAGACCTTAACGGATTCGGGACGCTTAATAGACTACTCACTCTATTTAGTTGCTCGATCTAAGTTATCTGTGCTTAATACTGAATGCTTTAATTTTAAGGTGGAATTCTTTAAGGACCCTAAGCAATTTAGAATTTTGTTAATTCCAAACGTAAGTCATCTATACTAGCATCTTCACTATCTTATGTAAATTATAAAGCAAAAACTGATCAAGCTATTGCCGATTTACTTGCTGAATTTTTTCAGACAACTTATTTTTCTCTTAAGTATGGATCTGATCAGGTCGACCCTTATTACATGCATAATACTAATAATATCCTTCCACCTCTACTTTCCGAATGTACGTTGCTTAAGGATCTTTAATCTATTAAGAATAACTTCTCTCTATGCCTGGATTCCTGGATGCATTCTTAGATAATGTTCTGATGCTTTGTGCAAGCCAATATTTAAGCTTTTCAATCTGTCTCTGAATTCTTCATCTTCCCTCTTCTCTGGAAGGACTCATTTATCACAGCTCAACGAGCAAGACTGAAGTCCAAAACTATAGGGGCTCCGCTACTCCTAAGTTCCTTGAACACATGATAACCTCTTTACAACATTCCTGTAGTTTC
This sequence comes from Hirtodrosophila duncani, assembly GCA_037043425.1. Taxonomy (NCBI): domain Eukaryota; kingdom Metazoa; phylum Arthropoda; class Insecta; order Diptera; family Drosophilidae; genus Hirtodrosophila; species Hirtodrosophila duncani. Next base: position 491,309 of record JBAMBM010000632.1, on the reverse strand, counting down.
ATCATATCTGCTCAGCATGGGCTTATGAAGCATAGATCTACCACCACTTATCTTACATCTAATTTGAATAAATTAAATCCTTTGTCATTCCAGGTGTTGGAAACACACTGCAAACTGACGTCGTTTAGACTGACTTCAGCAAAGCATTTGACTCTGTAAATCACTGTCTGCTGCATAAGCTGAACCTGTTTGGTTTCTCCAGCTTTCTTCTTAACTGGATCTCAAACTGTTTAAATCTTAGAACTCAGAAAGTTCTTTTTAAAAACATTTTCTCTGAACCTCTTGGGGTTAGCTCAGGGGCACCGCCACCTAGGTCCCATTTTTTCACAAGTACTTTCCTATTATCAAATAGCAATGTAAACCAAATTTGGCTTATGTTTATTTAAGGTCTGTTGACAAAATAATTAATTATAAAAAAAAATATTTAGATCAGACAACTAAATCCTATAAAACCGATTTTTTCGGAATGAACACAAAATGTTTGTATTTCATCCAAATCAAACAAAATTTGGTTTGTATTCATTTTAGTAGCCGTCACACCTGTTTACCAAGATTTATTCCGGTCAGACCAGTATATCATATATATATGTATATATCCCTATAGAACCGATTTTCTCGGAAAGAAAACACAAAATTTTTCTTTATTTTTGTGGACAATTTTTAACGATCTTTTTATTTTAAAATTAAAAAAAAAAAATGTGTTTGCTTTTTCCATTCCTTTATTTATATAACTTCATTAATTGGGTTTTGTTTAAGATATGAGTCATTGAAATCGATAAAGTTGGGGTAAAATAGGATAATTTTAAAGCTACATACCCCTTTTCGATATATTTTGGTCACACTTGAACACTTGAGTTTTATAACTCAATACAAAATACAATTCTCCAACGATTTGAATGATTTATACATGATAAGACATCAATTAATTAACGCAGTTATGTAAATTTGAAGGAATATACATAATTTTCCTCGAATTTGAAAATAAAGAAACAAATGAAAAAGAACATTTTCCTCATTTAAAATTGTATAGTTCCAAAACTATGGATTTAATTTAAAATATGTATACGAACGATAAATAAATTTTTAAAAAAGGTAGGTTTTTAAAACTATCATCAACAAAAGTGATATTCGGCAAGCTGAATTTATCACTAATTTTTTTATTTTCTAATTTTAAGCTCATGCCCGTTATCCATACGTGAATCCAATTCGACTTTGATTAATACATATATTTAATTTTTTTTATTTGTTGTTTAGAATGTAAAACAGAAGATCCGGAGTTGAGTGCGCTTATTACTGTTGATATTCAAATTGATGTCCCTACGGAGAACAATATGTTGTACCTCAACACCATTAAAGTGTCATTTAATAACTTAGATATAATCGGTATGTATACTAAACCAAACTTATTAAGAAGTATATTCAAATGCACCTTGTTAATCCTAGCACTTGTCAAGTTTCGGCTTTGTTTTTTAGTAGTTCAACTGGATTTAACGGTACTGCTTAAGTCTAGGCGGAAAAGTTACGCTTACTCGTAAAGCGCAAGTTGACTACATAATTAATATACAACAAAATTGTGAATGTATACTTATTTTGTTATAAAGTTTTCAAAGCACAGAAGGAAGCATTCCCGACCATATAAAGTATATATATTCTTGATAAGCATAACAAGGGGATTCGATGTAGGTATGTTCGAAATCCCAGAAACCTTAAGAGTTCCATTGCGAATATTTGTACTAGATGCTTCTTATGTCTGCGCGCTGGTTGAGTTTAAGATTAATCTGGAGCGGATTCGGAATCCACATTTAGTAGCATAGTATAGGAAAGAGCATGCCATGAAATTTGTTTTTAATAATGATATAAACAATATTCCTACTATAATTATATTTTCATAATACTCTTCGTCGATTTTAAAAACTCTGTAATTATTCACGTTCGTTGGTGACCCTGCGTCTGCCTCTGTGCCTTATGTGCCATGGACATCCAGTAATTGCTCTCATGGCTTGGTTCTGCAGACTCTGGTTTTTGTTGCTGTTTGTCCTTGCCGCCGTACCCCAAACTAGCATACCGTATTGCCAGATCGGTGTTATTATAGAGGATATGATCGTGCGCTTGTTTCGTTTCGTAGTTCGAACCCTGACCATAAACGAACGCACTTCCAAGTGGGACTGTATCAGGGCAAAGTAAGGCGAAGGCAGTCCCTCTTTGACCTTTTGTAGTAGGCCAGGGTGCCAAACTGTGTCGAATACCTTTTCAATATCCATATAGACGGTATTGCAGTACTCTCGCTGAGCAAATGCTCTCAGCGTGTGGTCGGCAACTCAACACTCGTGACTTAGCGATGGCCGTTAGCCTAGCAATAAGCAGTCTTTCCTAAACCTTTGAGGTGGACGGCAGCAGGCTGATCAGCCGATAAGAACTAGGATAATAGTCTAGTATGCCTGGCTTCAGAATCAGTGTGTCGACTGCCAACTTCCAAGCAGTCCGAAAATACTGAAACCTGACTATGGCATTGAATATCGACACCATAGTGTTGTGCTGTAAAGGGGTTGACAGAGAGTGTCTCGTAGCATCATCTTCTTCATCTGATGCAAACTCAAAGCGCAGGAACTAAGAAAAGGGGGCTACTCGAATGGGCTGTCATCGGGTGTTTCTTGTCGCCTTACATAGGCAGAAGTTAGCTTCCGAATCGGTACCCATGTTTTGCAACATGTCGTCGAACATTTGCGAGCTTTGGCGGTTTAGCTATCACTTTAGTTGGTTTGCTGCACGGTGCCAGTTGGCTCTGTTTCTGGTTATTGTGTGGTATAAATATCTTTCGGGATCTAGGTTTTTTTTTTTTTTGATGAGATTGCGTAGTTCACGTGACAGTATAAATTATCCAGCATGGCATTTGAGGGTTGCAATCAGAGGCAAGTAATTCGAGCTGAGAGCTGTGTGCTGGGCAACGCTGGGCGTTTGCTAGTCTTTCGGTATACCTAATGGGACTGATAGTTACAAGTATTTGTGCTGATGTCGCTTGTACAAAATCCATCAGATCGTTGCCTCTTCTTTGCTTCTCTGCTGCTGGTGAAGCCCAGTACCTAGTGGTGGGCTTTCCAGTCTCCAGGAATTAGATACTTGCGACTTAAGTATCGAGCAACGCAATGTATTTCAACATCGGACAGCAGATGGCTCCAAACTCTACTTCCCCATGTCCGGCTGTCCGTCCGTCTTACCAGATACTTCCTTTGTCTGCAGGCTGGTCAAGTTCGATTTTTATCCAGACCGGAAAACTATATCGTAATGCTCCCATATTTCCGAGTGTTCCAGAATGAACACTTAGTAGCATAACTTTTCTGTTTTTCATCCAAATCAAACCTAATTCGCACGCAATCAGATTTAATTGCATCCATTTGAGGAGAGCCTACGTCCGCTGGCCTGTTCTGATCAAGATCGGAGAGCTATATCATATAGCTACCATATAACCGATTCTTTCGGAATGAACACTTAGAAGCATAACTTTTCTGTTTTGCATCCAAATCAAACCAAACTCGGTTTGTATCACTTTGAATAAACCCCACGTCCACTGGTCTGATCTGATTATATCATATAGCTCACATATAACCGATTGTTCCGAAATGAACACTTAGGAGCATATCTTTCTGCGTTTCATCCAAATTAAAACAAATTCGTCTTGTATCCACTTCATTCAGATCTATTTCGGATATATATTTACAATGTAAATGATATATAAGCTTCGGCAAGCAGAAGCAAACTAACCTTTCTTGTTTTGCTTATGAGATTGTTTCTAATCGTACTCTAGTAGAGTAAACGAGTATATGTATTCGCCCAAATGTATGAAACAAACAAAAGGAAGCGTTTTCGACCCCATAAAGTATATATTTTCTTGATTATGAGCAACAGCCGAGTCGATCTAGTCATGTCAGTCCGTATGAACACCTAGATCTCGGTGACCATAAAAGCTAAAGTAACCAAATTTGGTATGTAGACTCCCCTCGAGAGGCGTCAGATGAAGTTTTTTTTTTCAAAAATTTTGCCATGCCCCTCCCACCCCACAAATCGATTAAAACCTAATGTCTCCCAAAATTTGTGACACAGTTGATGAAACTCTGTTTATATCTGTGTCGGAGAGACGTTTGTTTTGTTTGGCTGGTCTGCCATGCTGATGTATATGCTTATTGTTGAGCGGAGCGAATTCCAACTTGCTCGTGCAACTGTCTGAACTCAAGTCAAGTGACTTTCATAATTACGCACTGATCTACACTTCAGTTTCGTTGCAGACGCAAGTTGGACTACACTCAGAGACAGCGCGACACCGCCGTCGCCTCGCTTAACGGTACTATGTTTTTGTCAATATTTTACGTCGCAATTCTTAGAATTTCCAAATTGCGCTTAAGCATTAATAATTTCACAACATGCCAGAACTATTGCACTGCAGCGACTTGCAAACACACGAACAGTGGTCAAGCTGTGTTTATTATGTGACATATGTATAAGCACATAGTATATGGATTCATTAAGATCGGATAATTATTGTCGACAAAATCGTAAAAAAAAACATTTTGCATTAGAACACCCCCCCCCCCCCCCACCCCACGCCTGCAAAAAAAGTGTTGCATACTTTTGAGTGTGTCGAATATTCAATGGATGTTGAGTTTGAGTATCTTACAAATATATTCTTGATCAACATGGCAAGGAGAGTCGAACTATGTCCCTTTGTCCGTCCGTGCGTCTGTTTCAAAATAAAGAACACAGAAATTTTTAAAGTTAGATCGACACACTATATTATATAGCCCATATAACCGATTGTTTCGTAATGAACACTTAGCAGTATAACTTTTCTGTTTTTCATCCGAATCAAACCAAATTCAGTTTGTATCCATTTGAGAAAGCCCCACATCCGTAGATCAATTTTGATCGGACAAGATCGGACAACTGTATGTAATAGATTCCATATAACCGATTGTCCCGGGATGAAGATTTAGTGGCATAATTATGCCCTTGCAGAGGGTATTATAATTCTGTCACGATATTTGTTTCGCATAGAAGGACAGTAATCCGACCCCATAAAGTATATATATTCTTGATCAGCATGACAAGACGAGTCGATGTAGCCATGTCTGTCTGTCTGTCTTTTTGTCTTTCTGTTCTATGCGACCAGTCTCTCAGTTTTACAGCTATCAAGTTGAAATTTGTAGCGTCGAATTATTTTTGCTGTAGGCTGCCCCTAAGTCAAAACACAATTTTCAAATTAATACATAATTCATTTCCAAATCAAATTTTGTGTAGTTCCTTTTACACATAATTAACTTTTATCAATTTACAATTTATGTAGTTCCTTTAACACATTATTAACAATAACACATATTGATTCCTTTTACACATATTGATTCAAATCATAAAACATACTAGTGTAAGTCCGTCTACACTTTATTAAATTTTTATAAACATTAGTGTAAGTCCATCTACACTTTGTTAAATTCGACACTTCTCATCTGTTATGGTGCGGTCTTCAATTTTCAGACGCAACTTCCATTGCGCTGTCTCTATCTTTACCTAATTCTTCAATTATTTGATTGCTTGGAGTTGCCCTTAAACATTCATGAGGATATTTATACTTTCGATTACATGTTAACGATTTTAGTAAATATCTATCTCTAGCCAAAACTTCAACTACTTCAAATGGGCCTTTAAATTTAGGATCAACTCTATTTTGATGACGTTCTTCATTTATTAGTAAAACGTTGAATCTTACAATTTTAGCTTTATTTTTACCAAACCTTTTTTTGTCGTATCTTTCTTGAGCTTCCATGTTTCTCTTAGCCTCCCTTCTTAAATCTTCCTTGTCTACTTCATCGTCACCTTCCTCGTCTATCTGCAACAAAACAAAAGGACGGGCTTCTTTACCAATTAATAACTCTAACGGGCTAAGCTTTGATACACGGTTAATCGTGCAATTCATTGCAAGCTGAACTTCACCCAACGCATCCTGCCATGATCTCTGATTGGTTTTGACTGCAGTCAACATACTTTTCAGAGTGCTCATGACACGTTCAACCTGACCGTTTGCTCTACTCGCACCAGTACCAATTAAATGTAAATTAATTTTTTTTGAGAGGAGCAGAATTCGCGAAAACTTTTACGAAACTACGTCCTTGATCTGCTATAATTCGAGTGGGCAAACCACAGCGGGACACTTCTGATTTTACGGCCTTAATGCAGCTTTCAGAATCTATGTTTAGTGTGTGATAAAAATAGACAAATTTGGTAAAGGCCTCTATTACTAAGATAACCTTTAAATCATTTTTACCACTCAGTTTGCCTGTTATGTCAATGTGTACGGTATGCCACGGTATTTCCATTTTAGGAATAGGGTGTAGCTCTGCCTGCACTTTTCCCATCAGCGGCTTTGATATTTTACATGTAATGCAGTTTTCTACATATTTTGACATATTTTCGAACCAGTAATACCCATATACCTTTTCTAGCGTCTTTCTCCATCCCAGATGCATAATTGCTTCATGAACGTCATTTATAACTGCCCATCTAAAAGCTCTTGAGATAACTGGTAAAAATTTGGTATTACTATTTCGCTGAATTTTTCTATGCAGTATTCCTTTTCGCAATTCATACGTTATGTCCTGATTTTCTGGCATCTCATTATTTCTTAACTTTTGTATTTTATCATTTATTTCAGAATCTCGCTGTTGTTCTGAAACCAACCAGTTGTCAGATACTTCAGTCAAATTTACTCGCAATTCAGGTTGAAACCAACCAGTTGTCAGATACTTCAGTCAAATTTACTCGCAATTCAGGTATTTTAATCAAACTTTTATGTTGTTCAAGTACTGGATTCCGAGAAAGAAAGTCTAATAATAATAATGGCATTTACCACTGCTAACGTCTCCAGTTCGTATGAATGGTATTTAGATTCGATGTACACCTACTGTTAATTTTATGTAGCAGTATGGCTCCATAGCCAATACTACTTGCGTCAGCATGTAGCTCTATTGGGTATTAAGGATCAAATATAATTAAAACTGGCGCCTGTGTTAATACAGTTATTATTTTTATTCGTATCTGTTCATGCGCTGGTAACCAATTTAAATTAGTGTTTTTCTTGGATGTTAGAAGATACAGGGGCTTATGTGTCTGCGCATAGTTTAACACAAATTGCCGAAAATAAGAGGCCAACCCAATGAATTGTCTTACCTGTCACACATTTTGTGGTGGTGGTAAGCCAACCAAAGCTTGAATTTTTCGTGTATTTGGCCTAATTTCGCCATTGCTCACTTTAAATCCAAGATACTCTATTCTACTTGCAAGAAAGGAACATTTGCTGACATTAAATGAAAATCCAACCTTTCTTAAAAACTTTAATACTGTCAGCAATCTAACTAACGCATCTTTTTTACTTTAAGCTATTATAAGAACATCATCTATATATACTATCACATACGTGTAGGCTAAATCCCCTAAGGCTTTCATTATTGCCCGCTGGAACACAGGTGGTGCATTTTTCAAACCAAACGGCATCGTCAAGAACTCATATTGACCCTCGGGCGTGACAAATGCGGTTCCTCGTGCACTGGAATTTGATAAAAACCGCTTGCCATATCTATACACGAAAAATATTTAGCACCACGAAGTCTTGCAATTTGGTCTGAGATGAGAGGCAACGGGTACTTATCAGCTACTGTGTTTTCGTTCAAGATGCGATAGTCCACACACAGTCGATCAGTGCCATTTTTCTTTTTGACTAATATCCTAGGGACGAATAATTTTAGCTTGTAGTAACTCGTCGATTTTGCTTTTTTTCTTCTTCAGTAAGCCTATATGGTCGCCGTCCAACTGCCCAGTGGTGACCCTAGTCTTTGGTATACCTTCAATAAACCAATTAGAATAATCATTCAAAATATTTATCAATGCTGCCTTATCCAAATTATATAGTTCACTATTAGATTCTATAACATCTTTATAATCGGCAATTTTTAACGATTCTACCCTTTTCGTCTTGTAAATCTGAAATTTGTCAGCGTCCATTGTTACGTCAAAACCTTGCCTAAGAATTTCACGTCTTATTAGTACATCATGTTTCAAAAACTTGTCCATAATAACATGTAACAATATCTCTAAATAATATTGATCAATACACTTTCCTTAACCAAGGAACATTCGGCTCTAGAGTCAAAACAAAATAGAATGGACTCACCGGATTCACTTCTCATTGTCCCTGATGGTCGAGCTACAGTACAAATGTCTATACGCTTCTCGATTACTCGGTCGTTTCCTCGGGATCGTCCTTTTGGACAAGAGGATGCGAAGTGTCCAAGTTCGTCGCATTTGAAGCAGGTCCTTACATTTAAATTTTGCCATAAGTAAGGTGACAATTCGGCTGCCATATTCGGTGAAGCCTTTTCCAGATTTTGGTCGTCCATTCAAAATTTTAATGAGTATGGCAGCAGACGTTTCGATGCCAACAAAGCGTTGAACGAGAGCTCTTTATATTGTGCCCATGTTATGCCGGCAAAGCATATTTGGGACAACCATTGTGATGCGCTTCCCTCTAGCGCCTTACTTAAAGTTATCATCAGGCCGCTACCTTCGGGCATTTTGTCAGTATAAATGAGATCTACTGTTGTACATCAAGCTGAAGCATCTGCACCAACCCCGTCAGGATTAAATTTTGGAAGGGTTATATGTTTTTCCTTTTCTTCAGCTGGCGATGACCTTGGTGTCTGCATATTTTTGATAATTTCCAATAGGTTGTGATTTTGCACTTGTAAAGCTGCCAAGTATGCATCGTTAATATTATTTGTAGGCAAAGCAGATCCCACTTCTGATGTCATTTGGCTGGTGTGCCATGCTGATGTATATGCTTATTGTTGAGCGGAGCGAATTCCAACTTGCTCGTGCAACTGTCTGAACTCAAGTCAAGTGACTTTCATAATTACGCACTGATCTACACTTCTGTTTCGTTGAAGACGCAAGTTGGACTACACTCAGCGACAGCGCGACACCGCCGTCGCCTCGCTTAACGGTACTATGTTTTTGTCAATATTTTACGTCGCAATTCTTAGAATTTCCAAATTGCGCTTAAGCATTAATAATTTCACAACATGCCAGAACTATTGCACTGCAGCGACTTGCAAACACACGAACAGTGGTCAAGCTGCGTTTATTATGCGACATATGTATAAGCACATAGTATATGGATTCATTAAGATCGGATAATTATTGTCGACAAAATCGTAAAAAAAACATTTTGCATTTGTTTCGCATAGAAGGACACAAATCCGACCCCATAAAGTATATATATTCTTGATTAGCATGACAAGCCGAGTCGATGTAGCCATGTCTGTCTGTCTGTCTTTCTGTTCTATTTTACAGCTATCAAGTTGAAATTTGTAGCGTCGAATTATTTTTGCTGTAGGCTGCTCCTAAGTAAAAATCGTCCAGATCTAATGAACTCTTAGTGCAGTAAAATTGGTCGTATCTTTTCCAAATTGAACTATCTGTCTGCTGACCTTATCATATAGCTCCCATAAGCAAACCGATTGGGAATGTCCTCAGAACATACCGGATTTTTCTTTGTTGTTCTTTGTATCCGAATTAAACCAAATTTCAAACGTGGCAGTCTTGACGCTGATCAAGTTCAACCGAATCTGCAAGGGTATCTAAGCTTCGGTTATCCTTCCTTTCTGGTTTTTAGTAATTCATCCAAATCAAACCAAATTCAGTGTGTATTCCATTGAAAAAACCCCACGTCCACTGACTAAATTTGATTCAGACAATTATATCATATAGCTGAAATATAAGCGATGAACAGTTAGTAGCATAACTTTTCTGTTTTTCATCCAAATCAAACCAAATTCGTGTATTGTGCATTAATGGAGGCTCCAGGTACACTGACCAAATTGGAAGTGTATCGAACAACTATATCATATAGCTGGGATAGATGTGGGTCTATATATACAATGTGAATAGTATGCAAGCTTCGGCAAGCCGAAGCTAGCCTTCCTTTCTTATATTTATTTAGCTTACTCATATGTCCAAGCTAGCAGAGGATAATCCAGCCGATATGAGGGGTACTATTTATATTTCGGGAACTGCAACAGTAATATCAATAGCTAAAATAAAGTTTGACTTTTTTTTAGCATAAACGTACAACTTTTTGATGTACAAGTACAAGTTGTTTTGTTTACAGTGTGTTGAGAAATATAATTGGCCGAAAAAGGACATTTTCATTTAAAAATGTTTGTTGACTTCTTGCAATTTCTTTTTTCTCCACCATCCGCAGATCTATAAAATTGATGTCGTTTGTTTCATGAAAAGCCGATCAGTATATTTCTTCCCAAAATAATTGCGTTGGTGTGGTGCATTAATTTAGTCGGGAAGTTTGCAACGCACAGAAGTATGACTAGGGGAATCGATTAACCATGTCCGTCCTTCCGTCTGTTTCAACACAGTAGCGAAACTTTGTTTTTCATCCAAATCAAATCAAATTCGGTTCGTATCCATTTGAGGATTTTTCACACCCGCTATCAAATTTGATTCAGATACTATATCATTTATCATCCATAAAAACGATTTGATTAGAATCAACACTTATTAGCATAACTTCATAGGTTTGTAACTATTTGAGGAGGCTCCAAATCTATATCATATGACTAATAGAATCGGGTATATAATTACAATGCGATGAATAGGATATAAAGTAAGATAAATATTAATTATCTCAGAATCGAGTATCTTATGGTCGGAATTTCGAATATAGTGTTCTTACTTATTTTGATACACTTTATCTATTGCTACGATTTCTTATAGAGCTATATGAACATTATATGAGCTTATATTTGATTTTTAATTTTTCTTTAATATATTTGAATTAATTTCAGCCAATCAGGATTCAATTCTCGAGCTATTAAACTTTGTAAAGCGAACCACCTTTTCCAAAAGGATCAGTAGTGAAGCCTTGAATCAAAAAATCTTAAATAATTCACATCATAATATGAAAAAAACGGATGATTTCATTAATAACAGTCATACAGAAATTTTCTTCGACTTTTTCCGGTTGAATGTATTAATACTATATACCATTAAACGCGAAAACCACAATATTGCCCGAAAAGTAGGGACAATAACAATAAGTGAAGCTAAAATAAACGCTTCGATTCAGTTGAACTTATCTGTATTTGGATCCATTGGAGGTATACAAATAATTGATATCACTCCGGAAGGCATTTATCATCAAAAGATACTTGGTGTTGGGAGAGATATACAGCCACCAGTACCGGAAAGAGAAATACAATCAGTATTTAGGAAGCTATCTAACGAAATATATATATCTGAAACTGGAAACAGTGAACAAAATGATGCTCTCAGTTTCAGAACCCAATGGATTGACACTTCAGTTATTAATATTTATATGCGAATGGCTTCAGTTTCATATACTCATTGTCCCAGATTTCTGCAGGATTTAAATTTTTGCGTGACATATTTTAAAAGAAGTTTCAGGTAAGTAGTTGTTAATTTAAGTGTACATTGAAAGGTTTTTAAGAAGGTTTTTAAGAATGTAGCAACTCAAAAGAAGGTTTATTGTTTATCGAAAAGCCGATTGCACATTTACTCATATAAGTGTTTAGGAACAAATCATTTATTTTCAGTTTATTTCCCGCATCTGTGTAATGTTACACCTAGGGAGTTGTTAGAAATATATTGCTAGGGACTCAGCTAGCTTGATGCACTTTTTTGGAAACGAAAACGAGCCCGGGCCTTTCTAAAGATTCTTCGGCATGTCCAAAACACATGTGTTGATTTAGTTAGCTTTCTGTAGCTTCGCAAAAAGTTTGTCGATCACTAAGAGGAAAAACACTTTCAAATATAGTTGATATGTCTCTGTCGATCCATACTATTTCAAATATTCAAGATGCTTTCTTTTGATGAGCCGTGGACTGGAAACCAAGCAGAAAAGGGCACAGAGCAACTTGATTCGTGTCTCAGTGTTTGACCCAGGAATGTAAAACCACTCAGTAAAACCACTGCATGAATTATGTAAAGTGTAAGAGCATATAGACCTGCAGTCTGCACCGAATGTGCTGGCTCATCAGCTGTTCTGCTATATTCAGCAGAAAGTAAGTAAAGCTGTAATAATACCCACGAAGGAACTTCATAAATACACAATAGTAATAGAAAAACTACAAACTGCGAATCGGTAACTGCAATTACAAGAATTGCTGCGAAAAGAAGGACAACAAAAGAAAACTTTAAGAACATGATTTTTACTAATTGCATTTGGAAAGCATCGAGTATGTTTCCGGATGCATGCTGAATAACTGATCTAACATCACGAAGAGGTTTGCATGTGACAGGCTACATAGGCCTTCGCCAGAATATGTTGATCCATATTTGGAATTGGTCTGAGTTATATTTTAAGGATTTCAATGATTGCTTTATGCTAGTGGATTCAAATCGAACAAGTTTTATGAATTTATGTAGCATTGAAGTATGTTTTGTTCAATTTAGCTACCCCAATAAGTTAGATGTAGTATCGCCTATTGCGACTAGCATCGAATAATGCTAAAGCCGATATTTTAATCCGTATTAATTATCGTTAAGGTTGAGAGAGCCAAAGTGGTGTCGTAAAAAAGGAGTCCGAGAAAGAAAGATAGGTAGAAGAGTCGCCTCGCCTTGAGTTCGTTTTTGGATGTCGGTATATCTTTAAGTTGTCAATTTAAATTCATTTCGTTTAATACAATAAGCACTTGTGAAAAGTACCCAAAAATAAATATACAAATTGTGTCTGCCAATCCCACAAATTTCCAAAAAGTTCCCAGAATTGTGAATTTAAATGTGTATGCCCTAACACCAAAAAATGCAAATTTGTTGATCAGTTTGCATAAAACTATTACGACGGCGAAACATTTTACATAAAATGCGAACATATTTTTTCTTCTGAGCATGAGCAAAAGGAGACGAAAAAGTGTGTGTACATGCGTTAAAAATAAAAGCGAAAAGGCAAAAATCAGGCAAGCGACGGCGGCATGAGTGAAAGAGACAGAGGCAGCAACAGTTACTTTAAACCATAACAAACCATAAGCAAAACGACGAACACGGAGCAGTGGACGAAGCTAAAGAACGATGACAATACCGGATTCGTTACGAGGAGTCAACCATTTTTCTTGGTTGGTGGGTGAGTTGGCAAACACATGTGTTCGGCTGATATTCATAAAATGTTAAGGCTTAGACAAAGGAACACACATGACAGTTATATGGAGTATTTGTACAGTCTGATGAATATTGCTAAGCCAATAAAAATAGAAGAAGAAAGTACAGTATCGTATATCATTGACGGAATCCCTGATATCAGGACAAACCAAGCAGGTCTCTTTCGAGTAAAAACGGTCAAAGAACTTAAAGATGAGAATGAGATTTATGAGAGAGTTAGAGGAAAAGGAGAGAATAAAGAAGAAACCCAGTCGAGCATGGGAAAAAGCAAGGAAGGGGCAGAAAGGTCATATTTCGAAGCAATGTGAAGAAGAAAAGGCGTTAATTAAGTAACCAACATTTGTACTGAATTATTTGACCAGCGACAAGAAGGATCGTATTCAGATCGATACTCAACACAAGAGGAAGATTTTGTCGCTGAATTATTTAAGTTTAATTTGAATTTGAAGTTATCATCAGTTAAATATCGTACAAGTATTTTGTTATATATACTTACATACACGTGTATAATCTAAGCATTGTCATTATGTATGTATGCACATATGAGCGTAGAGCTTTCTGTAAACGTAAGCTTCACTCGCCCCAATGCTTTAACGCCTAAGTTAGTCGATAAGAGATCTAGATTCAATACAGAACAATAAAGTAAATTGTATTTGATTGCAACCCTCAACGCTGATGCCATAAGTTATCATCAGACAATGGGGCTAATGAACTCCGGAATACGGATATGAACTTGTTTAAAATGCGTGTCAACGATTCAATATATCCGGATATTGACCTTCAGTGTGGACTTGATATAAACGATGCATATATTTTCCGAGAAGATCTACACAGCCTCTGCCGAAGCTCAGGGAACCAGCTCAAGTCCTGACAAACGCCATGCTTGGTTAATTTATACTGTCACATGAACCGCGCAATCTCATCCAGGAAAACGTCGATCCCGAAAGATATTTATACGCACACAATAACCAGAACACAGAGCCAACTGGCACCGTACAGCAAACCAACTAAAGTGAGAGCTAACCCCCAAAGCACGCAAATGTTCGACGACATGTTGCAAAAACGCCCGATGACAGCCCATTCGAATAGCCCCCTTCGTAGTTCACCTCGAAAGGCGATTCCTGCCCTTTGAGTTTGCATCAAACGAAGAAGTTGATGCTATTAATTTTTTTTTTTTTTTTTCAATGGGTATAATTATTTTTATATACAATCTGTCCTATTATGTGGACAATCAGTATATTGTATGGAATTTACATTAGCAATTACAGTACATTAACTTGTGTCGAGTTGTTGAGGAGGGGTGATAAGTAGGTGAGGTGGTGAGGGGGTGAGTTGGTGAGGGATGAAGGGTTCAGCGTCCTGGTACACACAATTGAAAGGGACGAGGACGAGCACAAACAATCACAACACATACATATATATATATACAACACGGCACACCCAGCCCAAGCGCGGGAATCGAACCCGCGACCGCTGTTTATCTCGTGACGTCAAAAGTTTGAGCCTTTAGACGCCAGCGCCAACACCAGCGGCAGAAGTTGATGCTAGACACTCTCTGTCAACCCCTTTACAGCACAACACTATGGTGTCGATATTCAATGCCATAGTCAGGTTTCAGTATTTTCGGACTGCTTGGAAGTTGGCAGTCGACACACTGATTCTGAAGCCAGGCATACTAGACTATTATCCTAGTTCTTATCGGCTGATCAGCCTGCTGCCGTCCACCTCAAAGGTTTAGGAAAGACTGCTTATTGCTAGGCTAACGGCCATCGCTAAGTCACGAGTGTTGAGTTGCCGACCACACGCTGAGAGCATTTGCTCAGCGAGAGTATTGCAATACCGTCTATATGGATATTGAAAAGGTATTCGACACAATTTGGCACCCTGGCCTATTGCAAAAGGTCAAGGAGGGACTGCCTTCGCCTTACTTTGCCCTGATACAGTCCTACTTGGCGGTGCGTTCGTTTATGGTCAGGGTTCGAACTAGACTGTCTCAATTCTTTTCAGTATATTTGATCAGACATTCGTCGCCCTGATACCGCCACGCTTGAAATTCCAGCTGCATCTTTGCTCATGGCTTCATATGCTAACGATGCGTGCATGACGGCATCTTCAAAGTCATCGAAAGCGGCCGCTTCAACCGTACAGGGGTACGTTAATGATCTTGCTGACTGGGCCAATAGGTGGAATATTAATCAAGGCGAGAGAGAGCTACACACTACCGGCAGCAAACCCCCAAGGTGCATATCCACGGAGGAGTGTCAACTAAGGCTGTTTACTTGGGATTAATACTGGATAGAAGGCTGACCTTTAAACCTCATGTACAAGAAAAGCTGTTGGCGTGCTGCAGCGGGTTAGAGAAATTTAACTGGCTAATGGGATATAGAAGTAGGCGAAACAAATGCATATCCGCTATAATAACACCGATCTGGCAATACGGTATGCTAGTTTGGGGTACGGCGGCAAGGACAAATAGCAACAAAAACCAGAGGCTGCAGAACCAAGCCATGAGAGCAATTACTGGATGTCCATGGCACATAAGGCACAGAGGCAGACGCAGGGTCACCAACGAACGCGTTTGTATATTAAGTGATTAATTACAGAGTTTTTAAGCTCGACGAAGAGTATTATGAAAATATAATTATAGTATGAATATTGTTTATATCATTATTAAAAACAAATTTCATGGCATGCTCTTTCCTATACTATGCTACTAAATGTGGATTCCGAAGCCGCTCCAGATTAATCTTAAACTCAACCAGCGCGGAGACACAAGAAGCATCTAGTACAAATATTTGCAATGGAACTCTTAAGGTTTCTGAGATTTCGAACATACCTACATCGAATCCCCTTGTTATGCTTATCAAGAATACATATACTTCATATGGTGGGGAATGCTTCCTTCTGGTATATTAATTATGTAATAAACTTGTGCTTTACGAGTAAGCGTAACTTTTCCGCCTAGACTTAAGCAGTACCGTTTAATCTAGTTGAACTACTAAAAAACAAAGCCGAAACTTGACAAGTGCTAGGATTAACAAGGTGCATTTGAATATACTTCTTAATAAGTTTGGTTTAGTATACATACCGATTATATCTAAGTTATTAAAGGACACTTTAATGGTGTTGAGGTACAACAAATTGTTCTCCGCACTCAACTCCGGATCTTCTGTTTTACATTCTAAACAACAAATAAAAAAAATTAAATATATGTATTAATCAAAGTCGAATTGGATTCACGTATGGAAAACGGGCATGAGCTTAAAATTAGAAAATAAAAAAATTAGTGATGAATTCAGCTTGCCGAATATCACTTTTGTTGATGATAGTTAGTTTTACGTTATGTGTATAACGAAATCACACATTTTATCTGAAAACCGGTTTAAAGTGGTTGTTGGTCAAACTAGCTTAATCCGTGTAACAGGAGATGATTAGCGGCTTACTTATTGTTCTAAAGCATCAGCGCTGGGTCAGCTTCAACGAATTGAACATACGAAAATGAGTAAAACAAAGAGATGGATGGATTTGCTAAACTGTAGAGGGCGTTCTTAATGCTGACAAATTTGAACTTGTTAAAACTGGCAAATCTTTAAAACCTACCTTTTTTAAAAATCTATTTATCATTCGTGTACATATTTTAAATGAAATCAATAGTTTTGGAACTATACAATTTTAAATATGACCAAAAATCTCACAAATGTTTTCGATCTTTCATTTTAATATACTTTCTGTGAAATGTTCTTAGGAGCTAGCTTAGCTAAAAGGCTACGAGCTGCTTCGGAAGAGAAGCCAGAGTCAGCCGTATATATAAATGTATATAATATATATGTATGGCAACGGGAACGGGAATACACTGATTACAGTATACTCTCGATATGAGCAATATGACTAAGTGCAAAGAGAATAAATTCTGGTAGCCAACAACAACAATGCAACTAAGTGCAATGCTTATACCTATTTGTTCAATTTTAAATGAAAACTATATCAAATATTTATATTTATATTTATAAAGCACGCAAGGGCTATATTTAAAAAAAAAAAAAACGTTCTGCTAGGTGTCCCTTGTTTGGCAGTTCAGTTGGTGGTGCTGAATGCTCTTATAGCTTTGCTGAAGATGTTGAATTATTTTCTGGCACTTCCACTTCTTTCATATATTAGTTCCATTTGCATCTGGTATTGTGGTAGGCTTTCTCCATGACGACTGAGATTAGCATGTATTCCGCAATTTGCGAATCGTGAACAAAGCTGCAGGCTACGAACCTATTGACTGTTTGATTTATTCATACTAGCTAAATGAAAAACTGATAACTCGCTCTCTGACTATCGCTCAAGACGGTTGGTCTATTTTTATCGGGACGTTGACGTACAATGCGCTGCATGTTCAAGTGGACCCACGATACCAAGCCACTGGGCTTGTTGCGCGCGAAGCCTAGGCTAGAAGCTCCCACCTCCCGCCCAACCGGCCTTGTCCCCTCGGGGCGCAGCCGACATGAACCAAGAAGACGGAAAAAAACGCGGACTCGCTCGCTCACTTTCAATGAGAGTAAAAAACAACAAGCCATAAACGATTTACATTATCTACTAGCTAGATTCGTTAGTATAGAGGTTTTGTTTGATTTATGGGGTTATTAATAGAGATTATTGTAGTTCAACAAAGGACATGAAAAGGTTCATGCAGGAGATAGTTGAAATTACAGTGCTGAAGATAGATAGGAACATAATTTCTAGTAGTTATACGGGGGAAAGAGAAACTAATTTGGCTTATTAAAGACGGCGAGTCAATATGTTATCTTATGTATAGAGATAACATTATCATTTACGATTTTCAAGAGATGGAAGGCTTATTAGCAGGAGCCTACTTTAATATGTCCGAATTTTTTTTTGGAAGAAGTTAAATTTCCCGTTTTGATGAACTGAAGACCATTTGGTTATGCTTGTCAATATATCTGAATATTCTTATCAACCATATTGTTCTTCTAATTGCTGTTAATCTTAAGCCGCTCTTTCTCTAGTATAACGCTCTTACTCTCGCACAACACTGTTGTGACGGTGGCCTCTGCCTAGTTCTTTTGCAGGTGTCAAGTTAGTCTAAAACTGCATTCGGAAGCGCTGGATTCAGCCTCATAACGAATCGAATAAAGTATGTGTAACGCCGAAACCAAACTGTAACACAAATATGAACAATAATTGTAAACTTATACAATTATAAGCAACAACTAGTACAAATAGAGTTAACTTATCCAATCTAAACATTACAGTCCACTAATTTCCCAACACCGCCAATCCTTGGTGTGTCAAGAGACACAAACCAACACAATTCTAAGGGGTCAATGAATATATATACTTCGAAACGACGCAGTTCACAGCCATCAAGGAACTACAAGACTATATCGTTCAATTTCAACACATATCGTATGTGAATATATCGGTGATGTTTTATCGAGGAAGCAGAAGATGAAATATGCAAGAAAACTGAAAAAATAAAAGTTTTTAATTTGTCTAAAGCTGCTTCAACACCGATTCCTTGTATTGCCCGCTTAAGCTTATGTAAATTAAATATTTATTAAAACACTAATAGATTTGCCTGGAATTATCCATCTATTAACATTTAATTCGTCAAATTAAGAATTAATATAATGTTACTTATTCAAAGACTTCACCTGGTCGTTCGGAGGCAGTGAATGAGTCGAGCATATGAATATGTGTAAGGCAGATGCACCGTTATCCAAAAAAGAGATAAGAATTTATAAAACACTTGATCGTCCGGACGCAGTGAGTGAGCCAAAAATGCGCCTATGTGCTGGGCAAGTGCGCCGCATTAACCAACTGCGATAAGACTAAAACTAGGGAGTACAAGGGAAAATGACTTAAGCTATTGAATTCGACTCACAACGGCCGCTAGAAAGCTTAGCTTGCGCCTCGTGCGTTGCCGTTGTGCAAGACATCCAGCCCAGGGCAATATCAGTGTCTGCGGCTGTTGTAATATCAAGTTACATTAAACTAGCGTTAACTTCTGTTAACTGCTCCCCCTTTAAGTTAAGGCCGCCCTCTGCCGCTCCTATCTCGGAGATCCCCTCCTTAATTTCCTTGGCTGTTACAATGTTATTTTTGTATCGACGATAGGTGACTCCGACGCATACTATATCACAACAAATGACTCCCAACCAAATGTCCAGTGCAACGCTGTTGGCACTTCTGATTTCGTAATTGACTTTCTTAATGATCTCCAGGTTACGTTGATTTAAACGATGAAGGTAAGGGGGACACAGTACGTTATGGTGGCCGGTGACGTTCAGAAGGAGGATGCCGCAATGCTGGGGAACTTACTCTGGAAACTGTTGATATTCAAATACTTTTTCTCGTTGATTAGAGCCCACTCATTGTAGGTGATTAGATTAGTTCCGTGGACCCAAGTTTCCGTAACGCTTTCAACTCTGTGGCGCAAGAGCTATTCGTTGATAGTTGACTAAAAATTTCTCCGCGCGTAGAAGTAAAATTTTTAAAAGCGAGCACTTGATCCCCGCAATTAGCTATTATGTTGTCGTCGATCTGTAGTACAGCATTTTCACGAGCGACTGGATACAACTTCACCTTTCTGCAAGCCATTTTGAACTTCTTGAATTTAATGATAAAGTGAAAGGCGTTAACAGATTGTACCACTTTAACGGACGCAACGGACATAATGTCAGCTATTGGGGTACCTGCGGGCTCATCTAACCGAACAGATTTCAAATTTACGTGATCTAAAATATTTGAATGATGAATATTGCTAAGCCAATAAAAATAGAAGAAGAAAGTACAGTATCGTATATCATTGACGGAATCCCTGATATCAGGACAAACCAAGCAGGTCTCTTTCGAGTAAAAACGGTCAAAGAACTTAAAGATGAGAATGAGATTTATGAGAGAGTTAGAGGAAAAGGAGAGAATAAAGAAGAAACCCAGTCGAGCATGGGAAAAAGCAAGGAAGGGGCAGAAAGGTCATATTTCGAAGCAATGTGAAGAAGAAAAGGCGTTAATTAAGTAACCAACATTTGTACTGAATTATTTGACCAGCGACAAGAAGGATCGTATTCAGATCGATACTCAACACAAGAGGAAGATTTTGTCGCTGAATTATTTAAGTTTAATTTGAATTTGAAGTTATCATCAGTTAAATATCGTACAAGTATTTTGTTATATATACTTACATACACGTGTATAATCTAAGCATTGTCATTATGTATGTATGCACATATGAGCGTAGAGCTTTCTGTAAACGTAAGCTTCACTCGCCCCAATGCTTTAACGCCTAAGTTAGTCGATAAGAGATCTAGATTCAATACAGAACAATAAAGTAAATTGTATTTGATTGCAACCCTCAACGCTGATGCCATAAGTTATCATCAGACAATGGGGCTAATGAACTCCGGAATACGGATATGAACTTGTTTAAAATGCGTGTCAACGATTCAATATATCCGGATATTGACCTTCAGTGTGGACTTGATATAAACGATGCACTGCATATATTTTCCGAGAAGATCTACACAGCCTCTGCCGAAGATCAGGGAACCAGCTCAAGTCCTGACAAACGCCATGCTGGATAATTTATACTGTCACATGAACCGCGCAATCTCATCCAGGAAAACGTCGATCCCGAAAGATATTTATACGCACACAATAACCAGAACACAGAGCCAACTGGCACCGTACAGCAAACCAACTAAAGTGAGAGCTAACCCCCAAAGCACGCAAATGTTCGACGACATGTTGCAAAAACGCCCGATGACAGCCCATTCGAATAGCCCCCTTCGTAGTTCACCTCGAAAGGCGATTCCTGCCCTTTGAGTTTGCATCAAACGAAGAAGTTGATGCTATTAATTTTTTTTTTTTTTTTTCAATGGGTATAATTATTTTTATATACAATCTGTCCTATTATGTGGACAATCAGTATATTGTATGGAATTTACATTAGCAATTACAGTACATTAACTTGTGTCGAGTTGTTGAGGAGGGGTGATAAGTAGGTGAGGTGGTGAGGGGGTGAGTTGGTGAGGGATGAAGGGTTGAGGGGAGTTCAGCGTCCTGGTACACACAATTGACAGGGACGAGGACGAGCACAAACAATCACAACACATACATATATATATATATACAACACGGCACACCCAGCCCAAGCGCGGGAATCGAACCCGCGACCGCTGTTTATCTCCTGACGTCAAAAGTTTGAGCCTTTAGACGCCAGAGCCAACACCAGCGGCAGAAGTTGATGCTAGACACTCTCTGTCAACCCCTTTACAGCACAACACTATGGTGTCGATATTCAATGCCATAGTCAGGTTTCAGTATTTTCGGACTGCTTGGAAGTTGGCAGTCGACACACTGATTCTGAAGCCAGGCATACTAGACTATTATCCTAGTTCTTATCGGCTGATCAGCCTGCTGCCGTCCACCTCAAAGGTTTAGGAAAGACTGCTTATTGCTAGGCTAACGGCCATCGCTAAGTCACGAGTGTTGAGTTGCCGACCACACGCTGAGAGCACACGCACTAGACTGTCTCAATTCTTTTCAGTATATTTGCATCAGACATTCGTCGCCCTGATACCGCCACGCTTGAAATTCCAGCTGCATCTTTGCTCATGGCGTCATATGCTAACGATGCGTGCATGACGGCATCTTCAAAGTCATCGAAAGCGGCCGCTTCAACCGTACAGGGGTACGTTAATGATCTTGCTGACTGGGCCAATAGGTGGAATATTAATCAAGGCGAGAGAGAGCTACACACTACCGGCAGCAAACCCCCAAGGTGCATATCCACGGAGGAGTGTCAACTAAGGCTGTTTACTTGGGATTAATACTGGATAGAAGGCTAACCTTTAAACCTCATGTACAAGAAAAGCTGTTGGCGTGCTGCAGCGGGCTAGAGAAATTTAACTGGCTAATGGGATATAGAAGTAGGCGAAACAAACGCATATCCGCTATAATAACACCGATCTGGCAATACGGTATGCTAGTTTGGGGTACGGCGGCAAGGAAAAATAGCAACAAAAACCAGAGGCTGCAGAACCAAGCCATGAGAGCAATTACTGGATGTCCATGGCACATAAGGCACAGAGGCAGACGCAGGGTCACCAACGAACGCGTTTGTATATTAAGTGAATAATTACAGAGTTTTTAAGCTCGACGAAGAGTATTATGAAAATATAATTATAGTATGAATATTGTTTATATCATTATTAAAAACAAATTTCATGGCATGCTCTTTCCTATACTATGCTACTAAATGTGGATTCCGAAGCCGCTCCAGATTAATCTTAAACTCAACCAGCGCGGAGACACAAGAAGCATCTAGTACAAATATTTGCAATGGAACTCTTAAGGTTTCTGAGATTTCGAACATACCTACATCGAATCCCCTTGTTATGCTTATCAAGAATACATATACTTCATATGGTGGGGAATGCTTCCTTCTGGTATATTAATTATGTAATAAACTTGTGCTTTACGAGTAAGCGTAACTTTTCCGCCTAGACTTAAGCAGTACCGTTTAATCTAGTTGAACTACTAAAAAACAAAGCCGAAACTTGACAAGTGCTAGGATTAACAAGGTGCATTTGAATATACTTCTTAATAAGTTTGGTTTAGTATACATACCGATTATATCTAAGTTATTAAAGGACACTTTAATGGTGTTGAGGTACAACAAATTGTTCTCCGCACTCAACTCCGGATCTTCTGTTTTACATTCTAAACAACAAATAAAAAAAATTAAATATATGTATTAATCAAAGTCGAATTGGATTCACGTATGGAAAACGGGCATGAGCTTAAAATTAGAAAATAAAAAAATTAGTGATGAATTCAGCTTGCCGAATATCACTTTTGTTGATGATAGTTAGTTTTACGTTATGTGTATAACGAAATCACACATTTTATCTGAAAACCGGTTTAAAGTGGTTGTTGGTCAAACTAGCTTAATCCGTGTAACAGGAGATGATTAGCGGCTTACTTATTGTTCTAAAGCATCAGCGCTGGGTCAGCTTCAACGAATTGAACATACGAAAATGAGTAAAACAAAGAGATGGATGGATTTGCTAAACTGTAGAGGGCGTTCTTAATGCTGACAAATTTGAACTTGTTAAAACTGGCAAATCTTTAAAACCTACCTTTTTTAAAAATCTATTTATCATTCGTGTACATATTTTAAATGAAATCAAGTTTTGGAACTATACAATTTTAAATATGACCAAAAATAAGTGCAATGCTTATACCTATTTGTTCAATTTTAAATGAAAACTATATCAAATATTTATATATATATTTATAAAGCACGCAAGGGCTATATTTAAAAAAAAAAAAAAACGTTCTGCTAGGTGTCCCTTGTTTGGCAGTTCAGTTGGTGGTGCTGAATGCTCTTATAGCTTTGCTGAAGATGTTGAATTATTTTCTGGCACTTCCACTTCTTTCAAATATTAGTTCCATTTGCATCTGGTATTGTGGTAGGCTTTCTCCATGACGACTGAGATTAGCATGTATTCCGCAATTTGCGAATCGTGAACAAAGCTGCAGGCTACGAACCTATTGACTGTTTGATTTATTCATACTAGCTAAATGAAAAACTGATAACTCGCTCTCTGACTATCGCTCAAGACGGTTGGTCTATTTTTATCGGGACGTTGACGTACAATGCGCTGCATGTTCAAGTGGACCCACGATACCAAGCCACTGGGCTTGTTGCGCGCGAAGCCTAGGCTAGAAGCTCCCACCTCCCGCCCAACCGGCCTTGTCCCCTCGGGGCGCAGCCGACATGAACCAAGAAGACGGAAAAAAACGCGGACTCGCTCGCTCACTTTCAATGAGAGTAAAAAACAACAAGCCATAAACGATTTACATTATCTACTAGCTAGATTCGTTAGTATAGAGGTTTTGTTTGATTTATGGGGTTATTAATAGAGATTATTGTAGTTCAACAAAGGACATGAAAAGGTTCATGCAGGAGATAGTTGAAATTACAGTGCTGAAGATAGATAGGAACATAATTTCTAGTAGTTATACGGGGGAAAGAGAAACTAATTTGGCTTATTAAAGACGGCGAGTCAATATGTTATCTTATGTATAGAGATAACATTATCATTTACGATTTTCAAGAGATGGAAGGCTTATTAGCAGGAGCCTACTTTAATATGTCCGAATTTTTTTTTGGAAGAAGTTAAATTTCCCGTTTTGATGAACTGAAGACCATTTGGTTATGCTTGTCAATATATCTGAATATTCTTATCAACCATATTGTTCTTCTAATTGCTGTTAATCTTAAGCCGCTCTTTCTCTAGTATAACGCTCTTACTCTCGCACAACACTGTTGTGACGGTGGCCTCTGCCTAGTTCTTTTGCAGGTGTCAAGTTAGTCTAAAACTGCATTCGGAAGCGCTGGATTCAGCCTCATAACGAATCGAATAAAGTATGTGTAACGCCGAAACCAAACTGTAACACAAATATGAACAATAATTGTAAACTTATACAATTATAAGCAACAACTAGTACAAATAGAGTTAACTTATCCAATCTAAACATTACAGTCCACTAATTTCCCAACACCGCCAATCCTTGGTGTGTCAAGAGACACAAACCAACACAATTCTAAGGGGTCAATGAATATATATACTTCGAAACGACGCAGTTCACAGCCATCAAGGAACTACAAGACTATATCGTTCAATTTCAACACATATCGTATGTGAATATATCGGTGATGTTAGTTTTATCGAGGAAGCAGAAGATGAAATATGCAAGAAAACTGACTAAAAGCGGGAAAAAATAAAAGTTTTTAATTTGTCTAAAGCTGCTTCAACACCGATTCCTTGTATTGCCCGCTTAAGCTTATGTAAATTAAATATTTATTAAAACACTAATAGATTCGCCTGGAATTATCCATCTATTAACATTTAATTCGTCAAATTAAGAATTAATATAATGTTACTTATTCAAAGACTTCACCTGGTCGTTCGGAGGCAGTGAATGAGTCGAGCATATGAATATGTGTAAGGCAGATGCACCGTTATCCAAAAAAGAGATAAGAATTTATAAAACACTTGATCGTCCGGACGCAGTGAGTGAGCCAAAAATGCGCCTATGTGCTGGGCAAGTGCGCCGCATTAACCAACTGCGATAAGACTAAAACTAGGGAGTACAAGGGAAAATGACTTAAGCTATTGAATTCGACTCACAACGGCCGCTAGAAAGCTTAGCTTGCGCCTCGTGCGTTGCCGTTGTGCAAGACATCCAGCCCAGGGCAATATCAGTGTCTGCGGCTGTTGTAATATCAAGTTACATTAAACTAGCGTTAACTTCTGTTAACTGCTCCCCCTTTAAGTTAAGGCCGCCCTCTGCCGCTCCTATCTCGGAGATCCCCTCCTTAATTTCCTTGGCTGTTACAATGTTATTTTTGTATCGACGATAGGTGACTCCGACGCATACTATATCACAACAAATGACTCCCAACCAAATGTCCAGTGCAACGCTGTTGGCACTTCTGATTTCGTAATTGACTTTCTTAATGATCTCCAGGTTACGTTGATTTAAACGATGAAGGTAAGGGGGACACAGTACGTTATGGTGGCCGGTGACGTTCAGAAGGAGGATGCCGCAATGCTGGGGAACTTACTCTGGAAACTGTTGATATTCAAATACTTTTTCTCGTTGATTAGAGCCCACTCATTGAAGGTGATTAGATTAGTTCCGTGGACCCAAGTTTCCGTAACGTTTTCAGTTCTGTGGCGCAAGAGCTATTCGTTGATAGTTGACTAAAAATTCCTCCGCGCGTAGAAGTAAAATTTTTAAAAGCGAGCACTTGATCCCCGCAATTAGCTATTATGTTATCGTCGATCTGTAGTACAGCATTTTCACGAGCGACTGGATACAACTTCACCTTTCTGCAAGCCATTTTGAACTTCTTGAATTTAATGATAAAGTGAAAGGCGTTAACAGATTGTACCACTTTAACGGACGCAACGGACATAATGTCAGCTATTGGGGTACCTGCGGGCTCATCTAACCGAACAGATTTCAAATTTACGTGATCTAAAATATTTGGGCTTATGATAATAAACTTTGCGAGGGTCACCGCGAGCATAAAATTCGTACAAATGACCGAAATCTCTCCTTTTTTGCAGTTTTTAATAATGTGTTTACGGTTGATGTTAGCTGGTTGATTTGTTCTTGAACTTAGCTGCCTGCCTGTTGTAAAAGTTCACCAGTTGTAACTCTGTGAATTTCACCTGTTCAAAGTTATTTGCATCAGGTATTCCTGCAACTACTTTGAGGGCTGTGCCCAAGAAATCCAACCACCTTGCTACCCTGTGATTCACTCCAAGAGCTTCTACCATATCCACGCTTAGAAGCTTCTTCATGTGGGACTGCGTAAAACAGACAAGATATAATGTACTATTACTGTGTCTCCTAATGATAGCGCCAAGCGGCGAAAACTCTTAAAAGTAATGCCAAGTGGCACAAAATATTGAAACTTAAAACTATTGCCAAGTGTCGCAAAGTAAACTCATAGATAATGTCAAGTTGCATAGTGTCAATGTTTAAGATTACCTGTCGCCCTACTTAAGGTTATCCTTATGGACCACCCTCCCTCCAACGAGAACGGTTGAGCCAAGGTCTGCCTCTACTACTCGTACTTCACAAAGGGGCGTGAGCTTGTTGCCCAGCCTACGGTTTCTCTTTACTAGAACTTTCTCTCCTACTTAAAAAACCCTGTTTTCACGTTGGGTGTTCAGCCTGGCTCGATCACCCTGGAATCTCCCCTAGCTGCTGTTTGGTCGGGTGTCTATCGTACTTGACCGCTGAACAGATTCTACAATTCTCCGCAATTTCTTTAGCCACTTTTGTAAAATAGTACTCCGAGAGGACTTGCTTAATATTTTCTTGAGCTGCTCTGTGCGCGTCTTGCGCTTTCTTTAACTTTTCTGATTCTTCCTCTTGGGGTTCACCTGTTGATAACTGAATGTATTGTCTTGTTATACTCTACCGTATCCAGCATTATGATCTCACTGCAGCGGAGGCGCATTAGCAATATTGACTCCGTAGTTGTTTAATAACATTGAATTCAGTGAAGGTTCGTTGTCGCAATATATTGTCTTGGCTCGCGGAAAAAAATTCATGAGCTGCAGCAGCGGGTTTTTTAAGTTGTCGATAGTGCGCGACTAAATTGGTTGTACGACTGCAAATTTAGAAAACTTGTCAACAGAGGTCAAAAAAAACTTTTTATCCCCAGGAGTCTCTGGAATTGGAATCTCTCCGAGCTCCTGTTTGGTCGGGTGTCTATCGTACTTGGCCGCTGAGCAGATTCTACAATTCTCCGCAATTTCTTTAGCCATTTTTGGAAAATAGTACTCCGAGAGGACTTGCTTAATATTTTCTTGAACTGCTCTGTGCGCTCTATTATATTCGGCAATTAGAATTTCCCTCTTCTCGTCGACATTGAAAATGTCTGTCACTCGATTTTTGCAATAAAGGGCATTTGGATTAATTAAGTCACGGAGTTCATCAAGAAGGGCTGCGCCATCAGTGAAGTTCACCTCATGACGTCTCTTGTCGCCGATAAGAACAAAGTTGCGCTTTGCAGGGACGCGTACCTCTTCAATGACGATTTGGCTTTGATAGCAATTGAGTGGCTTCTCAGTCGACTCAATTGTGTATGTCAATGACAGCTCGCTGTTAACTGTGGCTGCGCAGGAATCGGCATTTATCTCGTCTAGGGCATTGAGCTGCTGTCGCCATAGCGCATCAGCAACTAAATTTTCCTTGCATGGCTTATAAAACAAACGTGCATTCGTTTCCTCAATGCGCGCTTTCCATCTTTTTATTTTGGCGTTCGGGTTTGACTCAGAAACGGCAAAAGTTAACGGCTGGTCGTCCGTGAAAATGTTTATATCTTTTACACCATATAGGTAGTGACGTAGCTTGCTAAGGGCCCAAACTATAGCCAATAGTTCCCGGTCGTTGACGACGTAGTTCACCTCTGGGGGCTCAATGTTCTGGAGTTGGGGCGACCCTCCTGAGAGAGCACTGCCCCAATGCCATAAGCTGAAGCGTCTGTCGTTAGATCAAACGGCTTTTTATAGTCAGGGTATCGGAGCATGACGTTTTCTGAAGACAAAATGTTGCGCAGCTTTTGAAAAGCGTGTCGCTGAATATCGGAGATTTCTACAGGTAAGTTTCGCGATCTATATCTACAAACTGACCCATTTTCACCCTTTAGGAAGTCAGAAATGGGCTTTGATGAAACACATATAGTTAATGGCCAGTCCAAGAAATGATCTGACTTCGAATACTCTTTGGTTCTGGGAACTCTTGAATTGCGCACAAAACCAAGAAAACCAGCGGAAAGACAAAGCTACACTCCTGCTTGCGTGAGTAGGTCAAGCCCTATGATTCCATCAAATGTCGACAAATCAGGGAGCAAAAAGAATGTGGCCTTTTGGCCGAACAAAGATACGATTCGCTTATGTGTGATCGTAGAGGTGCCGTGAAACGAGTGAGTGGAGAAAGTAGAACTTACTGGGCGAACCCCTTTTAGATTCTCATGTGATCTGATGTAGTTTTTGTGAAGCGCCCGTGTCGATGAGGAATCTCATCTGGATCCCTGCTTGCTACTCTTCTACAAATGTAGGGCAGCAGGGCGCTTCCCCTACAAAATTGACAATGTCCGAGTCATAGTCGCTACCATTGTCATCGGCGATTTGCTGTTCTGCTGTTGCAGCAGCGTTAGCATACCCCTGGGTCATGATCCGGTTCGTGGGCCATGTGATTGACCCTTTGATTCTCTATCCGTTTAAACGTCTGGCTGTTCTTTTAAAGGCTTGAGGAGCGCTAGAGCTAGCGTACGCTGGTCCCTGTGATGGAAGGATGATAAGGATGGATCGACGTCCATTGCTTCCTGCGACCTGTCACCTTTGTTCCAGCTACCATTCTGCTATGTAGACTGATTCTGCGGCTTCTGTTGCTGAGTGAAGTATGGATTTTTGGAGCCGCTGGGCTGCGGATCTACCTGTTGCTGACGCCTATCTTGTTGACGGCCTTGAGGTCTTGGGGTCATTTTACGTTCCCTATATTCCTGCCCTTTAGCGAAACTTGCGGTAAAGGCGTACCTCTCATGATTTGCCTCTACCTCTTGGGCTTACGATAAGTTCTTAGGCCTTGTTGCAACGCATCTCTAAACTTGTACAGAGCGCTTGTGCCATGCTTGGCTCATAAGACATAATCCCCTTATTGGTGATGAGAATAAGCTTTTCTCCACCTCCTCGTGGTATTGTAAAATTGTTAAGGAGCCCTGTCTAAGGATGCTAATTTCTTGTTCTATGACATGAACGGCTCTCTTGTCTCTGTATTGCGCCAAACTGACCCAAGTCGCCGTCAGCTGCCCCTCTAATCTTTCTCTTAATAATAATAACTGCCCGATAGTGGCGCGAGCTACAGTCGTGTGGTTTATAAATTGCATGCGCTGCTATCACACCTTGTTTCCAAAAGGAGACAGCGTCCATGGCTCCTTACATTTGACGTCATTTCTGATTTCGACCGGCTTGAATGCTTCAACTGGCGGTGTTTCTATAGTGATGGCAGCTATTCTGCCTGACAACTCTTGTATCTGAGCTTTTATGGATATCCTCAGCTCTGTATCCCTTTGTTGTAACCACCACAGCCTTAAGCTGTTCTGGATCCATTTTACTTTTCGCTTGCTGTCAGCGATTTCTCGCGAGACAGCAGGCTATCTACGGTAACGGAGTCGTCTGACTCTGATCCCCGCGCTGAAGGGTCTCTGTAACAGAGAAACGCGTTGTTCAGTAACCTCAACACAGTTTCAAGGGCAGATCAACCACAGCAATTTGAATAAATATTGAATAAATACTGGCAACGAAATGCTTATCGAAAGTTGCTGATAGACACAGAATAACGTCACTCAACGTGAACCTACAAGGGCTGTCTGCGCTACTACTACTGCTGCTGCTGCTGTTGCTTCCCATGCCGCGGTGACGAATGCTCTCTTTGACCCCCCGCTGCCGTCTCTGAGTAACAATGTTCTTATCTGCCCAAACCCGCTTGCGCGCTAGGTTGGTGACAAGTCGCTGCCCGAAGAGCTCCAGCGGCTTCGGTGTAACAAGGGAATTTTTATTGCGCTTGTGTCAAATGACCAAAATCAGGCACAGCTTTTGTTATTCGCACTGGTGGGTCGTTGATTTAATTTGACACTGCACAGAACCGAGTGACCCGCACTGGTAGATTAGTCCTTTACACTGCACAGCACAACGTTTTCCTAATATAAAATGGTTCGAAATTCGTAGGCCGCCAATTAAAAATTATATCAAATATGTGTTAGGCAGATGCACCGTTATCCAAAACAGGGATAAGAATTTATAAAACACTTGGTCGTCCGGACGCAGTGAGTGAGCCAAAAATGCGCGTATGTGCTGGGCAAGTGCGCCGCATCAAACGACTGCGATAAGACTAAAACTAGGGAGTGCAAGGGAAAATGACCTAAGCTATTGAATTCGACTCACAGCGGCCGCTAGAAAGACATCCGGCCCAGGGCAATGTCAGTGTCTGTGGCTGATGTAATATCAAGTTACATTAAACTTTCGTTAACTTCTGTTGACATGTGTAGATGCGATGAACTACATTTGCTCTTCGGGTGTATGAGGCATGCTTCGTGGCCGAAGCCTAGATGGGTGCTGCATACAACAGTGCTGTATAGCCGCGTGGCTTTCCTATGCAAACTGTTGCCACGTCGTCTGAAAATCCAATGACTGGCGCCGCGTGGTAGTTGTCGGCGCAGTATTGTACATAATGCTTCACAGCATGGACCTGATTACCGACCCCTGTTGGACGCCTCTGGTGATGTTATGCTGCTTCTCTTCTTCCTCCGTCTCATATATGAGCACTCTGTCCTTTAAGTAGTTCTGTATTATTTCTGCAACATGTCCTGCAACATCCAACCTTCTCCTATTCCCTGCAGGCGTACACAGATGGAGCCTTCCAGGATCTTTCCAGTTGTATCCATGCATAGGGGTCTGTAAGCCAATGGGTCGTCCGTAGCTCTTGCGCCCTTCAGCTTTAATACTAGTCTCTCTCGCTTCCATATTGACGGAAAGGTCCCTTCTTCCAGGCATATGTTGTAGAGCCGCACATACGCCTCCGAATCAGCTTTAATCGAAATTTAAGCACCTTGTTGGGGTCTTAGTCTGGTCCTAGCGACTGTTTGGGACTTCAAGGACTGTTCTAGCGTGACTATTTCCCATTGAGATTCCTGGTGTCTTCTTTCTGGTCTGTGAGGTGTGGTCTGTGCTATCTGTATTGGGCTTGTAGGTGCCGACTTGCTGAAGGCTCTCAGTTTTTTTATGGCGAGCTGGTATGCGAATCCCCATAGGCTCTCGTCCAAAACCTTAAATTCATACCATTATTGAACATCAATGTAATATTATATTTAACCCTGCTATTATTATTATAATTATTTGAATACCGGAATCTTCAAATACTCTTGTAATATCAAATTTAATGGAAAGAAAAAGAAAAGCGTGTATAATATCATTGAATGAATGTAAAGGCGATAGTTATGTACGAAATATGAAGACTAAGATATCTTGAAATATTATTATCGATGTGTCGATGACGATAAAAACAGCTGTGAAGTGACGACGCTATGAAAAGACATTGGTAAAAGCGCAACTGTAATTTTATATAATTATGTTACATACATAACTATTATCAGCGACACTTGCACTTTTGCTTTCAGGCTCAACGGTAAAGTAAGATGAGTTTTACTCTGCGCGATGTCACCTAAAGCTCTCTCATGCATATGTGAAATAAAATATAACATAGATATATGCTCACCCAGTAAAGCAACATAAAAGTTTTCCACCATTTTTAATGGCTTTTTGCCATGGACTTCATGCACTTTATTGGCCAACACTTTACTTACACCCTTTGCTTATTTATTATTTTATTATGTTTACTTAATATGCAATTTGTTTCTCCACAACATGATAACAACTTTTCTTGGCAGTAAAAGCAATGACATAAGAACATGCTGTGAAAAAAAATATAAGCAAAAATTCAACAAACGGTAAATCACATTGGAGTTGTTTGTGTAATTTCGCGCCCGCTATGTTATTTTTTCATCTGCCTTTCTCGCAGCCTTTCAAAACTCTTGTTCGGCAGAGGCTTTTATTCCCTGTACATATACAAAAAAAATGACGAAATGCCGACGAATTGGTATGCAGCGATCGCAATTTACCCCAGCACATGTAAATTCCTTTATGCAAGAAAGTGGAGGGTACATACAAACATGCACACATGCATACAGCATACATGAGAGTAAGAAAGAGAATCATGCCGTTTCAGTTGTGAACGAAGTCGTTAAGCTTAGGGCTAGTACTCTCCCCTCTTTCTCTCTTTCTCACAAACACACCTAAAGTACTGCGAACTGAGATACTATTTGTATTGAGAAAAGGCAGTTTATATGGAAGCTATAATAATATTGGCATGTGCCAAATTTGGATCAATTCGGATAAAAAACAAAAAGTTTTTCGTACGAACATAGAAAAAGACATGCAGATAGATTGACACGATTACATCGACTCAGCTTGTCATGCTGATCAAAAATATATGTACTTTATAGGGTTAGACTTGTTCTATAGGTAACAAATATAGTGCAAGGGTATAATGATGAGTATTAGTATCTTATAGTCGCAATGAGGACTTGTTTTGTTGCCAGATGTGAAGGGCATTAATAACTTTTTATTATACAATGGTGTTTGAATGATAAATAGGTCTATTTATAGGCTTTCACATTCTCGAGTAATGGTCAAAACTACAAGCACACCTTTGTAAAAAACATAAAAGAATACCAGGTTTTAAAAATGCCTTAAAAAAGTTTCACCATAGAACAATTTTTTTTATGGATTCTTTTCATATGGTGGCCATTCTTTAAAAAATAGTAGTTCTAATCAAATATGCAATTTAGCTGTTACTTAATGTTATTGAAGATATGCGTAAATCGAACATACCTATTGTTCTTTTCAAAATAATCCAGAAAACTTTATCAATCAGACCTACTTGTTTTAATAAGAATGGGACGCCAGATGAAAAAGGAGATAATTTCAGTAATGAGACTCTTTTTTTTTAATAATTTTCAATATGTGTTATTTTTTTTTTTTTGCTTTATTTTGCACTTGATAATTACTCGAGAAGGCCACTCTCTACTCAGAATGAAGTATGTGAAACATGCATTAAAGGTAAACTAGCTAGACTTCCATTTAAAAAAAAGAAAGAATATATTAAGAGACCTTTATTCATAATTCATTCTTATGTTTTTTGTTGTCCGATAACACTTTCTAGTATTGAATGAAAAAACCATTACGTGTTTTTCTTTATCAATATGCACATAATTTCGTGACTTACTTAAAGACTTTTTCCCAAAGACTGAAGCCCACTTGAACCCAAAGGTTGTGAATTTATACATTGATAATGGAAGTGTACTTATTGAATGAGATGCGTGAGTTTTGGATATAAAAAACCACCAGTTACCATTTAACAGATCCACATTCTCCACAACAGAATGGTGTGTCCGAAAGAATGATTAGATCTACAACTGCAATTTATATGTACGAAAGTTTTTGTTTTGAAATTTCGTACGACGGCAGTTTTCAACATTGAAGTTAAAACGGTGATACTCCACTTGCATTGTAAGATGTTTGATAAAATAATTAATGAGCTGATGGCATTAGGTGCTAAAATTGAGGAGGTGGATGAAGTATCATAATGTATCCCATTTTCTTCTTCTTCTTATTGAAAAATCTATTGAAAATTTGCCACTGGCATTTGTCAACAATCGTTAACTTGAACATGAGATACAATTAAGATGTGCTAGTAAGAATACAAGCACAAAGGTCTTACAAGCATTAACTTGCGGTGAGCAAAATAAGAATCGAATGGAGGGTTTCCGTATAAATACTAATAGCAAAATCAGGCCTTTTTAAGTAAAATTTTAAAACCGAATTGAAATGCCGTCATTGTGGCAGGAAGGGTCATGTTAAAAAAATATATAGGTCATGGGAAAACTAAGTAGGCTTAAAAAGCAACAGTTCAGTCAAATAAGGATTTTGCTTGTATGTAGTTCCAACTAATCAAGAAATTGGAAACGAAATCGTCTTAGCTCAGCTAATGGTAATAGGTTGTTCCGAAAAACACATGCTTATATACTTAGCAGATGTTTTTGAAATATGTAAGAAAAACAACTTAAAATTGCATCCAGAAAAATGTTCTTTTTTTATGCATGAAGTGACTTTTCTAGGTCACAAATGCACTGATAAAGGAGTCTTGCCAGATGACACAAAATTTGACGTCATCAAGAATTACCCAGTCCCACACGATGCCGGCAGCGCTAGATGATTCCTTGCACTTTGCCATTACTACCGACGAGCCCATGTTATTACAATACCCACATTTTCGCAAAGAATTTTGCTGATGCTACTAAACAAGCTTGTGGACCGGTTTTAACTCAAACCCATAATGGAATTCAAACATTTCACAGTAAAAACGGATCACAGACCATTTACATTTCTACTTTCTATGACAAATCCCAGTTCAAAATGAACATGCATGAGATTCGAGTTAGAAGAGTATGAGTACTTAAAGGGAAATGATATTTTTGTGACAGACGCCCTATCGCGGATAATATCCGAACTAAAAGATATTTAAAACAAAGTCCTAAAAGTCACTACCAGACAATGGTGACCTTATACAAAATGGAAAAGAGATAGAAACAATATTGTCTACATTTCATGACGATCCAGATCAAGGAGGTCATACCGGCATAACAAAAACGCTAACGAAAATTAAAAGACACTACTATTGGAAAAATATGACTCGTCATTTAAAAGAATATATACGTAGATGTCATAAATACCAAATCTCAAAAACAACGACTCATACAAAGACCCCTATGACTTACACAGAAACGCCAATAAAAGCTTTCAACATAGTTATAGTGGACACCGTTGGTTCTTACCAAAATCTGAATATGACAATGAATGCATCGTCACACTAATATGTAGTTTAATAAAATATTTAGTAGCCATACCAATTGCAAACAAAAGTGCGAATAATGTCGCAAAGACAATATTCGAAAATGTTATACTAAAGTACGGTCCAATGACGACGTTAATTTCGGACATGAGAACTGAATAGAACGATACAATAGAACGAAGTCATAGAACATTCAATGAATATACATTTCCGCAGAGAAAACCGATTGGGATGTTTCGATACAATGTTTCACTTATTGTTTCAACACGACACCTTCGGTTATGCATGAATATTGTCCATACGAACTACTACTTGGAAGACTACCAAGAGAGTTCATAGCTTTTAATAAGAGAGATAGAATAGATCCGGTCTATAATATACACGATTATTCCAATGATTAAAATTTAGATTAGAAATTGGATATAAAAGAGCTAGAAATATGTTAGAAAAAGCTATTGCTTATAGAAAACTAAACTATGATAAGAAGGCTTTAGATTTTTAATTAAAAATAGGTGATAAAGTACTGCTAAGAAATGAAGCAGGTCATAAGTTAGATCCGGAATATTTAGGACGTTATACAGTAGAAACAATAAAGATTGCAAACAAAAGGGACAGAGAGTACATTAGGCTAGATTAAAAAAGTATAATTTCTGAAAAGTTTCATTAAAAGGTCTGATGAACCAATAAATAAAATAAAATATAAATAAAAAGGAAAAACACAAAGAGAAGAAAAAGGGAAAGATTGAATTTCTGTTTGCGAAGAACAAAATTTAATAAATCAAAAAAAAATAATAACCAAAAAAACTTAGAGATATATTTTTCTTAACGAAAAAATGAATTAATATATTCACCACATTTTATAAAAAAAATTATAAATACAAACAATATATACACTACACTTTTAAATTGGTCCATAGAGTATTACGAAGTTTTTCTGAAAAAGGAGGTGTAGTATGCATACCCAACATATTGTGTATCTAAGAAAATTATACTTTGCGACACTTTGTCATACACATAAATAAATATGCTAAGCAAACACATATAAATACACAAACAGCGCACTTGAAATTCGATCAGCCACTTATGTGCAGGCCGATAGAGGCGCATGGAATATTTCTTAAGTTTATGCCTTCTGCATAAACATATATACAGAACATATACGATGAGAACATTATGTAGTTAGCTTAAATCCATTTCATGTATAAAACCACAAAAATATATATTATTATTTACTTGCGAACCATGATTTGAACATTACCAATACAATAGAACCTGCGGCAGATAAATAAGGTGAAGAGAAGGGGACTGAGGTGGCTACCGAGGGGACCGAGGGGCTTAGCAAAATAATATTTAAGAAGAACTTTCTGAGTTCTGAGATTAAGGTAGTCAGAAATCCACTTAAGTAAATAGGATGGGAAGCCAAGGAGATTCAACTTATGAACAAGTAAAGTGATTTATCGAGTCAAATTTTTTGCTGAAGTCAGCGTAGAGGACGTCAGTTTGCATATGATTCTTAAAACCTTGTATTACAGAAGAACAAAATTCTAGTAAAATTGTGGTGGTAGACCGCTTCATAAGCCCATATTGCGCAGATGAAATTATAGATCCACAAGAATGTTGTAACTGTGAAGTTACGATTTATTCGAAAAGCATAGGAATGGCAGACCGCCAGACAATAGCAGATATATATATAGATAGATATGTCTCTATAGTTTTGGGCATCAGTCCTGTCCCCCGTTTTTATGGAAAGGAATAATAGATGACTCTTTCCAGAAAAAGGGGAAAGACAAAGAATTTAAATATAGACCAAAAAGCTTCAAAATCGGCTTGCAAAGCGCACCAGCGCAGAATCTTAGAAAACACCCCGAAACGCCATCAAGGCATAGGAAAAAGTTAAGCTTCATAGACTTCAATTCATTAGGCAATAAGCTTTCAGTAACTAGAGGAGGTGGGATGTTATTAGACCTTTGTAGGCTGTAAGGATATATGTGATCGAACCGACATTTTAGAGAGGAATAAGTTGTTTGAAAGAACTCTGCAAACAAATTGGTAATGCCTTTGATTTAGTTTGATTTGTATAAAATAAGGAAGAAGGTAGGACAGATGTTTTTCGTTTTGAATTACTAAAGTTACAAAATGGTTTTGGGTCCTGAGAAAATTGTACCCTACAGCGATGCAAATATGCTTTATAGCAATCAGAATTAATGACAGTGAGCCTTGAACGAGTAGCAATTTAACGCGAATAATCCGAGGCTCTGCCTGAGATCTTGAACTTTTTAAGAAGTCTAGATTTCAAATTTTTTTTTTTTTTTTAAGACAACTGTGAAATAATCCAAGGTGGCTTATTAAGCCTAACTCGACTACTGAGCGGAACAAAATCCTTAAAAATGGAATAAAGAATTTTGTAAAAGGCGGGCTACCGCACTGTCCATATCTGTCCAAGTGTACAAATATGATCAGTCTGATTGAAGGATGACATAGTTAAGGTTAACGAAATCAGAATTTCTAAATGAATATGTTCTAGCTGAATATCTAGAAATATCGAGAGTAACGTGTAATGATGGATGAAACGGATCTTCAGGAACCAAAAGCGACTTACTCCATAGACAACTGAAACAGAATGGTCAAAAGTGATATCAAACAGTGGACCACGTGTCATCACAGATGTTGAAATCACCAAAAACCAACAATTCAGGAGGAATGTAAGAGGCAATGATAAAGACAGAAAAACATTTAAGAGACACTTTAGTACTTATAAATTCAATTACGTAAGGAAAATTAGGCAGAATTGGTTCCGACTGAAGGCCGAAATCCACAGCAATTAGTACGCTACCATTCTGGCGGGAGGGACGATAAAATCTAT
The DNA here is from genome assembly GCA_037043425.1 of Hirtodrosophila duncani. Lineage (NCBI taxonomy): Eukaryota > Metazoa > Arthropoda > Insecta > Diptera > Drosophilidae > Hirtodrosophila > Hirtodrosophila duncani. The sequence goes on along the minus strand of JBAMBM010000632.1, from coordinate 453,151 downwards.
AGGCAGTATAATTATTAGGAAAAATTGGTGTTCAGGCCAGAAACCTTTTTGACAGATTGTGTCAAATAGTCGTCTGCAACACTTATCTTGCGTTTAAAATTCTCGTTTTTAATCCATTTTCTAGAATTTAATCCATTTTCTCGTATTTAATCTATTTATTCGTCATGATATGCTTCAAAAACGGTTCCATTTCATTACGTACCTGATTTTGGTAAAGCGAGCAAAAGACACATTTTAAATTAATGTTTATAAAACTCTTTGCCCTGACTGACTAACTAGGCTCTGAAAAATTAAAACTGAAAACCCATTTTGCAATAACCCAATTGCAAGGGGGACAAAAAGGAGGTCAAAAGTTGTATGGACGCAAACTGTTATTTTTTTTCTTGCCGCCTAAAATATTGGATCGATCGATCTGCAATTATTACAGTACTATGGAAGAGCAAGGACTATATATCGATACAGAAAATCCGGTATATCCGTAATTATTGATATACATAGTTTCCTAAAATATTTCCAAATGTGCCAATATCGCCGAACAGAAAATCAAAATCGATATATATCGTTTTGAAACAAATTTTTATTATACTAATATCAGGCAAGGGATGATCAAGAGCTGTGTAGTAGTGTAAAAGATTTATCGATGAGTACCGATTTATATCGGTGTGAAGTAATTTGTACAATGTACTAATCAATTATCTATATATATCGTTATCAGATGAGAGTCGCTCTTGCAAGAAAAATAACAGTCAAATCACTTAACCGCTAGTAACTTCACATCGATCGGTTCTGTTTTGACTTCTTCTTCGTGTTCGCAAACAAGCGCCGTCATCAAACAACAACGTAAAAAAAGGCATTGCCAGAAACAGACTACTAATCATTCTCACACACATACACACAACTACATACTTTTATTTGTTCAACATAATTCAAACAGGAAGTTTGGTAGGCGGCCGTGGGCTTCAGGGGATACAAGTACATACAAACTTAATTTGGTTTGATTTGTATGAAAAACAGCAAAGTTATGCTCCTAACTGTTCATTCTGGAACAATCGGTTATATACGAGGTATATGATATAGTTGCCTGATCTTAACCAGATCTTTTAAGCGGACGTGGTTTCTTCTCAAATGAATACAAATGGATAAAAAAAGAAAAATTATGCTACTAAGTGTTTATTTCGGGACAGTCGGTTGCAATGTTGATCAGATCAGGCCAACATACGTGGGGCCGCCGCAAGTGGATACAAAGAGAATTTTTTTTGATTTGGATGAAAAACAAAAATGTTCATTCCGGGACAATCGGTTATATAGTAGCTTGTCCAATCTTAGTTGTCCAATCTTGATCGATCACTCCAGCGAACGTGGTGCCGCCTCAAATGGATACAAACCGAATTTGGTTTCATTTGGATGAAAAACTGAAAAGTTATGCTCCTAAGTGAAGTGTTCATTCCGAAACAATCGGTTATATGGGAGCTATATGATATAGGTGTCTGATCTGGGTGGAACTGAATTTAACCAGCGTGTAGACAAAATAAGCATCTGGTTAAAATTTCCGAACTGTAGCTTTTAAGACATCTGAGAAATGTGTGTTGAAACAGACTGACGGACTGACCGACAAGCGGACCTGGTTATTTCGACTGCCATGGTCATGCTCAAGAATATATATATTTTAAACGGTCCGAAATGTTTTCTTCTCTGCTTTCTAAGCTTCATGACATAATGAATATGTGGAAGCATAAGTAGTTTGAATATGTGGCGTGTGTGAATATATGTGAGAATTGTATTGAGTTTGTGTTAGTGCGTATTTGGGTATTTCACCAAAATCGCAAGTACATTGCGATATTGCATCAGCCTATTTATGTGTCTGTTTTGTTGTCTGCTTTACTATGTAGTTTAGGAAAGTCCCTTTTTGGCGGGACGACAGCGTTTGTAGCTGTCGCCGAGTGTGGTTCGGTAGAGAGGCACGAGAAAAAGGGAAGACACAAAGTTAGTTGTGTTTCGAATCCCGGTGCGACCGAAACTCGCTGCGCTTAAAACGATGGAAACAAATAATGAAAATAATGACGCTGCAACATCAGAAGTGGGATAGTGGCTCGCTACCTAATACGTCAATCTTGCAGGCGCCGACGCATCGGCGTGGTGCGCTACAGTAAATATAATTTTGGCAGAAAACAACATAAAAGGCAGTGCGTTGGTGATGGCTTTGAGTGCAGCTATGCGAAGTTGATGTGCCCAAAGGAGAGATGATTCACCATGGCGAGACTTTCACGACAACGTTTGCCTCTGGAGCGGAATGTTCATTGGTTAAACAAAAGATAAGTGCTAAGTTAGTTGGTAAAAGAATTAACAATACAACAATGTTGAAAGGTATTGGAAATGACAGCATTTATAGTACATTGCAAATACTTTGCAAGCTACAAATTAACAATCATTGTATTGAAATGTTATTCTATGTTTTGAGTGATGAATATTTGAAAAATGATATTTTGATTGGTAGAGAAATACTGCCAATTATGTCATTATGTCAGCTGGAAAATTTGAAATTGTTAGATCAAAATCTGTTAACTTTTGTTCAAATGATGATGTATTTTCTAAATTGAATTCTGATCTTGTCGGTCAAATATTGTTTTTTTTTATGTGGCATTTTTGTGTTTTTCTTATGCCATTGGTGTGTGTATGTGTGCCTAAGCGAGACCCAAAAGAGCGATCAAATGAAAAGCAATAAAAAGCGGTACAAAAATTTTTTTTATATTTTGTTTACCGTTAACATGCTAATGCGATGTGTTAATAACTGATCCTGTTCCTCCTCTTCTGACGCTCAAATATTCAGTTAAAAAAAAAAAAAGAGTTTTTCTGTTTTTCTTGTGGCAATTGTGATTGGTGTGCATGTATGAGTGGAGCAAGAGCGAGACCAAGCAATCCATCAAAGGAAACAGCGGTAAAAATTGCCCGCTCAGTTAAGCCTTTGCCTTAGTGCGCTCTTCCTCCTACGTGCTGTTATTATTTTTCTGTTTTTGGTTTTGTGCATTTTTTTGTGGTCTTCGTTTTTTTTTTTATTTTTGTGCTAACAGAAATACATTCAACAAATTTGTTGTGAAATAGAATTAGCAGAGCGACAATATGTTCAATTTCAATTTAGCAGGCTAGACTTTTTCCAATACCAAAGGTCGACACACCTTGGCATACAATACACATAAACATAACAGGCAAGTTAAGTGGCAAGAGTGATAAAAAAAAAATATGTTATTGTTCAAGTGGACGCTTTTACTAAATTTGTTTACTTAAAACACACATTCAAAATTGATGCTGACAATTGCATAGGTGCTGTGACATCGGCTGTATCCTTGTTTGGAGTATCAAACCGCATAATAGCAGATCAGGGTAGGTGTTTTGTCAGCTCTAAAGTTAGTGAATCCTGTTCTAAACAAAATATAAGTTTGCACTTAATTGCGACGTGGTAAAAGAAGTTGATTTGGCAGAATCAAGAGCTCTAAAATATATCAGCAGCGGCAGCATATAGCAAAGGGCAATTTGATAAAACTAAGGCTAAGGTTGTTGGGTATGAAGTAGGAGACTTTGTGTTGTTGAAGAATGAAGAAAGGCATCAAACAAAGTTAAGTCCAAAGTATAGAGGACCTTTGCAAATTGTTCAAGTACTAGACGGAGATAGATATATCCTCAAGTCTTTGACAAATAATAGAAAGTTCAAGTATGCTCATGAAGATATAAGGAAATTGCCAGAGGGATATGTCCCAGATGATTTAGAAAGTTGTGATGAGGACTTGAATGATATTAGAAAAGAAACTGTTGCAAGAAACAGTAATGAAATGATAAAAAAAGAAGCTGTTGCAAGAGACAGTAATGAAATGATAGAAAAAGAAACTGTTGCAAGAGACAGTAATGAAATGATAAAAAAAGAAGCTGTTGCAAGAGACAGTAATGAAATGATAGAAAAAGAAACTGTTGCAAGAGAATATGTGAATATGTGGAAGCATAAGTAGTTTGAATATGTGGCGTGTGTGAATATACAGTCTGTCAAGAAACACTTTACACACTGCAAAAAAATTCATTTGTTTGACTTTAAGTATGAATATTATTAGCTTTTACTTAAGCAAAAAGTTTTTTAATGATGCACGATTCTTTAGTTAAAAGTTTAAATACTATAAGAAAAAAAACCATACGCAAATTGTAATTCATTGCTGATAAAAAATTCTTTACACAAAATAATTTTATTTAGTATAAATCTGAAAACTAAAAAACAACGTTAACATTAGGAATTTTTAATATTTAGTATGGCCCCTTCGGCCCTCACAACATGTTGAAGATGTTTTGGCATGGATTTAATTAATTTTTGGAGGTATTTTAGTGGAATTTTATTCCACTCTTCCAAAATAATAGCTTTTAGGCTGGCCTTATTTTTTGGGCTTCGTTTTCCGACCGCTTTTTTCAAATAAGCCCACAAATTCTCTAGCACGTTTCCGCAGTTATATAACAGCCAGGTTGTCACATTAATCTCCTTATGCTTCGGATCATTATGTTGGTAAAACTGAAAATTAGATCTGTTGTTGCAATAAAAACCAAATTTTTCCGCACTGGCTGTTAATAAATTGTTTTTTATAATTTGCCAATAGTGAGTGGCATTGATAGTGTCCTCTTTAAAAACAAGATCACCGACTCCAAGGCTAGAGAAACACCCCCACACCATGACCGCAAGTTTTCCGAATTTAATTGTTGGTACCCTGTACCCTGGGTGGGCCATGGTTATAAAATAGCATTATTTTACTTTCGTCACAGAATATGGTATTATCCCAATATTCCGGCGGTTTATTAATTTTACTCAAGGCAAAGCTATAACGCTTTTCAATGTTGGCTGCTGAAAGTAGCGTTTTTTTTCTAGCAGCTCTTGAACTGTACCTATGCCGTAGGATGGCCTGGTGTACGGTTTCGTGAGAAACAACAATGACATATTCTTCTTCAAGTTCTGTAGAAAGATGTCTCAACGAAACATTTTCGTTGATTCTCCGCAGGATTAGGCGGTCCGCCCGCTTAGAAATCTTGTTTTTGCGACCACCTTTTCCCTTTGCTTCGAATCTGCCTTCGTTTTCTGCACGGTTGATTACATTATAAATAGTTTTCCTTGAAACGGAAAACATTTTAACCAATTCTCCAACAGATTTACCCACTTGGTGATTATAGTAAATCAATTGGTTGACATCAAAGGACAATCTCTTTCCAGGCATATCGAAAAATTTAAAAAGCACGAATTTGGCAACTTTTCAATACAGTTTCACAATCAAATTAAATCAAATGCAAAACTGAAGCTAGACGAAGCAAAGGGGAAAGCATAGAATGCAATAAAGCGCCTTTATTTTTAAGAACTAGATTAAAAAGAAATAGAAAACGAAGTGTGTAAAGAATTTCTTGACAGTGTCAAAAATGTGTAAACATGGTTTTTGTTGTTTTTTCAGCAATGAATAATAATTTGCGTATGTCTACATAACGTATGTCTCCAGGTTTTATATTTTCCTTTTGCCTGTTACGTACATATACACAAATACAAATCTACCCTTTATTCTATGAGAACCGGTTATAACAATTTCCAAAACCCTTTTTTATTATGTAGTTGCTAATATCATATTTAATACGACATGAGTTTCATAAAATTGTTTGTTGTAGGTTATTATTATTTTAATTCTATTGTTAGCGTTGACATTTATAAATAGAGAACATATAAATAAAACGAGGTCTAATGTTTATATTTTCAGCCAGTTTTTCACTTCTCTTGGTAGCAAGGCGACTGATTTGGCAAAAGAATTTGTACAGCAAATTAAGGATGTAAAAAACTCTTCTAAAGCACACCAAAGAGATCTTCGGCAACAAGGAAACCGCTTCATCACACTGTAAGTTGATATGAAAACAAGTAAAATCGTTATAGCCATAATTCCGACTGTAAAATACTGGTAGTCATCACTACACCATTAAAAACAAAAGTGATTGTATATTAATTTTGTCTTTAAGCTTGCAAAGCACAGAAGGGTGCGTTTCCTACCACATAGAGTGCATATATATATTCTTCATCAGCATGACAGGGCTAGTGGATATAGCTATGTCCGTCCGTCTGTCACTCCGTCAGTCCGTTTAAACCCAACTGAAAGTGGGTCAAAATTAAGTTCAAAGGTTGTGTGGAGGAACCCGGCGCACTGTTGTTTTTATAGCGCTTAAACTATTGGATCGATCGCCATGCAATATTTACATTATACCAAGAAAAGATCTAGAGCCATATATCGGTATAGAAAACCCGATATATCGATAAGTATCGACAATTATCCATATACATTGCTTACTTTTGCCAACTCTTCCATTTACCGTCCAATTTCAACGATTTTCAACGTTCGAGTTTTTATACCATATACCATACCGATTAAAATCACTGCTGCCGCACGCTCTGTACCCTTTATTTCAATTTGAAAAAACTATTTGTTTAATTTAAAAAATATCAAATCTAGACTCTTAGGATGTTTAAGAATTCTTTAAGGTCCGCGTTATATTGGTGCTCGTTAAAGGGGCACTGTGATTAATTCTGAGTGCTATAAAGCATCGTTGTATTGTAAAATTTTCTTAATACATCAAAATGAAAAACATCTATACTACCTTCTTCATTATTTTATATAAACTCGAAAGCAAATACAGATCACGGCATTGCCAATTTGCTTGCAGAGTTCTTCCAAACAACTTATTGGACCGATCAGATATACCCTTATAACTTACATAGGTCTAATAACATCCCTCCTCTCCTAATTACTGAAAGCTTACGAACTTAAGTCCATGAAGGCAAACGTTTTCGCTCGTCCTGATGGTATTTCTGGATGTATTCTCAGATTCTGCGCTAATGCGTTATGCAAGATTATATGGAAGCTTTTTTATCTTTAAATTTTTTGTCTTTCTCTTCTTTCTGCATGGAGTCGTTTATTATTCCGCTCCATAAAATTTGTTTAGCAAGACAGATGCCAACAAGTAGAAGGGCATATCAAAAGTGAAAATTGCAACTAACTAACCTAACTTTTTCCCTGACCCTGATGGCGTTCCGGGTTTTATTCTCAGATTCTGCGCTGATGCTCTTTGCAACGAGATTTATAAGCTTTCAGATCTATCTTTGAATTTTTTGTTTTTCCCTTTTTTCTGGAAGGAGTCGTTTATTATTCCTCTCCATAAAAAGGGGAATAAGTCTGATCCCCAAAGCTATCAAAACTGTCTGCTATTCCTAAGCTTTTTGAACAAATTTTAACTTCACAGTTACCACATTGTTGTGGTTCTATTATTTCATCTGGTCAGCATGGGTTTATGACCACCACGTTCGGCTTGCCTTCACCCTTCACCTTATATATCAACGAACTGCCTCAGGTGCTTTCCCATTTTCGTGTACTAATGTACGCCGACGACGTAAAACATTGATTTTCCTTCAACGACTTCTCCTCCCACTTTAGGTTGCAAGACATCCTTAATGCGAGTAACAATCCCCGATGTTTGGTTCCTCTTAATCGTACTGCGCATTGTACCTCAACGTCTCGTTAAACAAAAAAAAACGAAACATCCTTCCTAGTACCAAATTTCAACTTTTCCAGGCAACTGTTGAATTTGTTATGTGCTAAAGTGCGCAAGTGTGTGGACATATCGTCGTGGAAGAAGTGGAGCGGCTTTTGTGCCTTTTTTGTTAAACGTATTTTTAGACCTCCAGCTAACACTCCTAATTACGCTCTACATGTTGAAAGAGGTCTCCATCTACTGCCTTCAGTCGCATTTAGTTTACATCTGAAAAACAATGTTGAGCCCGAAACGATTAACCCTTATTCTAGATTGTCAACTCCTGGAAGATAAATCGCAGTTCTTTGGTTATTGGGCATACCTCGCAAATGAACACGGAGATTTAATTGATTTTGAACACCCTCACTCCTGGCAACCGTAATGAGACCATCTAATAGCACCACAAGGCTGATTCATAACCACGTCTTAGGCGTCAAAAATTACTTCCACTAAGGATTCGACGTTCCAGTCATTAGAACGATATTTTGAGCGCGCTGCGAGATGCTCTGGCTAAACTATACACCTTATCGAATCAATCCATACTCCTTCACAAATAAATATTACTGGTTCTACTACTACCACCATATAAAATGCGATTGGCCTGGAACTCTAACACTTTCAATTCGATGTCCACTATCGTCCCGGGAACCCGTTTAACTTCTACAACAGATGATTCAGGAGCAAATCCAATGCACGTGAATTCAAAAGATGCTGAAGCGACTCGAGCTGGAGCTGCGACAACGAATAAATACCATGGAACACAAGGTGATTCAACTCAAACCGCCAAGGAAAATCTGCTCACGCCATGTCCAAGAGCTGTTCGAGATTATGTGTGCCGACTTTGTATCACCACTAACTCGTTCCAAAAGAGGTAACAGCGTTCTGCTGGTATTCTTCTACCTGTTTAATAAATGGGTATAACTAGTACCACTACTTCGAGCACATCTGGAGCGCTTATTCCAAACGCACACTAGGCTGATTCGGAATACTCAGAGTGTTCGTCTGCGATAATATCATTCAGGCGGGCGTAAATTTGCAACACACAGCTCCCTACACCCCAGTGAGAGCTGATCAAGTGTAGTAGGCCGGCGCAAATTGCCAAAACGCTCAAGACTTCATACAATCAAAGTATCTGGTATCGGTGTCTGCAGCTACGCAGATATCCTAAAGGTAGTAAAAAAAGCGATCCTTCGCTAAAGCACCTGTGCGGGGATGTACAGGGCATACAGAAGACTGCAAAGGGCGATCTCCTGATTCGCCTCATAAAAAGCGAGCGCGCAGTAAAGTCTAGCTGCAAGACGCAGTTGGAAAGGCCTTGGGAAGCTGCCGTCAAAGCACTGTCAGAAACGGCCCAAGTCGAAATTCACCTGGATTCGATCTGGATGAGTTGGCGACTAAGGAAGAAATTGTCGAGGCGGTGAGGCAAGCTACAAATGACCCATCACTGACCGAGGAAGCGATTAGATCACTAAGGGCGTGGAGAAGTGCAGTGCAAACGACTACGCTGCTGCTGCCTACATCAAAAGCCAAGGTTTTGGTAGACTTGGGAAAAATCCGTATTGTAAGGGTAGTTTGCCACATCCGGCCCATCATACAAACGAAGCGATGCTTCAGATGCCTCGAATACGGACACATCGCAAGCAACTGCACCAGTGCAGCTACCTTCAAGGATGCATGCTTTAGATATGGAGAGCCCGGAAGGGTACCAACCATCCAACTGGTAGCTTCAGAAGCCCGGTATATCGCGAAGCGGTCAACAATTTAAAATGTTAAAGCTACTACAGTTCAACCTTAACCATTGCTTGCTGCCCAAGCACTGTTCTAGCAAACTATAAGGGAGGAGAGCATAAGTGTTGCCATTCTCAGCGAACCTCACCACCGAAAATCATCTTGCAGCCGGCTTTGGGCCTCCGACACTAGTGGAAACCCGAGACTGTGGGTATGCGGCGATCATTCTTCCGCACAACTCCAAGAAGTGGGACACTTTAACGCGTTCGTGCGGGCAAAAGTCGGCAGTTTGTGGATCTATGGCTGCTACCTGACACCAAGAATGCAGCTGAATGCCTTTACTGCAATTGTAAACAAAATTGCTGAGGATGCCAGAGGACGTAACGGTGTGGTCCTGGCTGGCCACGCGTGGCGGAGGAGTGGTGCTGCCCTACCACTAACGCTAGAGGCCGAGTCCTACTCGAAACTCTAGCTTCTCTGGAACTGACGCTGCTAGCACACATTTACCCGAGCTGGGACCGGGTCAATTATTGACATAACTTTCGTGAGCCCATCGCCATTTGGTAATGCGCAGTGGTAAACTATTGACATTAATAGTTTACTCATCTGCACAACCGGAGAACGAGCATGACCATGTTTGAGAGGTCATACCGTACAAACACCTTCAACAGCCAGGCATTCTCTGTTGCAGCACGAGCATTTAGCACGAGTGGATGCAAGCTCGAGCTTGCCAAATAATGGCACAACTCGTCCAGGCCTGCGACAAAAGCATGAGACAACGAAAGCCGTACAGACGTCAGCATGTCCCCGCATACTGGTGGAACGTGCCAATAGCAGACGCTCGCCGAACTTGTCTGCTAGCTAGAAGACGCTACCAAAGCAAGGTGCAAGACTGGAGCACTTCTTGTGTTGGAGACTGCATGCAGTCTGGTAGGCAACACTCCGATTGCCTCAAAACGCGCCATAAGGTACCTAGGGGTCATGCTTGACACGAGGTTGTCCTTCCGAGAGCACCTCGAACACGTTCACAAAAAGAGTCTGAATCCTGTCCCGCTCTCTGCCGCAGAATGTTGAACACCCGAGGTCCAAAACAGCAGCGTCCCCGGCTACTCACATGAGCCTAAATAGGGCTATAATCCTCTATGTAGCACCTATTTGGGGCCGAGCGATGGCGGTTCCAAGCTACAGCCGAGGCGTTTGCGTGACCTACCGAATAAGCGCCACACGTGTCAGTCATCTGTGCCTTCCGAACCATTTCGGACGAGGCAGCTCTGGTCTTGGCACGAATGCTTCCATTACAGGAATTAGACAAGGAGGCAGAGCAGATTCATGCTGTAGCCGGAACTCACGTAGAAGCCCACACTACAGAAAGCTCAAGCGATTTGGGACAGCAAAGTATCACAAGGTGGTAGAAACGTTGGGACCGGTCATGCAAAGGGCGATGGACACATCAACTTATCCCAGACTTGGCAACGTGGGTAAGTCGAAAACTTCTACCTAACTCAGGTTCTTTCTGGGCATGGCTGCTTTCGGAGCTACCTTACACGGTTTGGACATGACCAAACGGATGAATGTCCTTGGTGCGAAGGCGACACAGTAGAAAGCCCGTGATCTTGATCTGCGAGTGCGGGTGATTCGTCTCGCACTCTATATAGATAGCGCCAAGACGCCTGCGAAGCATTGCTTTGCGGCCGTACCGCAGGCAAATAGCGCTATCCTATATATAATAACAATATGGCATTTAAGTTGTTTGTACATAGTAGAAAATTAAAGCGATTATAAAAATATAAAAACGGAACGAGCAAACAGGTTCACTAGAAGGATGATTGCGAGCAACAGCAGCATGTCAGACACTACGGGTTGCAGCCCTGCTTCCGTGTGACATCGGTGTGGCACAGTCTTAGAAACATTGGCATTGAAATCACCTGCCCAGTCGTAGGATCAGCCGTCACATTGACAACAGGGTCAGTGTGATCATTGATCACGCCCGGATAGCCTGCCTCTATTTCAGCGTCAGCAGTGGTAGTAGTAGTAGCTCTACGAGGAACACAAAAACTGACTTGGCTAATTAAAGACGGCGAGTCGATATCAAGATAACACTCAGCATAATCCTACGATTTTCCGAGATGGAGCCACTTGAATATTTAGGGAGGGGGTTATTGGGGTCCCAATTCAACCCACGGAGCACAAGAAGTAAAAAGTTCTTTTAAACAGACTAATGGTGGTCCTTTTGATTATTGTATTGTGAACACCAAACGCACGATGCGTACGCTAAAATAGGTCGGACCAGAGAAGTATACAGTAGTTTAGTTATATAAGGATCATCGATATCATTCGACCAGAAAACCCAGAACACCCACAACCTTAGTGACGGTAATTGAAATGTGTAAGTCTAATTTTACTTTAGGGTCTACAAGAACAGGCACGTCATCAACTGAGTCGATCCGATCAAGGGGCATATCGTTCAGAAGGACATGACTTTGCATTAGAACAGCCTATTAAGCGTAACAGGACTACTAAACAATTGTACAAGTACAACCAGTCTGATTGAAAGATGACATTGTTAAGGCTAGCGAAATCAGCCTTTCTAAATGAATATGTTCTAGATGACAATTTGGCTGATGCAGATACAGCAGGAATAGGAAGAACAATAGTAACGAGTAACGATGGGTGAAACGGGTCTTCAGGAAGCTAAAGCGGACTGACTCTAGAGACCATTTTCGATTCGATGAGTTTCTTACAAAATTAACTTGAGATAAGTACAATTCAAATAGGCCATCAACAAATTCGTGTTGCTTTGAAGGTACCAAACCGCCTGAGTCGATCACAGAGGACCACGTGCCACCGCAGATGCTTAAATCACCAAAAACCAACAATTTCAGAAAGCATTGAAGCGATCGATTGAATATCATTGATCATCATTGATCCAAGTAAACAGAAATATCAGAACGTAGAGGAATGTAAGAGGCAGTGATAAAGACAGAAAAACATTCAAGAGACACCTTAGGACTTATAAATTCAATTACGCTAAAAAAAATTAAGCAGGCTTGTTTCCGACAGAAGGCCGGAATCAACAGCAATCAATACGCCACCACCCTGGCGGGAAGGACCATAAAATCTACATTCGGTAGAATGTAAGATATCGGGTTTTAACGAAGTTGCAGTAAAATATGAAAATTAAAAGATACCCTATCAGTGTAAAGCTTAGTGAGTTTAGATTTAAAACCTCTTACATTTTTGTAGGCAAGCAAAAAAGATGAGGTTAGTTTTTTGGAACTATGTTAGAGGGTACGCATTGTGCGGCAGCAGGGATTCTAATCGGTATCCGATTTCTAGTTCTAGCTTTAAACTCCTTCACGACTAGGTGTTCAATCCAGAAAAAAACAATCCACATTGTGTCAAAACAGTCGTCCGGAACACCTATCTTGAAAGAAGCTATATTGCGCGTAACATTAAACATACAATTTTCTACCTTAATCTTCTAATAATGTAAGCTAGTTGATGTAGAAAGTCTTCAAATAAAGACCATTTTCGGCTTTGAAACGCCGCTAAGAGGTCTGGGCAAGGCAGGAAAAGGTTGTTTGAAAGACCTTTGCAACGATGCCTTGATCTGTATTTGCCTTAGTGTTTATATAAGATAAAGATAAAGTTTATATAACATAGAACGAGCAGAGTTGAACTTCCTAAAATCTGGATTTGATATTTTTTGAGTTAAACAACTGTGGAGTAAACCAAAGTGGTTTATTAAGCCTAACTGGACTAACCGGACTAACTCCTGAGACGACTGTAATGGGAGGGTCAGAAGCAAATATTAAATCAAGCAGACGATTCAATGAGTTTGCTACCAAATTAACTTGAGATACGGGCAATTCAAGTAGGCCGTCAATGAACTTGTTGTTTTTAAGGTATCAAATTCGCAGAGCCGGTAGCAGAGAAAAATGACGTATCGTTATCAACTAATTAAGTCAAAAAGGACAACCACCCTGACGGGAGGCACGATCAAGTATATAGAAGGAGCCGTTCTTGTGCATTCGGCTCCCTCTGGATAGGCTGGAGAGCCTGCACCAAATGCAGCGTCCGCCTTAGGAAGCTGTTGTTGAATGCCTTGGGATACAGATAGGCATGGCGTCATACTTAAAGGGCTTGGGCACTAAAGTGCGAGAAGTGTACTAAAGCCTAGTGTACCTAAAGCCTAGACACCAAATCAGCTTTCTCTCTATTGAGTTAAGAAGTATATTGTAATCGTGCAAATGGAAATAAAAGGCAAAAGGAAGCGTTTCCGACCCCATAAAATACATTTTTTTTTTTTTTTGATCAGAGCTGGATAATAGCTAGAGTCACCAAATTTGGTAGGTTGGCTCTCCTAGTGGGGCGTCAGATCAAGTTACCCTAAACAAAGTGTGCCACGCCCCCTTCTGCATCCGCAAATCTATAAAAACCTTATATCTCCCACAATTTTTGAAACATTTTTTTTAAAACAGTGTAGCACAGTTTGCAGGCGTTTAGAAAAGAATTTCAAAATTGTGCTGTACGCTCTCGTCCAGCGACTCGGCAGTTTATGCTAATCAAGAATATATATACTTTATGGGGGCTTCGACGCTTCTTTGTGCCTGTTTACTCTACTAGAGTTCGAGTATAAGGAGAAAACAAGTAAGAACGCTATAGTCGATATTCCGATTTAGGTACTCGTACTCTTTGCTTATTGTATATTTTCGTCTACAATTATTATCGGATCTTAACCAATTTTGCCAAATCGGTAGATTATGGGCTAATACATATACAAACCGAGTTTCAACTACAAGTGTTAAGATTTGCGGGAGATATACGGATTTTATCGATTTGCAAGGCTTGAGGGGCCGTCGCAAAATTTTGAAAAAAAAAACATTCTGACCCTCCACAAGGGGAGTCGTACCAAATTTGGTGACCGCTTGTAGGCTCCGAGATATAGTTATTTTGGTGGACAAGGCTTTTATCGATTTGAGCTAATGGGAGGGCGCGGCTCAAAATTTTAAAACAAACTTTATCTGACGCCTCAAAAGGGGAGTCTACATACCAAATTTGGTCTATCTAGCTCTTACAGTATGCGCATATATCGAGAGTGCACTGTATCCAGTGTATTTCAAATACATTTATCAGCAACACTTAGTTGCTACATAAACATAATGCAAACAACGACACTTTGTCGCTACGCAAACATAATTCAAATACCCAGCACATTTCAAGTGCAATGTAATATGATCGCACTTGAATGTAACTGGCACCATCAAAGCCGCGTCAGCATTCCCGTGCCGTGACCGCTTATAATATATATTGCATAACTCTCTCTGTTAAATACACATTCATTATACATTATTACTTCTCTGCCGCTGGCTTATCTACTGAAGCAGCGACAAATGTATACCTTTTAGAGTTTTAAGAATTAAATTATTAATGAAGCACTGAAGGGAACAGAAGTTCCCCAGAAAAAAAAAAAACTTTTTCAATTTCACGGCATTTTAGCCATTCAAGAATCATTCAATTTGTATAACATTCACAAAAAAGTGTGATGCAATATTAATTTTTGTCAGGTCGGACGGCTCCCATATAACCGATTATTCTGTAATGAATAGTTAATAGCATAACTTTTCATTTTTGCCTTTAATAAACCCAAATTTGGTTTTTATTCTTTTGAGGAAGCCCCACGTCCGCAAATCAAATTTGATTCAGGACAACTATATCATATAGGTCCCAAACAACCGATTGTTTCGGATTGAACACTTAGTAGCGAAATTTTTCTCATTTTTTAATCCAAATCTAAACAAACTATATGCTGATTAAGAATAAATAGCTACATCAACTGAATAAATTAGATTCTGATTGGACCACTATATCAAATAGCGCCCATACAATTGAATAAAACATTTATGTTTTTCATCCAAATCGAACCAAATTCGGCATTTTTAGGACACCTTACGTCTGTTGACCAAGTTTTATTCAGATCGGGCTGGTACATCATATAGCCCCCATAGAACCGATTTTTCCTATAAATCAAGTCAAATTTGGTTTGTATACATTTTAGGAGACCGGCCCCATGTCAGCTGACTAGAACTGGTCAAGATCTTACAATTATATCATATAGCTCTTATATAGCTGATTGTAGTAGCATAACTTTTCCGTTTTTTATACAAATTAAAATAAATACGGCTTGTATCCTCTGTATCCCCTGTAGCCCCACGCCCGCCGAAAATATTTGATCTAGATAGGTTAAATATTTTGAATCTTCGTAGAATCTTCGTAGAATCTTCGGCATGCCGAAGCTACCCTTCCTCTCTTGTTTGTGAATGATATAAGGATATGTATGAATGATACACAGAAAGGGTTAACCTTTTTGAATCGGTTGTGGCATTCTCAAAACTGGTGAAGACTGCAAGCTCACCTTTTTAAAAAATCTTGAAAAAAGTCTCCATTCAAAAGTTTGTAGTTGGGTTTTGGTCATATTTGATTCTTTTTTCGTATTACCAAATATACTTTCATCCTTTCGAAACAATAATTACCTCTATAAATGTTAACCATTTTTGCACTTTTGCAGCAGTCCTAGCATGATTTTTCAGCACCTATCCCACCCCCTGATCTTGCTCACATTAAAAGGCGACACGCATTGTGGCAGCCCCAATGTAAAGTTTTGTGTGCGGGTCTCATAAATAAAACATAAAGACGCCCACTTCTTCTACGTTTTTTATGATGCTGCAGCCTCCGAGACCAACATTCTCCAGGTCGCTTGGTGGATGTGGAGCATATTTTGAAAAATGTTTATAAAATAACAGCGAGCAAACGTACAAGTCATAAATAATGCGTTCGAGTCAAACGGTAAAGCCTGATCTTTGAGAAGGTATTCAAGAGCGTGCACGCCATCTTGCATCGAGTCTAGCTTCAATTGGAGGCAAAGGGGTGCACGGCCAGGACCCTTGCATCGTGTGTAGCTTGAATTGGTTGCAAGGTTGCTTTCCTTGGCATTGGGGACTAGTGTGGCTTGAATTGGTGTCACGTCATCAATTTTCCTTGTATTAATTTCAAATGACTTTTGCTATCCAGTGCAATTGACTGATTTATTTACAGATTGATGAGCTAATGTTGATCACTTGAGCCGGTATCAATTAAGTTAGCACTCATAGGATCAGCGTAGTGACTTCAACAGAGTCGTTTGATATGCGTGAATGTAGATGTAGCCAGGCTCCACCTTGATTGACAAAGCGTTGTTAGCGGCAAGGCCTACAACTGATCTTGAGTTCTTGAAAAGCCTGTGTTGGATTAATGCTTCTGCCGCCAAGGAAATGGTTGATCTAAAGTCCACCAAAATACGAAACTCGTAGTATCACCCCATGCGTCTACAACGTTTGGAAGAACTGAAGAATCCAAGATATGAAGATATCCAAGTGTAGACTGGAAGAAGCCGCACTATGTGTTTTTCTGATGTTTTCAGATGCAGTGGTACTGCCATTGGAACTTGTTGTTGCTCGTCACGGACCATGGTGTTTGACTTTGCCCAGCCTGCAAGTTTATTTGGATCTGCAATCATGAGACAAGCGAAGTTGACCCTAGCAGATGAAGCATAGATTTTTTGGCTTTGGCAACTCTTTACGTGTTTGTAGACTTAGAACCCTGAATTGACTGCAATAGGAAATTTTATGAGATTGCTGACAATATACCCACCGTAACTCTGCTTTATTATTGATTATTTTTTGATAAACGAAAATTTGGCGTTCAGACTATGTGCTGGTGGTACCCTGTTTTCGTCATGATTCTTATGAATCACATCTCCACCATAAATTCTATAACTTTCTTAGTGCTAGTCATCTCATTGTTCTTCTTACTATTTTCTGGTCATGTCAACATACCCTAATTTCTCATTGTGGATGCTTTCTTTCTTTACTTGGCTGCAGCTAATTGTTGTTGTATCATTCTCAAAAATGTCATGAAGTTTTCAACGCAGAAATAAGCGTTTAAGACTATATAAAGTATAGATATAAAGTATAGATATATTTGATCAGCATGACGATAGTGTTCGATATAACTATGTCCGTCCGTCTTTGTGTTGTAACTTCCACATCTCAGAAGTCTTAGGAGCTGAAATTTTTACCAGAAGCTGCACGCTGTTTAAGTTCAAGATTTATTTAGATCGGACAAATTTATCATATAGCTTCCATAAAACCGACTGTTCCAGGATGAACACTTAGGAACATAACTTTTCTGTGTTTTATTCTAATCAAACCGAATTCGGTTTGTACGTATTTTACTTGATCTGATCAAGATCAGAAAACTATATTCATATAGCTACCATATAACCGATTGTTCCGAAATGAACACTTAGTGGCATGACTTTTCTGTTTTTCGTAAAAATCAAACTAATTTTGGCAGGCCGGTGTAGGCAGCTTAGTTAGGGGAAAAATAGTGTAGGGGAAAACAAAAAGAGGTAAGGGTGAGGGTACATACCGCAGCTCTCGCCTTCGGACGTAGTAGTTTTGCATTTGGAAGATTTGGAAGAAGAATATGGAAGTGCGCTGTAATAGCTATGATCCCCAAGCCAAACAAAGACGCATGTGCACTGACGTCATATAGTGCCATCAGCCTACTCTCTTGGTTCTCAAGACTATTTGAAATAGAAAGAGTTGCAAGCGCAATACCCTCCCACCAGTTTGGACTTAGAGCTCCATCCTTTAAGCGTATGAGGTAAAGGAGTATTGTGATGCAATATACACTGCCCGACAACCGATTAGCACACCCTCTAACCTATCTGTTTAAAGGCAAATAACTGTAATCTTTCATGCCCTTTTTTTGTCTCTTTTATTCTTCATAGTTTTTAGTTTCCATTAGGAGAACCCTGCGCGGCGGATATTCCCATCGCGGTATTGAATGAGAGGTGTATAGACAATCCAAATGAAATGATGATGGCAGTTGTGTTACATAAAACACCGTCCGAGTCGTTTATCAAGCTGGAAGAGATGGCAGATACGGTGGCTACATGGACCAAAAGGTGGTGTATAACCATCAGCGCGGATAACTGCTGCTATGGTACACACACTCTGAAGAAGGCCATGGATAACACCGGTCACTCTCATTTTCCATATATTCATGTCTCTCGCTGCATCTCGTTTATATTTGCATGAAAATCGTGGTTCGGCTTGCATGCTTTTTTATGTCAGGCTTATATTTTAAATCACTACACTTATTCACAATTATTAACTAGTAAAACTAAATGTCATTAACTAATGAAAAATGTCAGGTCATCTCATGCTCTTTTCGTTTTTCTGCTGAACAAGCATTTCTTTAGCTATATGCTCTTTGGAAGCTATATAATATTGTTGTCCGATCCGGATTAATCTTGAACTCAATCAGAGTGCAGATATGAAAAGCTTCTGGCTCTAATTTCGGCTGTGCAGTTCAAAAGACTTTTGAGATATTTGTGCTGATCGGAAACGCTTCAATCTATATGTTGAACATTTATGACAATAGTGATATATATTCACATTTTTTGTGAAGTTTGACAAACTCAAAAAATTTAAACAACATTTATACTCTCTCGATAAGACCACATTGTGCATGTATGAATAACTGTATATTGATGTTTCGGGCTTTATTTATTGTTTGTATATTTAATGTAAAGCTATAAGTTTTTGTTTTTATACTCTTTTGGATATAGTTAGGCGATGAACTGATAATTTTCAAATGATATTAAACCATTCGAAATTTTTTCTTATATTACAGGCTCGATATTGTTATAAAAAGTCCGATAATCATTCTTCCTATTTCCAACGAAACCACTGAAGTTTTAATTGCAAATTTGGGACAAATTAGCTGCTGTAACAATGAAAACTTTACAAGCGTTTGCGGAGAATTTGTGGAATCATTTACAATAGACATTAAAGACATTAACTTATTTTCATTAAATATTACTGCACAGGAGGAGGATTATTCGAAATGCATACCTAAATCGAATGAAAAATGGTTAGCCAAAAAAGATGCCATTTCAATTTTGTACGATACTGCAGTATCTATTTGCGTGAATTTGGGATACAGTCTTGATCACCAGGAACTTAATTCTATTTCCGTAAGTCGCATTGTTACGTTATTTATAAAAACCTTTACGAACTGAAGAAAATTGTTCATATGCATCGATGTAAATTGAAATCTTAATATAATATTTAATATAATATTTTGGATAGCCGTTACAACTGCCAACGCTGGCTATTTATTACAACTTTTATCAATTGTATGAAGCTAGTTTCGAGTTGGTGAAGCTTCAATGGCAAATTGACCCGGATAAATTTGATTCAATTTCAATAAATTTCACATTGTAAATATATATCCGATTTAGATCAAATATATTCGGCGGCCGTTGGGCTACAGGGGATACAAGGGATACAAAAACTATGCTACCAAGTTTTCATTCCGGTACCATCAGTTATATGGGATCTAGATTATATATTTGCCCGCTCTGAATAAAACTAGAACTTAACTAGCGTGCAGGTAAAAAAATCATCTGGAAAAAATTTGAGATCTGTGGCTTTTAAGACTTTTAAGATCTTGGTGTTGAAATAAGTTTAAAAAAAAAACTTGATCTGTGTATATACTAGGGGAACCTGCATGATAAATGTGTAATGTACTTGTATAGATGTATGCATCAGGCATAAGAAAGCGTCCATATAGTTGTCCGATCTGGATGACTAATTAACTTAACTAACTTGCAGACAAAAGAGCCAAAAGAAGCATCTTGGGATTGAAACAAGTTAAAAAAATACAATTAAGAACGCTGTAGTCGATATTCCGATTATAAGGTACTCGTACTTTTTATTTATTATAAATTCGACACACTCAAGTATGCAACACATTTTTTTTGGCGGGGTTGGTGCTCTCACACAAAATGTTTTTTTACGGTTTTGTCTACAATTATTATCCGATGTTAATGAAATTTGGCAAATCAGTAGATTAATACTAATACATATACTAACCGAGTTCCAACTAAATGCTTAAAAATTTGTGGGAGATATAAAGTTTTTATAGATTTGCGGGGGCGGGAGGGGCCTTGGCGAAATTTAGAAAAAACTTTCTGACGCTCCACAATTGGAGCCTACATACCAAATTTGGTGACTCTAGCTCTTATAGTCTCCGAAATCTAGGTGTTCATACGGACGGACAGACGGGCATGGCTGCTGATGCTGATCAAGAATATACTTTCTGGGGTTGGCAGAGGCTTCCTTTTGCTGTTATATACATTTGCACGATATACACAATTTGCACAATATACTCGCTTAGTCTACGAGTATAAAAACTTGATCTGTGTGTATACTAGGTGAAACTTCAAATTAAATGAGTCATGTATTTGTGTATATGTATGCAGCAGGCATAAGACAGCGTCCATATATTTTTGATCAGCATCAACAGCCATGTTGTCCGTATGCAGACCTAGAACTGATCACCAGACTATCCAGACTATCACCGGTATCCAGACTCTCCTAATGTACATGAAAAACAAGTTTGTTTCAAAATTTTGCCATACCTATTATTTGGATGATCTTACAATATTAGCAGCAATAGCAAAATAGAAGCGCAACATTTTAAAATGTAACTAAATTTTAATAAATAAATAACTAAATAAATTTGAGCAGTCACTGCTTCCACAAGCCAGACCTTCGCCTTTAACCATATTATGATATCAGATTTAACAAGAGAGGAACCGAATCGGAGCGGTTGGAAGTCACGGGGAAACCCTTGGCTATCGAAGGACTCCCCTGCTAACCGGTTTGAAGAGCTGGAAAACCAAAAGGCAAGGACATATATTTAGGGGATGCCTCTAAGCACTAGCCCAGGGGATGACACTACAGCCACTGTGCCTCAGCAGAGAAACTACTGTTGAAATGATGTATTTCGCTACTCAGTCCAGGCAAGTGAGCCGGAAACCCCTAAAAGAGCACTTTCAGATAACAGGTGTGCTGAAACGCAAACCACCCTAATGGAAATGGGCATCATAGAGACCCAAACCAACGCAAAGAAGGCTTTCCACAATAACCCAAGGAGAAGAGGAAGAGGAGGCTGGAAGTTAATATACATAGGAACAAAAAAAACGCTCTTTAACAACTCGAATAAACGAATATAAAGGAGAGGCAACAAATTGGAAAATGCCAACAACTGGGTACTCAGCTGATTTTGAGAGATTTAGAGAAAATAATAAAGACGAGACTACAGCAAAAATGAGAGAATAAGTCATAAAAAAAAGAACTTTGTTTAAACAATAGCTATCATACCGCTGTGCAATAAATTTAGGAATAAATCAAAAATAAATATAATGTAGTGAGTCATGTCCATATATACATTCATAATATTGCATATTATAACATTTCATACTAGCCGGATGTGTTCATACGTGGAGGTTGTTAAACTCAACAATGTGAATAACATTAGCATAAAGCTTTGTGTCTCAAAATATGTTCTCAAGATAAGAGCCAAATAATGCAAGCTGAGTGCTCGCATTACGCTAGCAATATATAACGTTAACAGACTAATACTAATACATAGCTGACCATCGTCCAAATTTAAGTATAAAACAAGCAATTATCAATAAAATAATCAGAATTAATACAGCACTCAAAAAGCACCCATTGGTGCTCGAGTTCAATTATTTTTCAACCTTTTATTACATGGAGATCCTGCCATTTTCATGACATCGTGCCTGTGATAATAGCACCAGCGGCATCAATATCTAGATTTTCATACATCCAGACGGACAGACGGTCATAGCTAGATCGAGTCAGCTTGTCGTGCTAATCAAGAATATATATTCTTTGTGTAGTCGCAAACTCTTCTTTCTGCTTGTTACATACATTTCAGAAACTTAATATACCCTTGTACTATAGGTACAGCGTATAAAAATCATTATCAGGTCTGAGCCAAAGATATGTTCCACTTATTTTTTATTGATAACATTAGCTAAGGGATTATCAGCTTTGATTGCTTTTTCGCCATTCTAATAAAATTTTGTATGTCTGAGGGCAATTATGCTCACAAGATCATTGGAAGGGGCCTACATACTCGTACAGCAAAGTCAAACTTGTCACGGAACCAGCACATTCAATACTATGAAAGATGTAGTATCACCTGCGGAGAATACACGGATCAGGCGGATATTTTATTACACTACAGAAATAACAGCTATGGCCAAAATGGACAACATAACCGTGGCCGAGGTCAAGGGGAATAGATAGAGGTTATTGCAACAGAACTTTAATAATAACCAAAACAGCCGTAACGTAACATAAACAGCAACCAACAACCTTAAAATCCACAGTAAACAGCACTCTAAACGAGACAAAATTACCAATAAAACTTATATAAATACTTCAGAAATAACTGACCTTAACGGTATTGACAAGAAGCTACTACAACTTTAGGAACGGTATATTCAGATTTAAACATAAATTTAATATAGTCTCAAAAGACTATTGCTCAATTAGTTAAAAATTAAAATACAATTGCAAATTAGACTTAGCCATGATTCGATTATTCTTAAGCCAGATGATTGTCACCAAGACATTGCTATACCAATGAGCAATTTTTTTAAAGATCTACGAGAAGGCATTTTTATCGGTAACACGATAACAACCAGGGATCATCAGAAAAATTAGATAAATTAAATAAAAGTTTCCCCGTTCATAAAAACCCAAATGCAAAAGTTATGCTCGAAATACATCGAGAACCCAGAACCAATATCACATAATAACTCTATAAGCAAAAACTAAAACTAAAAGATGACCCAGTTTATATCAAAAATTTAAAAATAAGCACATTCATAGAAAGAGAAAAATTACCCAACAAGTGGATAAACTAATGATGGGAATAGCTTTGCAGGTTTGTTACCTGCCCAAACCTTCCCGTACATGGATGACTTAGTAGCCTTGGGAAGCTCAGATTGCCATATGCTCAAAAATTTAGATGTGTTTGAAAATTCAACTTAAAATTTGAATAAATGTACAGATAACAGCATTTTACCAGATGAGAGCAAATGTAGTCCCATCAAAATCAACCCTATTCCTAAAACAGCAGACGAAGAAACTTCTCACAGCCTTCGAGCTCCTCGGCAATGGAAATTCCGTAATAGTTGCAACACTGCCAGGATCGGTTCGGATGACTCCTTCGCCGCTAATATGACCCAAATGTTTGACTCTTCTCATGCAAAAGGGGCTGTTCCTGTTCTCGATATTAATAGTCAGTCCAGCAGAGCGAATATGTTTTGCCACAGTAAGCAAAACGTCCAAATGCGCTTCAAAGCTATCTGACACAATGAGCAAATCATCCAGAAATACAAAACTTCATATCTGAACGCCGCGTTGCAGAAACCAAAAGGCATGAGTGTGTATTTTTAGAGTGGTATGGCTGGGATGCTGAATGCCCTAGACACAGGGTCAAGAGGTACCTGCCAGTAAACATCTTTCAGAGCAAGACTGGAAATAAAAATTGCTTTTGTAAGTCTGCTCAGTATTTCAAAAATTTTAAGTAAAGCGTACACATCCTTTAAAGTCACTGAATTAACCTTCCGGCATCTTTTCCACAATGGGAGACACTGTGGCGTTGCTTTATAGTCTTGGCATCTCCAAAGTCAATTGAATGGGACACCAGATGAGTTTTGCCTAAACTTGATGGAAATAGCTTCAGCTTTTAGCTTTGATCGCTTGACGGATCATGAGCAGTGAGCTCTGAAATTTCCATTCTTTGAGGCAAAAGATCAAATAACTCCCAAAAATCGATGCCTAAATAGAGATTTTGACTTAAAGACTGGACGTTATGTAAGCCTATCGACCGAGTTCGATTCTTCGATTAGAAAACAAGAAAGGAAGCCTTGACTTGACTTGTTATGCTGATGAAAAATATATATACTTTATGGGATCGGAGATGCTTGCTTCTATGCGTTGCAAATATAGTGACAAAACTATAATACCCTCTGCAAGGGTATAATAACTCTTTAAATGGATGCTGTCTTTGAATCAGGTGCTCAGCCATACGTTCACCACTACAGCTCAGTGCTTCGATTGCGTGCATTCTTGGAAGAACTTCTCGATCTAACACATTCAGTTCAGCATAGCGCCGCTTATCGTCTTTCTTGCTTGAAAATCCGGAAAAGAGAGAATCCTCGGATGTTTTTGTATCGTCCGGGGAAAAGAGATCTCCACCCACAGTCTGCTCGGTTAATGATTCTAGTTAATGGAGGAGGTTGGTGCTCTTCATTTGCTGAGTAGAGTTGATTTCGCCTATGCCGAGAAATTCGTCAAGCGTTGTGCTAAGCCCATTTTGGAATTGAGAACGACAGCTTTGCGGAACCAAAGAAAGAAGAAACTATTAGATGTTAGATTCTGTGTACATCATAAACAAAAAAATTTAGTAGAAATTTTTTAGTAAAATAAAGCAAAACAAAAGAGTGAATACCAATATATATAACGAAAAAAGAACAAATACAGGCATCTGAACTACGGAAGTACTGCGGCCACGGCCGCTCCTTATCGGATAACTGATAAGGAACACTGAACATATAATTAGGCAGCTGAAGAAGAACTATGGAAAGATAAGGCAGCGAAAATAGCTTCCGCCATTACATGACACTATAAGAAGTAGAGGACATCCGTGAAGTATCATTCAACGCAAGTTTAGAAACGGTGGACGAGTGCCGACTCCTCGCTATGAATCAGGTTCAAAATCAACATTCAACAGATCAATCATCAATCAGCGCGGCTGCTAATGTCAAATATAGGGCTAGTATGTAGGAAACTCGCGACAACTATAAGACAACTAAAGGTTCCACTACAGTAGCAAACAAGTCAGTTACGGCCAAACAATCAATAGGCATACAGAGTGCAGTACAAGACACTTGGAATGGTCAACCAAACACACCAGCTGCCACCCGCAAGGCAGCTGAACAACCTAAATGGGCACTCTGCAAGTAAGAGGCCTGCTTCTGGCTCGCCGAAAATTGTCAGAAAATATTCTTAAGTCAACGGAGACAAAAGGCAAGCAGAATTCAAATAAGTATTCAACCATAAAAACTACTAAACGTACAAAATCAAATTCAGCATGCTAGACAAGAAGAATTCAAATAAGCATTCAACCATGAAAACTACTAAACGTACCAAATCAACCTACAAATTCAGCATGGTAGACAATAATGTGTCAGATGAACTGGATTCAACTCAAACTCAGGTTTCTAATGAAATCAATGAATAAGAGGCTAAAGAGAGAGCGGCAGCATCAGCTGTTGTTGACGATAGTGGCGAATATGTGTATGTTGCATTCAACAACACCAAGATCTCAAGACCACCAACTATAACAATCCCAAAGGTTACTGAAATCAGCCCACAGTTGTTTCATAAATGAGATTATTGGTTCTGCAAATTTCTCTACGAACACTGGAAGTAACGATTCTCTCAGCATTCAATGCGAGACTACTAATGCATACAAGAAATTGATAAAGGCATTAGATGACAGCAATATCGAATGTCACAAAAATCACGAAAAGCCTTTTATTGATATTAAAATCCTCCACCACTTTACTTGACTATATAAAG
Organism: Hirtodrosophila duncani; assembly: GCA_037043425.1. Lineage (NCBI taxonomy): Eukaryota > Metazoa > Arthropoda > Insecta > Diptera > Drosophilidae > Hirtodrosophila > Hirtodrosophila duncani. The sequence goes on along the minus strand of JBAMBM010000632.1, from coordinate 427,262 downwards.
ATGGAACTTGCCGAACGTGGTCATGTTGTACGGTTTGTGAAAGGCATTGTGAATAATTAGAATAAGTTTGTGGGCCTTTTCTTCTTTGCCAGAGGCAAATAATCGGCCATTAAATGAGTGAAAAGTGGCCAGAATCATCAATCGACGACATGTACATAGGCAGCACAAGCCCCGCCCCAGTGTCACTTTGATGTAAATGAGAACGTTCCCCTCAATAACAACAACAGCCAACTCAGCTTGCCAAATACATCTGGAGGTGCTCCAATAAGCTATGGGGCTACCAGAAATGCATTGAGACAAACTCAGTGTCAGCTCTTCTTAGTGTCAGTCCGTCCTCAGCAACAGATGCGCCTGCTCGGCCAGGCCGAGAGTTGGTGTTCTGAGCTTGGCAATGATGCTGGAGGTGTAGACTTTGATAAACAGATTGACCACTCAACTTTCTGTATTATAAATAAAGACAACACTACACGCATTACAGCAAATTGCAAGAGCTCTCCTGACCTCTCTGAGCTCATTGCCACTACTTGGAATGTTGACATCGCTCTCAATTCGGATCACATACCGATAACAATCCTGGTTGACAAGACTGCAGGCAAAGGTTCCAAGCGTGTATGGAAGGTAATTACAAACTTTTCGAATCCCCGGAGAAGCGAGGTGACGACAGTTCTGGAGCTGTACGCCGCTTGACCCCTCCGGATACGCAGTCGCCTTTAACAAAACGCCCTCCGCAACCGGACAAGAGCCGCCGTAAAATACAGCTTTAGCGCCGCTCACTCCCAGAAGACCACACCCCAACAACCTTTACTCAGGACGCAGTCCGTTGCGCAAATCGAGCAGCCGGAAACTCCTCGGCCGTTTGCCGAGATCTACTTTCGACCGTGGTTCTCAAACAAAGGCGTAGGTTACCTTACTAACTTCGAAACCTATCCACCAAAACATTGCACCTACAGAATATGTAGAAGATAGGGAAAATCACCCCAGTTCCTAAATCTGGGAAGCCCTTAACCATGGCAGCGCCTACCGACCCATTACCCAATTTTCGCGGGTAGCAAAGGTTTTGAAAGCTCTCATCCTCCCCCACCTGCAGGACCACTTCGCCCTGGCTAGCCACCAGCATGATTTTCGAGTTGGACGAAGTTTAGCGGACCTTCATCGGATCAAGCAGAGCGTCCCTCCAGGCGGAGTGCTGTCGCCGCTACTTTTCAACCTGTACGTGTCCAAAATCCTTATGCCACCTTCCGAAGTCAAGCTGGTTTCCCATGCTGATGATTGTTCTATCACCACAATAGGTCGGAACATTAGCATCCTCGTGGAGCGCATAAGTATCCTTTGCTTGCCACGACTGAAGGAGCACCTAGACCATAGAAATCTGCACATATCTGCCCCCAAATCTTCTGCCACCCTTCTGACAAATTGGACGAAGGAAGTGATATCCACATTAGTGGCTAGAGTATTCTTACCGAGAAAAAGTTAAAATACTCGGGGTCACTTTGGCCAGGAGCACCTGGGGAAAGATAAGGATATTAACAATGTACAAAGCGAGTGGTCGTTCTCTTATCGACTACGCCTCCCCAGTGTGGACTCCAACAATCAGCGAATCACAGTGGGGGAACCTTGCCACTTGCAACGGCAACGGCCACACTGGTAGACCATCTGCATCAAGAGGTGGAGATGCTCCCTAGGCGTGCGCACTGCGGGATGCTGAACATGCAAATCGTCCTCTCGTGCCTGCTGCCCCTAAGCCCCAACCATAAATCCACCACACCACCCTTGTTGGTCAGGGCCAAACCGGTCAAATATGATCTTAGAAGGGAGGCGGAATTCATAAGCCACATCAGGGACTTCGCTACCCCTGAGAATGTCAGATTTGGCTTAGGATTGGTCCACACTAAGTCCGTAAAACTGGTGCTAACTTTGTGCTCAGAGGCAGACCACCGGCCATCAATAAGGTGGAAGCCACCCTTTCCTGTTACACCCGAGCCACCATGTCCCAGCTTAGATCGGGGTACTCTAGGTACCTTAACAGCTACGTACCCAGAGTTAACCCCGGTGTTGCGGACCTGTGCATCCAATGCCTGAGAGCCCCCACACCACGGGGCAACTCTTCCAGGGGCCTCTCGACAGCAACAACAGAAACAGAGCAGATCGCCCCGCTTAGACATCAGCCAAGACTTAGGCAACAGCAATGTCGCTCAAGGAACAGGCTTATTGAACTCAACAAAAAGCTTACCCAACTTTTAGAAAAGAACCTATCTCAACAGCAGCCTTCTGCACATAGTACTGGTCTTGAAGAAAAGACTGTCAGCATGATGGGAAAGCTAACTCAACTGCTACTAAGAAGGGATCAAGTCAATGAGCCTTTCCAATTTCTTTCTTTCCAGCACTAAATATATCAGCATGGAGTGCAGCAGAAGTCTCAAAAAAATCCATGTACTAGAGACTTTTGCTGCAACTAACGACATTGACATTTTGTTGATATCTGAAACACATAATGAAAACTATAGAGGCAATAAGTGAAATGGAAGTGTAGCCGTGGCAATTATCATGCGCAAATACCCATTACTCAAGCTGACTTGCCATTGCAAGCGATCACAGTGGAGCTCATCAACAAACTAATCATGGCAGCCATCTACTGTCCTCCCAGGCAACCTCGTGCTGCTGCAAGATTTGACTCCCCCTTCACGCAACTTGGTTCGTGTTACATTATCGCTGGTGACTGGAACGCAAAACACTGATCTCTAGCTCGGACTATAATGTTCTTTCACTGGTATAATAGCCCAATTCCCAAATGACATCAGAAGGACACCGTCTGCTACAGACTATGCTGTCTATCGAGGGATCCGGCAAGACCTTTTGCAGATCTCACCTCTTTTTGAGCTCTCGTCCGATCATCTTCTGGTTATATATAAGCTTAGTGAGCAACCACAAATTGTCAAACCCAAGAGGAATCTGCTGCCGAGTCGGAGTTGTATGTCGAAGTTTCTCTTAATCAACTAATCGACACCAACATCGAGCTCAAATCTGGGGAGGACATTGAAGATGCCATTGAATTGCTTATGAACATGCTGCACAGCTTGCGGTTGATGACCATCAGCGAATGTCGTCCAACCCCACCGTTTTCATGAGATGCTGTAGAGCGTTGAAGCAAATGGCAGCGGGCTTCATTGGTTATGGAGACTGACGAAGATAGCAAAAAGGCAACCAATTAGGGTGCTGCTTGTTGGAGATGAAAATGGCTAGTGGGTCACATCGCATTTGGACATTACAGCATTTGCTGAGCATCTTGAGCAGCGCTTGCGCTATGTTCTATGAGCGAATCCTCCTGGAAAGGATGGAAAGATGTGAAGATTTGCCAACGCAATTCCCTCTCATCAGTATGGGCTTAGAAAAAGCCACGGCACCCCTGATCAGCTCCACAGAGTGGTGAGCTTTATCTTCAAAGCATTTGAGGCAAAGGGATACTGCGCCACAATATATTTGGATGTGCAGCAGACATTTGATAAGGTGGCGCACTGGGCTTAAATATAAGCTAAAGTTGCTACTAGGCGAGAATCACCTGCTACTACTACCACCTGCTTTCCAGGTACCTGTACTCCAGATCATTTACAATGGGCTGTAAGGACAACCATTCGATAATTAGAAGCACCTAATAAGGCATGCAGAACCTATTTTATACAGTCTCAGCGGAGAAATCTGCTGCAAAGGTACATACTCTCTGCAAGAAAACATGCAGTGCCTCAACCATATTATTCACCCTGACCACTCTCAAGGACTCCCACGTGTTCCACGTGTTGACAAGAACTTCACTTATAAGTAGCATGTGTCAGCGATAAACTTCAAGATAAAGGGCAAAATAAAGAAACTTGGCTCTCTTGTAAACGAGCGGAGCAAATTCTCTCTAAAAAAAATGTGATTATATACTATCAGGTGGTTGCATCTGTCTTTAGATATGCCCTACCAATATGGGGATCCTGTTCCAAAAAACAGTTAAGAAGAATACAGGTTCTTCAAAATAAGATACTCCATCAAATTTGTGGAGTCTCATAGTATGTTGGCAACAGAAATTTTCATAAGGACCTGGGTGTCAGACAAGTGGAAGATGAACTAAACTCAAAAGCTACTACAATTTTTGACAGGCTTGAGAAGCACCCTAATCCATTTGCTATTGCCCATCTCTGCCCCTTCAGGGTATATCTTTTCTTGAATAATCATTTTCACCCATAAAGGGAATCAAAACAGATATTCACAGTTTGCTATACAAACAGATAATACAAATATAATATAAATACTAAAACAAAACACATTTTACCCTATAATCCTTGACCAGCGGGCTATTTGAAAGTTACCCTTACTGTTTTTCCAAACGTCTTATGAATCGTGACCTTACAAAGAAAGACAAACATTTTCTTGTCCCCCTTCAAACGTAATCAGAATACATCCTGTGGAGGCTGAAATTCTGCTGCCCATTGCGCTTGAACAAAAGATATAAATGATCTAAAAATACAGATTAGAGTCACCCTATTGATCATCAGCCGTCGTCAGATTAACCATACTGGTATAGATCAGCCTGCGTATCCTATGCGTCTGATGAACAACACCTGTGTGCTCGGATAGTAGTCAAATATTTCGTTTGCCTCTGGACGTGGTCAGTGTAGCGTTTTCGGAAAAGCACTGCACTGAAATCCTACGCGCTTCAAGCAAGGAAAATGGGCTTATAGATTTTATGTTTTCACAGATGTGATCAGTCATTCAACGTAGCCAGACTACAAAATCGAACTCCTGAGCAACACCTGTTTTCATTGCCAGGAAATAAAAAAATGTTAAATGTAGAAAGTATAGTTTTGTGTCTTATATATATACATGAAAGTGTAACTCCACGTAGTTCGCCAAAAATGATTATAAATTATAAATGTAATATGTACAATATAAGCGGGTGTGGGGTCATGATCTAAAGAACGGCACGCTTTGTTATGCGGCTCTGTCTCGTCGGCAAGTGGGTGGGTATTCTGCCTCTCTAGACATGGGTAGGTGCCTACGTATCACAATGATTTAATTAAAGCGTGTTAAAACGACAAGCAGAAATCTTAACAAAACCGGAACAGCGAGCTATAGAAGGAAAATCTCGCTGATGGGGTTAATATCCCTGGTGTATGTCCCAGGTGTTATGGACACATTCTTCACGCGTTCTATTTTGGCCATAGTCTATTCCTACCGCGATACGCCCCTCTGAAAAATGCACCTATAAGGGCCTCCAGGTTGGCATGAAAGCAGTAGATAAATTTATGCAGCGTTAGTGTAAGTATGAGGGAGACAGGATTCCGACCTTTTTTGATTACCGATCTTAACAAAAATTTTTTTTGCCCATTCAAAATAGATCAATTTATAAATTATAATTTATTTATATATTTCAATTATATACTGGTGTCTTACAAATTTTAGACGCTTCCTTCTGTCATTTCGTCATTCCGGACAATCGGTTATATGGTAGATATATGATATATTTGTTCGATCAAGATGAAGCTCGTATTTAACCAGCGTGCATATAAAAGAAGCATCTGGTAAAAACTTCAGCTTTGTAGCTTTTATGCTGTTTAGCTTTAAAATCTAACACAGCTTAAAATTTCTAGTTCTTGTAACAGCACCTGTTTTGTACAAAGTGTACACTGAGAATGCAGTGCATTAATTTTCGTGGTCTATGATGTTAATTGACCTACGCGTTTTTTACCCCACCCGACCTATGACCTTCAAGCGACAGTTTACTGAAGAACAGTTTACTTAGAACAAATTGCTAATTCAAGTGCCCATGTCTCCAGGAATTATAAAACTTAAACTTCCATGTTAATATACTTCATTATTTATTTAGCAATTACTCAAATGTATATGATTATTATTATTATGATATTTCTTAGCCACTAATTTCCTAACTGAAATTTATTTTAATAGTATGAATCAATTTTTATATTAAACAATGTTCTTAGTTATACAAAAAATAAAGTGCGCGGATATATGGATTCTGCAGTGTGTCTTAATGTTAATTTATGTAAACAAAGCCAAAAGCTCAAAACTCATCATTACTATGTATATTTGCTCAAACTTATAGAGTAAGAAGATTGAAATATAAAATGTTTAAGTGTGTATAGGTTAGTGCATATTGAATTTTAACTTAAAATACTCACTTAAAAAAAATGTGAATTACCTTTTTTTTATAGCCAGATAAATTTCGGGTTTTAAAATTTTGTTATATTTTTAAATGCATAATTAAGAGATTAAGGAAAAGTGTTGTTTTAATGTGTTAAGAGAAAATTACTTGTTTATATTGACAAAATAGTGAAGACTTGGCAGCTACCAATGCACAACAAACAGACATATAAGCTGTATTAATACGCCCATCTGTGGTTCATTACGTCAATGTAAACAAAGCACATATGATAATACATTTTGGGGGTGACTTACAGTCGGTGAAAGGCCTTCCAACGATTTTATGGTCCATAGCTTTATTTGGTTAAATTTTCATAATGATTTAAGTCCCTTTCACTACTTCATTCGCTTTTAATTTTATTATGCATGTTGAATACCTTTAGTTTTATAATTTTAATATATTTGGTGGTTATTAAGATTTTTGGTTAGATCATTGTTGTGTGTAAGCTTTAATTTTTCAATGCATTTTATCGGAGCCTTTGACTCGAGCTTTGGATTTTGTTATCTTTACAAAATGGGCTTGGTCTAAATAAAATGCACACAAAAAAAATTAAAAATTACATTTGCCGAAATTATTGTGTCCGCCACATTACCTTCCTTCTGCATTAGGCGTCCTGACTGACAAGCTATATCAAATTACACTTTAGGCGGTTTTAGGTCTGCGTTGTCATATTCACTACACCGAACTGAACACTTCAAATGAGGTTAGCCATGTGGCCGCTGGAGTCAATGCAGGATGTATCGGCTAGATGACACAACCCCCGATATCTACCGCTTAAAATTTCAAGAGCTCTAGGATACCCTTAGAGACCACACATCCCTTCTCACTGACGGATCCAAATCACCATCAGGCACATCGTAGTGCATACCTTTTTATTGTGCTTTTTACAATGCATAACTGCAAATTAGTTGACGTATTGGCTAGATACGAGATGCCAATAGTTTAAGATTTTATCCGTATCGTATCTGCTTTGATTAGTGAACTCTGCTGTATGCTATACCTGTACCAAATTGATACAAACGATTTGGGTTTTTGCCGAACACCATGTAGACTTTACCGTGTGTGTTGGCCCGACACACCACATGCAATTTTCTAAACTTTTATTTAGCGAATTTATCTTTAATTATTTGCAAACACGCAATATCAGCAAAGAGACCTTTGAAAGCTGTGCGCAGCTTTTTATACCTGACCATTTCAGAGTTTTTTTCTTGGAGACCCAAATGCAACGTGAAGTTGGCTGCCTTTCTGACCAATAAGCGTACAGCGCAGACGACAAATATGTCGCAAACGATATGCTATGTAAACTCTTAAAATTCAAATCAATGTAAACAAGGCAGAAATTCCCACTTTCCTTTGAGAGCAACTTGAATGCTTCCAACCTAAGTCAATACTTAAAACAAATCACAAATTCCCTGTCGCACAACACATCAGATCACTAAAAAACAACCAACCCTAATTGCACAACAATCAATCGGATGGATGCAATTGAATTCATTAAATTCGTCATTATCCACAAACACATCTTTGAAGGACAAATAAATAAAAAAAGCAAGAACGCTGTAGCCGATATTATGACTATAAGATACTCATACTCAGCATTTATTTAATGTTCGATACACTCAAAAGTATGCAACACTTTTTGATTTTTATACTCGTGCTCTAGTAGAGTAATCGAGTATATTGTATTCCTGCAAATGTATGTTACTGGCAAAAGGTAGCATCTCCGACCCCATAAAGTATATATATTCTTGATCAGCATCAACAGCGAGTCTATCTAGCCATGTCCGTCTATTGGTCCGTATGAACACCTAGACCTGTGAGACTATAAGAGCTGGAGTTACAAAATTTGGTACGTAGAAGCCACTTGTGGGGCGATTTTCATTTTGACGCTTCACAAGGGGAGATTATATTCCAAATTTCCTGACCCTAATTCTATATTCTCCGAGATATAGTTGTTTTTTTGGACAATGTTTTTATCGATTTGCGTGGGTGGCATTAGGCGCGGAAAAATTAAAACAAAAAACTTGATCTGGGGAGTCTACATACCAAATTTGGTGAGTCTAGCTCTTATAGTCTCCGAGATCTAGGTGTTCATACGACAGATAGACAGACATGGCTAGATCGACTCGGCTGTTAATGCTGATCAAGAATATATATACTTTATGGGGTCGCTTCCGTTTGCCTGATACATACATTTGCACGAATAGCACACAGCGCAATATTTCGGACCTGCTTCGCTCGTTGTTTGCAATTTTACAAAAACAAAAAGCTTTAAGCGAAGTGTGTTCTAGCTGCATTCTCTGCTCTTCTGGCAAGACATTCCCCTCACCCCGCGCACAGTTAAAAAGAGATGCAACAAATACTTCGCCTTGCCTTCGCTCTCTTTTTACTCTGTTTCTTGGACATTTAACAAATAGTTCTTCATACTGGGCAATGGCAAATTTGAAACCTAAAAAACTAATTTTGTCAATGCACCAAAAATAGACGGAGTCTCATCTGTTCATCCGCAGCTTAGTGGTAAGCTGTCTCCGAATGAAAAAATTAGGAAAATCGCTGGTACATCTGCAGAGTTGCTTGCCAGTCTAGCCAGTCTACTTTCAACTACAATAGTAACTTGATCGCAAGGTCTACAAGCACTATTACTACGAACACATTACCTTTTTCTAATGGAAGCTCTCAAGCAAATTACGCAATAGCACGCACCACAACTGGCAGCATATGTTCCTTACAAAACACCGCTGAAGTTTTTAACTCTAGCTTAGCTAAAACATTATCCCAAGTAAAGGATTGCATGTTTCAGATGCTGATGGTCTCTCTTCGTAAAAAGAAAAAAGAGCTGACAAATTCTCAAAAGGAATGTAGAAAAATCACCCAAACAAGGGCCGTCAAAACAAACAATACACTTGCTACCGCCTCTTCGGTAACACCTTTAAATAATCGAAGAAGAAGCTGCTTCTGTAATGGAATTGGAAGATGATCAACATGAGCAAATAGAAGTAGAAAAGCATAATAAAGAAAAGCATAATGCCTAAGCCTCCAGCTATCTGCGTGCCGCAAGTAAACAAAATGGGCAAACTGGAAAGGCACGCGATTCTGTGATTACAGCAGACGAGTATGACATTCGTACATCGATGTTTGGAGTCTCGCGTATATATATGACAGATTCTAAAGTTTTTCGAGGAGTTGTTGATACTGACCAAACAATATTGTAAATGTTGGCACCATCAGTTAAGAGAGGATACTCCCTTCATATTAGTTATACGAGATATGCATCCAAATGTACCAAAACAAGTAATTGAGCATACGTTTACTGATAATGGCTATACAGTCATGAATATATACATATATTGTGTTTGAGCGTAACATTTAAATTAATGAAACTGACGAAGAAATAAGTAATACAAAAATACGACAGAAAATGTTTTACTCAAATTGATAGGCACAGAGTAACTGTGATAAAGTCGAAGCCATGCAAAGAATTGGTGAAATGCGTTAGTTATCAAGACTTCGGGCATACGGAGAGAAAAACTACAATAACACGAACACCATGCAGGATGGGTTCTGGTTGTTCGATGGTGCTGAAGATCAACATTTCAGCAGCAAATTTAAAATATTGAAAAAAAGCTAGACATGACTTAAATAGCAAAATGGACCAGATGGTTAAGCTTATACAGGATTCGATAGAGGCAAACAAGCCTTTCGTGACCTGGTGCAGAAGCTTAATTCTTATCGGGATGTTGACGTACAATGCGCTGCACGTTCAAGAGGACGATACCAAGCCACGACGGGGCTTGTTACGCACGAGGGGCGCAGCCGCATAACAAGCGACACCAATCGCGAAGACGGAAAAAACGCGGACTAGCTCGCTCACTTTCAATGAAAGTAAATAACAACAAACCATAAACAATTTACATTATCCACTAGCTAGATGCGATAGTATAGATGTTTTGTTTGAGTTAATGGAGTTATTATTTGAGATAAAGTTAAATAGAAAAGGTTCATGCATTAGATAGCTTAAATTACAGTGCTGAAGATAGATATTGTTATAATTTCTAGTAGTTCTACGAGGAACACAAAAACTGACTTGGCTAATTAAAGACGGCGAGTCAATATCACCATTAATCAGCATATGTATAAAGATAACATTAAGCATAATTCTACGATTTTTAAGAGATGGAAGCTTTATTAGCAGGAAGGGAAGCGGTTGGGTCCCAATTCAACCCACGGAGCATAAAATGTAAAAAGTTCTTTTAAACACACTCAATGCAGTCCTTTTGATTATTGTATTGTGGACACCAAACACACGATGCGTACTCTAAAATAGGTTTTACCAGATAAGTTTACAGTAGTTTAGTTATATAAGGATCATCAAATTCCTTCGACCATCGCTTGATAAAAACCAGAACACCCACAGAACGGTAATTGAAATGTCGTGTTTTGATATGGGGTCTTCAAGAACACCCACATCATCAACTGAGTCGGTCCGATCAAGGGGCATATCGTTAAGAAGGACATGACTTTGCATTTAGAACAGTTGAGATTTAGTAAGTTGACCTGACACGACGATTGGAAAGAATCGAGGTCATCTTGCAGCCTGAATTCAGAAGAAGAGTCGTTAAAGAACCAGCAAACCAGCTTATGTACCCCTAAGGGGCTTAGTTTTTCAAAAGAACTTTCTGAGTTTTGAGATTAAGGTAGTCGGAGATCCACTTAAGAAGATGGGATGGGAAGCCAAGGAGATCTGACTTATGAATAAGTAAACAGTGGTTTACCAAGTCAAATGCTTTGCTGAAGTCAGTGTAAATTAGTGGTGGTAGACCTACGCTTCATAAACCCATGCTGATTAGATGAAATTATAGAACAAGAGTGTTGTAACTGTGAAGTTAATATTTTTTCAAAAAGTTTAGGATTAGCAGACAGTTTTGATATGCCTCTATAGTTTTGGGCTTCTGACTTATTCCCCTTTTTATGGAAGGAATAATAAAGTACTCCTTCCATTGGAAAGGGAAAGACGAAGAATTTAAAGATAGATCAAAAAGCTTCAAAATCGTCTTACAAAGCGCACCAGCGCAGAATCTGAGAATACACCCTGGAACAGGACCAGGAAAAAAGTTAGGCTTAATAGATATAAGTTCCCTAAGCAATAATCCTTTAGTGACTAGGGGAGGTGGGATGTTATTAGACCTGTGTAAGCTATAATTGTATATCAGATCAGACCGATACTTCAGAGAGCAATACGTTGTTTGAAAGAACTTTGCAAACAAATTGGCTATGCCTGGATCTGTATTTGCTTTAGTATTTATATAAAATAATAAAGAAGGTAGGATAGATGTTTTACGTATAGAGTAAACAAAGTTATAAGATTGTTTTCCGTCCTGAGAAAATTGAACCCCACAGCTATGCAGATATGCTTTATAGCACTCGGAATTAATGACAGTGAACCTTGAACGAGCAGCAATACTACTCGAATAGTCAGAGGACCTTCCCGAGACTTTTAACTTCTTAAAGAGTGTACATGCAATATTTTTTATATTAGACAACTGTGGAGTATACCAAAGAGGGTTATTAAGCCTCACCGGACCAAAACCTTCAAAATGTATTAAAGAATTTTGTAAACGAAGTGAACCGCACTGTCCATATCTGTACAATTGTACAAGTATGACAGTCTGATTGAAGAATGGCATTGTTAAGACTAGCAAAATCAGCCTTTCTAAATTAATGTTTTCTACTTGACTAGTTGAATGATGCAGGTACAGTAGGAATAGGAATATCCATAGTAACGTGTAATGATGAGAAAAACGGGTCGTCAGGAAGCAAAAGTGGACTAACTCTAGAGACCATTGAATTGGAAGGATCAGAATCAAATATCAAATCACGTTGGCGATTCAATGAGTTTAAGATGATCCAAGTAAAAAGCAATATTAAAACGTGGAGGAATGTAAGAGGCAGTGATAAAGATAGAAAACCATTTAACAGACACTTTCGCACTTATATATTCAATTACGTTAGGAAAATTAAGCAGAATTAGTTCCCACAGAAGGCCGGAATCAACAGCAATCAATACGCCATCACCTTGGACGGCAGTATAATTATTAGGAACGATTGCAGAGTCTTAAGATATCGGGCTTTAACCAAGATTCTGCAAAAATTGTAATATGAAAATCAAAGGATAGGCTATCAGTGTAAAGTTTAGAGGATTTAAATGTAAGGCCTCTTACATTTTGGTAGGCAAGAAAAAAATATGAATTTTTTTTTTTTAAGGTATATTAGATTGTGCGACAGCAGGGTGTCTAATCGGTATCCGATTTCTAGTTCTAGCTTGAAATTCCTTCACGACTAGGTGCTGAGTCCAGAAACTTTTGTGACAGATTGTATCAAAATAGTCGTCCGGAACACCTATTTTGAAAAAAGCTCTATTGCGCATAACATTAAACCTAAACTTTTTTACGTTAATCTTTGAACTATGTAAATTAGTTTTGGCCTGTACATAGGCGCAAACACCTTCCGATGTAGTATCTACGGCTAGTCCAGAAATAAAGACCATCATCGGCTTTGGAATGCCGATGAGAGGTCTAGGCATGGCAGCAACAGCAATGGGTATGCTGCTGTCGGATGCAGTCAACGATACTGATGGCACGACACTGGAGAGTTCCACAGGGGGCGCATTTTCCGCCATTTCCGCCTCTCTCCAGAATGCCCTTAGGGCCTGTCCTCATTAAGGCGTCCGCATTAGGCAACCGTTGTACCATTTACAACCATTTGCTTTCTTCCTCTTAAAAGACTCTGTATTAAAAGATGTGAAATTTGCTGCGAGCGTCGAGAATGACGTGTTTAATTGCTTAAAGTCAAAGTCAACAAAGAGCATTAAAGCCTTCCTTAGCGTTCCTTAAGAACGAACGCAACTAGGCTTCAGCACGTCGACTCAATCGCATGTAACTTTCAAACCATGATTATTTGTAAAATAATCACTCTTCCGTATTGTCGGAAGAGTCAGCCTTGAAAGGGCAACTTTTCAGTAGCAATCAGTAATTGGTATTGAGAGAACAATGGGAATGGGAATAAAAATTTTAAATTTCTCTCTGGGTAGCTGGCAGCAATGTAACGGCAGCAATGCAACGGCAGCAGTGCAACGGCAGCTACACATTGTCACATTGACGGTTTTCAGATGACACAACGCAAATGCACAACAATAACAAAATAAGTCTATCAATACAGAGAGTCTTGAAATAGCATAACCTTTCAAGCCAGATACAGAAGCAAAAGCAAAATCAACAATACAGAGCGCAAAGAGATTATAAAAATTGCTACACTTATATGCTTACGCTTATAGCACAGTCTTTGGTTCAATTTGCACAATAATAATAACAAAAAAAGAAACCGTAAAGCAGATTAATCAAGTGCACGTAAAGGTTTACGTTTAAACTGAACCCGAAATTAAGCACAATAAAAGAATAAAAGACACAACTTAAAATGTAATACAGGAACCTAGAAAAGTTAGCACAATACGGGAGATTGACAAAGCAACCCTCTTGATCGAAAGTCAGAGAGCGATTGATAAGCCTACAATTAAAAATCAGATTATGAAATGCACGAGGACTAGTCAAAAAAATTTAAGAGCTTGGACTTTTAGTGCAAATGCAATGTTGTTTTGATAATTGAGACACATGTGCGTCCTGGCCTGAGAACATACTTACGAGGATACGACCAATATTGCGCTAATCATCCCAGTGAAACCTCGAAAGGTCATCGATCATCGATTGCTCATGCGCAGAATGAACCTATTTCAATATACAGGTTGTCAGCATGAATGTGTCGACTAATGTTGGATGCATCAAAATCTCTTTTATATATCTACCTCCAAACCAACCTTGGTATAAAGCTGACTTTGAACAATTATTTCTAAGCTTGGGCAACAGATTCATCGCAGGCGGCGATGTCAACGCAAAGCATTCATGGTGGGGTAACATAAGATCATGCTCTCGACGAAAGCGATTGCAAGAGGCCATCGTCAGCATCACATGTGAATACCTTGCTGCTGGCCAGCCAACGTTTTTCTTATAGAACACTCGGCTTGCACCCTTTACTCTGGAATTTTTTTTATTGTCTATGGGATCGCGTTAAATCAGCTTTCAGTTAAAGTTAAGTATGAGCTCTCTTCAGATTACCTGCCAATTGTAGCAACATTACATCATACTTCACAATTTAAAGCCAAGAAATAATGCATTCTCCCACGTGGATCCCACGTGTGTTGAAATTTTTAAAGGTGAACTGGATAGAAGAATCAACCTTAACACGGAAATAAACTGCACAGATGACATAGCAGATGCCATCTCAATCTTTATGAGAAACATATCACTGGCTGCATCTTATGCTACTCCGGTAAATCAATGCTCAACGTCAACAATCTGTTCTTCCCCCAAGTGCCGATGCTCTCTTACCACTGAAAAGAAGAGTGAGAGAAGAATATGCAAGAACGGGTGATATTCGTATTCATCAAATCTACTTAAAATTATCAAACCGTTTGCAAAAGGTTCCTGCAAGTCAAGTCAAGCAAGGAAAAAATTGATGACATTCTAAAGAGTGCTGGAGAGGATGCATCCGTCAGCTATACTCTCTGAAAGCTAACAAGCCGTTTTAAAAGAGTTGTCATTCCGAAAACTCCAATTAAAGACCCAGCAGGCGTTTGGTATTACTCCAGTCAGCAGGAGGCCGAAATCTTTGCAGACAGCTTAGAGGAAAGACTTAAGCCCTTTAGTCTATCATCTGCGGTTATGCGAGGGCTGTTGAGCTACGATTTTATATGCCGTTTCAAATCTCCTTGCCAGCACACTGCAAGGGGTTGTGCAGCAAATCAAGAAGCTGAAGGCCAAAAAATCTCCTGATGAGCATCTTCTGGATAACAGGACCTTAAAACTTCAACACAAAAAAGCCTTTCTACTTATAGTTCTGCTGCTCAATAGCATACCTTGGATAGGTCACTTCCCAACCACATGAAAAACCGCACTGATCTCCATGGTACCAAAACCAAAGAAACAACACCCGGAAGTCGATGGATACAGACCAATTAGTCTGCTCTCAGCGCTAGGAAAAATTACCGAAAGGTGATCCTCAACCGTATTCTGCAGTTCGAACCCGTCATACAAAGAATTCCAAAGTTCCAGTTTGGATTTAGGCAAGATCACACACGCCGGAACAACTTCATCGTGTGGTTAACTTTGCCCTAGATGCAATGGAGCCAAAAATTTATTCAGTAGGTGACATGGTGTGGCATGATGGTCTCCTCTTTAAACTGAAAAACATCGTAACGTCGCAGCTATTCCAGCTTGTAAGTAGCTTTCTTAAGGACAGAAGCTTCAGAGTTGTTATCGATGGAGCAAAATCCTCGAAGCGCCAAATCTGCGCAGGCGTCCCTCAAAACAGTGTTCTGGGTCCTACGCTATACACCCTATTCATAGCTGATATGCCTACCTCAAGCGTTATAACTATATAAGACGAGGACGATGTGCTGTAGCAAAGTTCGCCGATGACAACTCTGTGTTGACCAGAAGTCCAAGCATTATTCTAGCTACGGAAACCTTGCAGCGATACTTGTGCAGCTTTGAGGACTGGGCTGTGAAATTGAATATATTCCTCAACAGCAGCAAATGCGCAAATGTTACCTTTACTACAAGGACATTGTCGTGCAGTGGCATAACGATGCTGGGCTCCACCCTTACGCACAAGAGCTCTTACAAATATTTAGGTGTCGTACTGGACAGGGAACTAACTAGCAGAAAACTTGTTTACATTAAATATACAAATTTTTAACAAAAAACATACTGCATAATTTTGAATTTAAACTCCTATGTGCAATTATTCCAGAATGAACATTGGCTTGAATGAATGAAATTTGGCTTGTATCCATTTGAAGAGCCCACGCCCGCAAGTCAAATTGGAACTGTATTGGACAACTAAATCATGTAACTAATGATATATAAGCTTGAGCAAGCCGAAGCTAGTCTGACTTTATTTTGCTTTATTTATTTGCCTTGGGTTGGTTTTATTCATGTGAGACACCCGATAGTAAGAAACACTTCTTTCTGTGCATTGCGAACTTCATAAAAAATTTACATTTATATCTTTTAATTAAATATACCATTAAAAAATATTTTCTTTTAGGTTAAGGGCAGTATGGTCGAGGCACTAAAGGTTTCACTTTATCAAACCCAATATAAGCAACTAATTGATTGCATAAAAAATGCTACAAACTTTTCAAATGCAAAATCGTTGGGATATATACAGCAAGATCTAAAAAATGTGGACAAAACTTACTATACTACCTTTAATGAGAGAAGCATAAGTACTAATATACAATTTTCAGTACCTGTACTGGAAATAAATCTGCAAAATGAACACCACGATCCGTTAATAAATATTACGTTTAAGGATTTTAATATAAACTATCAAATTAGAGGATATGAAAAGGATGTTGAAATCGTTCTAAATTCTGTTCTTATGGAAGACTTGAAAGCAGAAAAGGCATCGCCTATAAGAAATATGGTAACATCAACAAATGATATAGAAACATTAAGGAAAGAGCAGACCTCATTGTCCTGCCCAAATATACCAGCTCTATACAGCACAAAAAAAAAGAATTTCACATCAGTGCCCTCATACTTGAACGATTATATCAAACTAAGAAATTTCAATGAAAACCATCAATCTGGCGCTGTTAAGAAGAGTTTCTTTATTAACAAAAAAAGTGTGCACTTGGTTATATACAAATCACATATTGGTATGTCCCAAAAAGCCACCGGAAATAAGATCCAAAAATATAATTCTATTGAATTTAACTGTTTGAACTTGGTCATAAGCGTGGACAGATGGTGTATGGTGTTCGAATTTTTGGGCCTTATTTCAGAAAGAAGAACTGATGAAAAGACTTCTGCGAGCACATATATTAACCAGAAAAGTAAGTACAAATTTTGTTATGCTTACTTTACTCACTTTCAAAAATACAATCATATTGAAGTACGCCCCCAAATAGGGCGTTATGTCGGTTTTTCCTTCGCCCTTATCCCCCTTATAGCCGCTCCCCTGCTGGCCTTCTGTACCACTCATAAATCAGCAAACTGTTGCCGCCGTATTTCTGCCTAAATTGATTTTTATTAAGCGCTGCGATGGTGCTGCTTCTGCTGCTGTTGCCTGCATGAAAAATTCAAGTAATTTTCACATCAATGGCAACAAGGGAGGCTAACATAAACAACAAATCGCGCCCGCAAAATTTTAAAAAGCCAAAATGAAAAGAAGTCAAACGAAACCAGTGAGGGAGCAATTGGCACCAAGGTTGTTATGCAAGATTGGGTGACCCAGCAGTACAATTCTCTTGGATTTCGATAGGGAAATTGAAGAATGCTTGCTTAAACTTCATTTAATTTACTTTATGAGCGAGAAACGGTATATGTTCAATAACATATCAAACACTGCTATAGCAAAACATTTGGAAATATTTCATTGACCTGCTTGGATATCCTTATGAGCTTGGCTTACTTCCATAGTTGTGCAAGTACTTAAGAGTGAGCATTGCATTGGCTATTATAGAGTCATGAACTCAAGGGCACCTGCTGAGTATTAGAGTTTGCCAGATACCCAATTATCGGTAAATATTTTCAAATAAGGGTAAATCATATGTCGGGTCAATCAATCAATACAAAATTCTCAACACAAGAATGGCTACCGCAGCACCCTTCGCAATAAACGATGAAGATCGTTCAGGAGTTTGGAGCTAAAATCATCACAGAGTTAGTTGCATAGTAAGAGTCAGTCAAAGACAGTCTCCAGACAGTCTGCCTTGCGGCCAGGACTAGGACAATTGAGAGTCTATATCAAGAGCTAAGATGTGGTTTCAGTGTTATCACTGCTTGGGAGATTCTGTTTCTCTGTGTAGTTTGGGATTAAGGTAAAGAAATTATGCAAAACTATATCAGCTTCAAGGCATCATTGATTTAAGTAAGTCATGCAAACTCTAATACTTAACAGGTACAGAAAATAAAGTGTATGCTGCGGCAGTGGTTTTGCTTAAATAATAAACATATACACAGGTAAACAAATTACTTTGTAGCAAAGACGTGTATTTAAGAAATTAAATATGAAAGCATATTTTGAATCTTGTGAAATTTGTCCGGCACACTTAGATAATTTTTAGACCCAGTACTGGGTTTTCGTAAAGTGCAAATTGATTACAACTATTATATTTCATCGCTATCTTTTATGTTTTTATTCAATCTACCTATCGTACAAGGGTATATTAAATTTGATGCAATGTATGTAACACGGAAATCCTCAGACGTACGGTTTATTTTTAAATCGCTTAAATCCTCGGTGTCACGAAACTTCGAGAGATTTAATTTTTCGAACATACAATTTCGAATTTACATTGAATAGCTGGGTTGTCAGTGCTTCAAAATAATTTGGTCGCATATTTATTTTAATTTATATTTTTGTTTGTGATGAATAAATTAAAGTGGAATACATGTTATAAAGTTGCAAGAAATTTTTGCATTTGAGAACTAATTGAGAACCAAAATATTAAAACAAACCTGATCTGACGCCCACGGGGGAGCCTACATAGCAACTTTGGTAACGCTAGCTCTAATAGTTTCCGAGATCTAGGTTTTCATACGGATGGACATGGCTAGATCAAATAAGGCTGTTGATGCTGATCAAGAATATATATATTTTATGGGGTCGGAGACGCTTCCTTCTGCCTATTAAATACATTTGCACAAATGCAATACACTCTTTTACTCTACTAGACTACGAGTATAAAAATGATTTTCTCATTTTTTAAATGCCTGCCAAATGACTCCACATGACTCAAGCGGGGCACACACATATGCATATGTAGTAATAATACTCATTAACGTTGATGATCTACCAACTTACTTCAGTGAGTTGCTTGGAAAATCCTTGCATTAAAAACCAAATTAAAAAGCAATTAATTAACTTTAATTGATGTGTTTTTTACTTTAATGTAAAACCAAAAGCAAAAAGCTATTCACTTAAACCAATTTTGGAGTTGTTTAGGTCTTTGTGGTGCAGTTTAATAGGGAGTCTGTATTTATTTGTTGACAAAATTATTAATAATACATATCACATATGTTTTTTGTTATTTTTGCTCCTCTTCCTATATTTGCTTCATTATTAATAAGTCTATATTGCACGTCCCGCTCAGTCTTCGATTATCCATCGTTGTTATACTTTTATTTTGCTTAATATGTTTTTTAGCTTCTTCCCTGTGATTGTTGCCGCGTAAAATTCGTTTGATCAATGCCTTCCTTGTGGTTGATGGCTTGATCTTAATATTCTATTATTTCTATTATTCTAGCAAGTCTGCCGATTGCTTGGTCAGATGTTGCCGCTCATAAAGCTATCTCGCCGTGGCTTAGGAGACACCTTTGTCACCTTAGCCTGTTTCGTCGTAGAGATTCCCTTAGGTTTGGAGGTTCCTCCTGGCAGCAGCTTCGGTGGAGTTAGTTGCCTCTTAGGGTCCATCAGCCTGTTGAAGACGCGCAGAGCGACAACAACAACAAAAATAAGAATTAACTGTTTGTGCTTATCTGTCAATTTAACACCTACAACGACACATACACAACTCAGCGCGTGTATGAAAATAAATGGTAAAACGCTAACAAAACATCTAAAACTTATGCATTGAGTACTGGGCTCGATTTTTTACACACATAAGACCCAAAGTATGCCGACGTCTGAGCTGTTTTGGTCATGTGAGCGTGCCCACATGCAAAGCTCTTCTAAGACGGGCCTCGTTGCGAATTTTTCTGTTAAAAATGTTACTTATGATAGAGTTGATCCTTCATTGTGAAGGTGATATCACCTCTTCGACCTCCCTTCGACAATTACGATTCAAGGTGTATATTTAGAGAACAAAAATTTGCACTACTCGATTGCAAAAGGCCCTTTACACAGTGCGGGGATGGCCTGTTCCCGTTTCCACTGCGAAAAGTAAAAGTAAATCAAATTAGAATTCCACTTCCACTTCGAAAAGCTTGGGGTTTTCGAACTTATGTCCGAATCGTGCTGTGGCGCCAATGTACAGAGCGTAAAAAAATGCAAGTGGGTTTAATCCACGCGCATTGTTATACTTGTACTCTAGTAGACTAAACGAGAATATTGTATTCGTGTATGTATGTATGTATGTAACATGCAAAGGAAGCCTCTCCGACCCCGTAGCCGAGTCGATCTAGCCATGTTTGTCTGTCCGTCCGTATGAACACCTAGATGTAGGAGCTTTATTTAGTATGTAGACTCCCTTCTTCGGGGCGTCAAATTAGGTTTGTTTAAAAAATTGGCCGCCTCCCACCTCCGTAAATCGATATAAAAACATTAGCCACAAAAACAGCTAAATCTTAAAGATTATAAGAGCCAGAGTCACCACATTAGGTATGTAGACTCCCCTTGTGGGGCGTCAGATTGAGTTTTTTTTTTTTTTAATTTTAACGCATTTAGTTGAAACTCGGTTTGTATATATTATATAAGCACATAATCTACCGATTTGCTGAGTTTTGTTCAACCACGCCCCTCCCGCCCCGCAAACCGCAAAACATATCTTTCACAAATTTTAACGCATTGAGCAGTATATGTGTTAGCACAGAATCTCCCGTTTTGTCAAATTTCATTAAGATCGGATAATAATTGTAGACAAAATCGTAAAAATCCTCATAGGATTCGATCCAATACGGCGAACAAAAGTACATCATCAGCTGATTATCGCGGCAAAGCTGATTATCACGGCAAACACAACGCCATTCCACCCATCCTACTTAATGAGTAAGTAGACCCAGTGCTGGTCAGGCGTAGCGTAAACGCCACCGCAATGTGATCACTGCTGGTGTAGAGGTCAGTAACTCCCCATCTGCTTTTCTTGAAGAAGCTGCTACTGATAATTGTTAGGTCGATGACTGAGCCTCTCCCAGTTTTTTTGTAGGTCTGCTTATCGCCAGTGTAAAGGCCTAAATAAGTGCTTGTCCTCTTCAATTTGTTGATGGACAGCCCCACTTCAGTTGCCCAGGCGTTGAAACCTCCGCCTACAATAACAATGTGTTTGCCTTGCGTGTCTTCTGCAATCTTATCCAGTATTCCTATAGATAACGAATCCGTTTAAGCGCACAGTATCGGCAAGCGGCTTTGCAACCCCTTATATAGGATACGGATTCTGCTGCAGGGCCCAGATTGCTGACCCATATAATAATATGGGATGACCACTCCAGCAATGATGCTTTGAATTTTGCTTCGGCCTTTGGTGTTGGCCATCGTTATACCCTGTACCTATGGTACAAATGTATATTAAAGTTGTTTAAATGTATGTAACATTCAGAAGAGGCGTTTACGATTTACGTTTACGTTTTATTCGTGATCATCATGACAAGCCGAGTCGATCTAGCCATGTCCGTCCATCCGGAATAAAAAATTAAAAAAATTCTGTATTACTAAACTTTTTTTTTTAAAGAATTTTTAAAATATGTATTTTTTTGTGTTTACCTTTTTTGAGAGGTGCGCCTGAAGTTTTTATCATTACTCATGACTCAACCGATTTATAAAAAGCTGGATGCTTTCTGAAAGCCAATAAATATACCTGTTCATCACCTGTATAAAATTACCATTTAAATAATTTGTTTGGTTTGAATTTAGTAAAAATATCCATATATCCAACGAATATATCCATATATTTGAATATTTAATATATGCAAAGTTTTACACTTACATGAATGAAATTTTGAGTTAAGAAAATCATGAATTTATCACCTATAGTACACGGGCATATTAAGTTTGTGAAATGTATGTAACAGACAGCAAGAAGCGTTTCCGACCCCCAAAGTGTAAATATTCTGGATTGGCACGACAAGCCGAGTCGATCTAGCTATGTCCGTCTGTCAGTCCGGATGTATGAAAATCTAGATCTTGGAGCTACAAGAGATAGATACTTCAAAATTAAATTTTTATTTGCTATAACTGTGTACCCAGATCAAGTTTATTTTAGTTTTTGGCACCAATTTTTATGATGATCCAAATATAAACTACCGCCCATTTTAGTGTTTTAATATCATAGCTTTTTTGTTTTTCCTTGAAATTGAACCAAATTTGATAATTATGTGTGCTAGAGGAATCTGAATTAACTGACCAAATTTGATTCCGATCGGGCCACTATATCGTATAGTCCCCATAGAATTTATTTTTTCGGAATGAATACAAATTTTTGCTTTTCTTCCAAATCGAACCAAATTCGGTTTGTATTCATTTTTACACATCCCGCGTCTGTCGACCGAGTTTCATTCAGATAAGGTAAGTACATAATATAGCCACATAGAACCGAATTTTTCGAAATGATGTTTGTTTTTTCTCCAAATCTAGCCAAATTTGGTTTTATCTATTTTATAATTCTCCACATTCACAGACAAAATTTTAAGCAGCTCTGACAATTATCATAATGCCCTCATAGAACCAATTGTTTTTTTCAAATTTAGTTTTATTTATTTTAGGAGGAGTATGTTGACTAAATTTAATTCTGATTGCGACCCCATAAACTATATATATTCTTAATCGGAAATCAAAATTGCCGGTTTTAGAGCGGTGCAAAGACCCACCATCAAAACAAACACCGCAAAGCTTTCTATTTATACCCTTGTATACTCCTTACATATGCATGTGTATGTATATATGCACAAATGTCATATAATATCATATCCGAAAACAACGTTGTATGCATGACGAAATTTCAGTGCATAATATGTGCGAAATTGGAAATATTGGAAGTGTTCCAATAATTTTTAAATTTTCGGTGCAGTCTGTGTCTGACATTCAAGCACAATACCGATTGTGATTATCCATCTTGTTATCTAGTTTGATTTGGAATAGTGTTAAATAATGTGATTACGACTTCGCGAGCGCTTTTTTCGGAGTTTCCGGTTTCGGTGCTGGTGCTGCGTGTCGTTACAGCTTCCGTCAGGAATGTTAGATGGTGGTTAGATGGGTTGGTGTTGAAATGTGTGTCTACTGTCTGCTGAGATTGGTCTTCC
Organism: Hirtodrosophila duncani; assembly: GCA_037043425.1. Lineage (NCBI taxonomy): Eukaryota > Metazoa > Arthropoda > Insecta > Diptera > Drosophilidae > Hirtodrosophila > Hirtodrosophila duncani. Next base: position 403,991 of record JBAMBM010000632.1, on the reverse strand, counting down.
GAAGTGGTGTATTTCAGGCCAGCTTCTGCACCGGCTGTTCGCGTTTCATAGGACAATATGGGGACTAAATTGCATTGCTTGGCCAATAATGACGTGTGCAGTTGGATCATGGCTGCGACTTGGTGAAGCATCTTCTCCATCAATGACTCCAGTCGTTCAATTCTAAATATTTCTTAGACCCAAAGGAGCATTTTTTTAAAAAGAGACTGATATTACAATAAATGACAATAATTTCAATCAAAATATACCTGCATACATAAGCAGCAACAGCGTTACTGAAACCAACCCAAAAGCAAAATCAAAAAGTAAGATCGCTATAGTCGAACTTCCAACTATGTATAACATGATCGTATATACTTCAGCAAGAATAATATTAAAAAAAAATTGCATAGATGGGAAACTAATGATTTAATTGTAAAAGTGTGTATAGGTGAATAATAGATATATTAATTAGTTTTTACGACAGTAAAGATTGGCTGCGGTCTCTTCGAATTGTGAGCAAAACTTTTTAAAATGCAAGAATTTATAAATTTAAAAAAAAAAAACGTTGCACCATAGACCCCATACCTATAAGAAAGAAAGTTGGTCTCATCAAATATACAATAATTTCTCTTAGCATAGCATAACCATGATAGATAAACGGGGCAAATTGGCTTGGCAGCAAATCTCCCGTTTTACTCTACCATGAAGTCAACATCATTAATATAATAAAATACCTTATAAAAGGGTTTTTATTGGCATGTTGAAGGCACAATCCTTATAAACATAACATGTACAGAAAGTAATTACAGACAATATGCAACAGTGCGCATCTCTCTTATACTTCTCTCTTCTTCTTCTCTCTTCTGTGTTAAGCCTTGATCTCGGGTACAGATATTCACGAGTATAGTTAGTTTCGTCAGTCGTTCTGTGAGGAGCGCCGAAGTCTCTGTGACATACGTCTGTGTGACAAATGAAGTTAAACAACAAAGGAAGAAGGTTAGCTTTTGCTTTCCGAAGCTTATATATTTATATTATTACAACGATGTAATTTAACATTTTTTGAACTTATTTCGTTCATAGCTTTACTTAGCAAGTGAGAGACACTATATTTAGGGCGCATTCTTCGAGAAGAATGAACAGCAGTATTTTGCAATTTACTTCTCGAATAAGTGTATATATATACTAAAATTAATAAACAATTAATGCCAGGAATAGTTGCTACAATACGATCCTGTAGCAACCTTAGAGAGCACATTGTCCACACGGACAAGAACCATATTGCCAACCGACATATTGGCAGGCGCCTTAGTCCGTTTGGCCCAAACTGGCAGCTCAATGATATAGTCGTGTAGCCAGCGTCGCCATAAGTGCTGCTCGATGCCAGTAACACATCTTCAGCCCTTTGAATGATCCAGTTTGTCATCTTCGATTGTCTCCAAGGGAGCACCAGTCAGAAAGTGTCCTGGGGTCAGCGCGCTCAAGTCACTATGATCCGACGAAAGTGGCGCCAGTGGACGGGAACTGAGAACTACCTCCACTTCTGCAGTCACTATGGTGAGCTCCTCAAATGTAAGAAAAGCATTCATCAGAGTACGTATCATTAGACCTTTCGCACTCTTGACAGCTGCTCAACAAAGACCGCTAAAGTGTGGTGTCCTGGGAAAGATAAAATGAAAACTTACATATTGATTAGTGCTTGAATAGAAGTGACTGTAGCTCCTTCCCTGCTTACCCAAGTAAAATTTGCTGCGTTGTCGCAATAGATATTGGTTGGTAGCCCGCGCAGGGTAATAGTTAATTTTAATGCATCTAGGAATGCATCAGTGGATAAATTAGATACCACCTCGATATGTATTGCCTTGGATGCAAAACATACGAAAATGGCAACATAGCATTTTGTAGGGTCTTTGGATGCGAAGTTTTGTATTGATTGGTCCGCAAAAATCAACTCCACATTGTGCGAATGGCCTGGATATTGTTAGTCTTTCCACTGGGTTAACTTGTTCCATATATCGTCTAATGAATTCATATTTGCTTGATAATAGTATTGGGTGCTTGACCGCTTCGGGAACATCTGAGAGACGTGCTCCAACTTTTAACAACAAGTATCCATCAGCACGTTGTAAAAATGGATTCAGCAGCTTAATATGGCTGGATACTTCTTGACCTTTCTGAATAGTGCGTATTTCCTCAGGAGATTGTTGCTGCTGTATGTTCCAAACAATGCAACGGAGAGCGCGTTGCAGCTCCTGGAGAGCCGGTGATGGCGTATCGAATTGAGCCATCCGTCTAGCTTTGAAGCGGTATCGCAACATGGTTGCCACGACACGTAAACATTTTTGATGTGAGCTAATATTCTGAATAGCATCTAGTAGGTAGTTTCTTTCAATAACGGACTTGAAGGCTGACTTTCATTTTTTTCTTGTTCATGATCTTCAAATCAACATCGTGCCATGTGTCCATAGGCCAAGTATTAGAAGCTTCAGCCAGATATGCTGGCTTCATAAACCAGATGGAATCCTGCAGGTCCGATAGCGTAGATCTCTTTGAGACCAAATCGGCACCATTGCAGCGAGTGGGTATACATCTCCAGATACAATTCGAAGTGTTCTCCTGTATATCAGGACCCCGATTGCCGACGAAAGTAGACCGTGCTGCTGAATGTTGCCTTATCCAATGCATAACGATCTGAAAATCGCTCCACAGATAGACCATATTGTCCATTTTGAAGATGTGCTTGATTTTGGCATATAGTAATGCCAAAAGATGAGCTAATTCCAATTTCGGGAGTGACAGTTTTCGTGTTGGTGCCACCTAGACTTTGAAGTTATCAGCTGTACCCTAACCTTGCCATCACCCCCTACCGTAGTGTAGTGTTGATATAAATTGGTTCCATGCTTGATTAAGGTGCTGTGGGACAGTTTCATCCCAATCAAATTTCAGTACCCATAGCTCTTGCATAATGACTTTCGCAACTATAACTACAGGTGTTACCAGTCCTAATGGAACAAATAGTGGTGATGCCAGTGATAGTATGGTTTGCTTGCTCACGCTCTCGAACTTCTTCTTTGGTCGGAAAGCGCATAAAAAGCAATCAACTCGTAGAATGTATTGAAATTTACGATTACGTGGGTCTACAAGGACTTGCCTCAACATTGTGACTATGTAGAAGCAAACTGTAGAAGCAACTGATACAATTCTGTTTGAATGGTTGGTCCCAAAATTAACAATTCGTTGAGTGAAGGCTTACAAGATGCGTCGAAGACAACTAGCAATTTTGTCGCTGTGCTATTCATCCTGAACACACAATGGGGTGGTATAAGGTAATGTGGTTCATCCAGCCTGGGGAAAGGTAACAATCCCATAAGTTTTAGTTTCTCGAACTCGTGTATAAATTGACGACTTTAATGTAGGTGTGCGATCTAAGCACCTCTGCAGAATCTCAAACCTTTCTTTAGCCTTTTCGTATGAACGGCCAAGGTAACTTAGGTCATCCTTGAAAGGTAGCTGCACTCTGATTCTGTCATCTGCTGCTGTTGTTTCGGAGTACTCACTAGCATCATCGATATGCCATAATCATTCCAGATTCCTGTCGATAGAATACTCCATAGATAGTGAACGGCTATGTGATGATAAACGACTCGGCTACGAAGCCTTGTGCTATTCGGCTTATTCATATTAGGTAACTGAAACAGTGATGAAATATTATCCAAAAACACTAATGTTGGCATATTATAGCTCTCTTCGAGGCGCTCTAGTGCCTTTGTATAGTTTTCATATGTTACGTGAAATGCCTTCACCGTTTCGAAAGCTGCTCACTTTAGGCAGCTGATTAAGCTTTTCAACGTTTCATATGTATGATAGCTTATGTATCATCTGGTTGAACAGAGTAATGCAATTTGAATATACCGAATAATTACCATCAAATGATGGGAGTTCGATTGAGGCAACTTTATTGACGAGGCAGCCACTGCGACTTTTTGAACTGTTAAAATTAATGTTTAATGTTCTATAGCAGGATTTCCGCCATGACACACACACGCTCATATTGGTCGCCAATATGTATAATCAGAGTTTTTATAATCGTACTTTAATTTGTAATAGTGTGTGCTTTCAAGGCCCGCCTCAGCAAGGAAAACCAATGTCGGACGGAGCAATATGCTGGCGTAAAATGCATTTACAAAGGGAGAGCATATGATAATTAACTGTTACAATAGAATTGCATGAGAAAAGTTTAAAGTATAAGTAAACAATATAAGGTGTTTATGCCCTTGCTATGCTGTTCAGTCACCTGCGCTCTAAGCGGCTTATCTTTTATCATGTGTTCCTGCTACTTATAATTGACCAAAAATAAGTATACCCGTGTTCGGCTATGCGATCAAAATATCTCGCCCTATTACAGCACCTGAAAACTTATCCCACACTCCTATATTAGCGCGAGCATACGAGGCCGAATTGCTGTAAGAAAAAATAGAGCCGAACGGTCGATCTTTGGCAACAACAACTAATTATCTCTGCTCTTACACATAACAAAAAACACAAAACAAAATCTACACTGTCTCAGTCTAATAGGCAAGTATCTGCCCTTTCCCACTGCATGCTGCCTTCGTCTCCGCGCCCATCCATTGTATCACCGCACTGCACCTGCTCTCCTCAGCTGCTCTCGGCTTTTACACAACTTCGGTGGGCTGATAACTGCTGCTGAGTTCGCTGAAACTGCTGCTAACCTCATGCTGACTATCGGACTGGGGTCACTGATGACATAGGCCTACCGTTGGTTCGTGTCGCTTTAACGAAAGCAAACCTTTTCTTATCGTTCGGACTGGACCTGGACGTGGCCATGTAGAGAAGTGAGGTTCAGCTGCTTATAGTTTACCACACCTGTTTATTGGTTGTTTATGAATTTGCACTTATTATATTGCAATTCGTTCGAGAAATATTGTTAACTGCATTTGCCAACTGCATTGTATATAAACTTAATTTTGTAGAGCGTTAAATACTAATAATTCGACTGGCTATTGTCGTTGTTGTCGCCCACCCTTTTGAACCGCCAGGTATAGAACGAATCCGCAAAAAACAACAGAAAAATGTGGCCTACGATCGATCTTTGGCTAATCCTGTTACTGTTGATCCAGTAAATAGGTCTTTCGCATGGATGTTTTGCCGTTTGCTGTCGCCAAGTTCTTGGCAGATTGGCACTATATTCTCCACCTTTGCTGTTCTGTTTAAAATTCCGCCTTTACACAATTTGGATAAGGTCCCATGAAATCGATATACAACGTCTGCAGTGGTTGATTCGTACATCTGGTACTACATTCTGAGAACCTTTACGATGTTCAATGACAAAATCATAGGCTTCAAGTTCCAGACTCCATCGTGCTAGTCGTCCTGACAAATGTTTTTGTTCAGACTAGCGTGATCCGTAATCACACGGAAAGGCATGCCTTCTACATAAGCGCGGAATTTTTATTAAGCTTTGCGATATGAAGGCATTGGATGCTCATTTCCCTCTCCATCCACCTGAAAAAGCATACCACCTACTCCTGTTGTAGAAGCATCACACTGGATTGTGAAGGGACTTTAAAAATGCGGTGGCAAAAGCACCGGCGCTGATATTAGGATCTCTTTTAGTGCTTTGACATCTATTCTGCCCTCATCCGTCATGTGAAGTTGGTGAACATTTTGGACATCTAAGATTAACATAGTAGCTTAGCTCAAAATCGGTGAATAAATACTTGGACTTGATTATAGTGTTTGGCGGCTTTCCTATTTTATAAGTTTGTGTTCTTGCCTTTCTGAGGTCAAGAAAAAATTGGACTTGTTGTTTTTCGCCATAATATTTTGTTTGCACTTCGGCAACCCTCTTCAGGGCAATATATTTACCACGTCCGCATCTTATGTAGTGGAGTCGTCAACTAAAAACACCAAGTCCAATACTTTCCTGACCTCAAGCCTGCTAGAACACCAACTAATTCAAATATTAGTACTTCTAAAAAGTTAAATTAGCCCAAATAGTGAAGTAATTATACAATTTTGGACCACTGAGATTAACATTGTGTCTCGTCCTCAAAATCGATGAATAAATATTTTGACCGCTAAGCACATTAGCCCAAATAAGGAGGTGAAGCTAAAACAAAATAATTTTTTCCAACACAAAATACCAATATAATATATAAACAAAATGAAAGGCCATTGCCTAGCAAAATAACTAATCACCCAAGTCCTATCACAAGTTCGACAAGTGATAATGTTCGATGGATCCACGGATGGCCTAAGTTCATTCATAGGAAGGATTGAATACATATAACAATTATTCCCGACCAGTGATGTGAGGCAGCAGAGCCATTGAGCTTCAAGTGGTTTGGTCACGCCAAAGTATTTCGGAACTAGCCAACACAAGCCTTAATCAAAGAATACAACACAAAGACCCCATTAAGACGATTGTACTCACGAACTATACGGGCAATCTACGTAAGTTTATTGAAGAATTAGAAAACAAATTGAATATAATTACTTATAAGTCAACATTAGAAGTTAATATTATAAATAACAACATATACACAAACGCACTAAGAAACACAATCAAAGATGTAATACACAGAAAGTTGCCAGATAGTTCAGGAAAGACACGACATTACAAGTGTTCAACAACTAAAAAAGGTAACTCAGACGTATGATAAACCAAGTTAATTAAGCAAACAATAAAAATGTTGAACATAATAAATTCCAAACAAATCTACAACTTTTTATAGAATTTCGGGGAAATTACAAGAAAGTAGGCATCATGACTAAATTAATTATAGTAATGGTCAACAAGCCAGTTCTACTTATTTTTTGTTTCATTATATCGGAACGTTGACGTATAATGCGCTGCAAGTTCAAGTGGTCGCACACGAGCGGAGCTAGTTAAGTACGAAACCCAGGCTAGAAGCTCCCACCTCCCGCCAAACCGACCGAAGGATGCGAATCGCTATTACGGAAAAAAACCAGAACTCGCTCGTCACTTTCAATGAAAGGAAAAAAAAACTACAAGCAGAAACAATTTACATTATCGAATAGCTAGATGCGTTAGTATAGACGTTTTATCTGAGTTGAGAGAGTTATTAATAGAATTAAAGTTCAAGGGATTATTGTAGTTAGAATAAAGGGCACGCAAGAGATAGTTTACATTACAGTGCTGAAGATAGATAAGACATAATTTCTAGTGGTTCTATAACGGACACAAAAACAATTTGGCTCATTAAAGTCGACGAGACAATTTGACCATTAATCAGGTTATGTATAAAGATAACATTTTGCATAATTCTACGATTTTCAAGAGATGGAAGGCTTATTAGCGGAAGCCTACTTGAACATGAAGGGAGGGTCTATTGGGGTTCCAATTCAATCCACGGAGAGCAAAGAGCGGTTGGAGCGGTACTGCAGATGGACGATTGTTCCTGTCAGTGACATTCCGTGAATTTCTGAGATGTACTCGATATTGCAGCAAATATTAGTTGTGTATGGGAAAGTTTAGCTAAACTCCCAAATTTAGGAAAATATCCTTTTATAATTATTAAATTTTTTGTTATTCCGTCAATAAATATGAGAGTAATACTATCGACTATTGGAGAAAGTTAAATTCTGCTGTTCAAATCTTGTATTCCAAGAAATCGACAGAATACTGGCGTTAGGTGTAATAGAAAATAATGCAGTTCGTGGCGCTCTTCCATGCGGTTGGTGCTCAAGCCAGGGCAAGTAAGATTCTTCCTAGACGCACGTAAAATAAATTAAGTAGCAAAATGGATGCGTATGCACTTTTAATTTTTGAAGGTATTTCTTGTAGGTTGCCAAAAGCAAATATTCTCATTAAGATTACCTAAATGAGGCTTTCTGGCATACATCTCTGACTGAGAGTTCCAAGGACATTACTGCATTCAATGTTCTAGGTCGTCTCCTGAATCAATTTAAAGTAAAGCCATTTGGACTGTGTAATGCTCCGCAGACCATGTGTCGACTGCTGGACGAACTAATATTGTGTATTTGGGCATTTAGATGATCTGTGCGTCGTGTCTGAAGATTTTGATTCTCACTTGTCTATTTTAGTTCGGTTGGCGGAACAATATCGGAAACGTAACGGGGCTACAAAACCTAGGTTATCTAAAACGGAATTGGGCATTTCGACAGATCCTTCAAAAGTTTACTCCATTAGGTCATGGCCAGTACCAAAAAACTACAACAAGAGGATTCCTTGTCCTAGTATGCGATGGTATATTGAAAACGTTCCCATAACTGAGCTACTTTCTACAAAGAAAAAAGAAATTCGTATTGACAGAAGCTGCCCAGGATGCCTTTGAAAAACTTAAATGTCTGCTCCCGTTATTATAAATCCCGATTTTAGTAAAAAAAAATCGATGTACATAGGGATGCAAGCGATTCCGGAATCGGTGCAGTTAGTACATTAGTACAAATGACGGAACCCGGCATAGAAAGGCCCGTCGCCTTCAACATTACTGAGCGAGAGTGCAGCGTTAGAAGCTATCGAAAAATTTAGACGAAGACGTGAAAATATTGTACCAGATGCGCGCTCTAGAATGCTAAATAAAGATGTCTGGCGTTAGAGGAAATTATTCCCGAAATCGATCATAATTCTTCCCATTTTGATGATTCTGATTATTGGGAGTTAAAATTAAAAATTCTCCAAAACGAAATTCAATATTCTGATGTAAAAATTATGCACAAGTTCGTTTGATGATGGCACAGAAGAGCATACACAATCAATATGGAGACTATTGGTCCCCGGAAACGTAACTTGTAAGGTGATTTAAAGAGACCATGATGCAGTAATAGTATCTCATAGAGGAATGGCGAAAACATTAGAGTTGATAAGAAGAAACTGTATCTGGCCAGGTATGCTTTTTTAAGTTCGCGAACATGTCCATAACTATGAGATATGTAAAAAAAAACAAGAGCTCCTAAGGTGCCGTATCCATTCGACCATTTCAGCATTTCTACCTTGACATTTTAGGACCATATCAAGTGATGTATTTATCATCAGTGGTATAATAGTATCTGTAATATCATAGATTCTTCACATATTCTAGATATTGGTAAACAATAATGGTTTACAATCCAAGGCTGACAAATTTAAGGCATGGTTAATGACTTTAGGTATAAAACACATGTATTATTCGCCACAATCTAACGTATCTGAAAGAGTTAACCAAGTTTTGTTAGTGTTAGTTTTGATTAATTTTTATTATATATGAATATCGTGTACTAAATCAACATGAGTAAATAGAATTTTATTTTTTAGTTGTTTATATGAATTTATATTTTATTATTATGGAGCGCTAAATTAATACACTTTTTTTTTGAAGGTATTGGAAGGTTAGAAACGTCGATGTAATGCATTTTTGTGATTTTCCATTTAAACATTAATGAAGTTTTTGGTTTGTTTTAGAGACCTTTATCGCATTTATCACTAAAGGAAAATCCAAGGCTTGGTGGATGGGTATAGAGGTGAAGCTAGCGTCCATCATTCGTAGCTGTTGCTATTGTAAACCAGTCTCAAATTTTCTATTCTATTTCTTTCCCACTTTCTTGTTTTCTCCCATTCTAAATGCGCGTTTTCTTATATTTAGGCATACGGTATTCTTTTAAATGTGTATTGTGGGTGTGTTATATGAATTAGTTAAAGGAATGGCTGATTTACTGGTCGAAAATAGTAGAGTCCCACCCGATTAATTCCTTAACATGTTTAACCTACATCCGTTCAGCTATTGGTTCTCAAGGAGGCTTCTTCCGATTGATATACCATTGTCATTGGATATCCTTGGGACGGTGGAAGACCGCTTTTCACTAATAGCTGTACCCACTTGCAAGAAGCTAAATAACCATTTGATAAGCGGGCTTATGCTAGTTAATGTTGTTTCTTAGTATATTCCTTAGAATTAAATGAATGTTATGTATCGAGTGGCTGGACTATGAGGCCATTTGGCGACATACACCCATGGGCCAATCATGATTGGTGCTTACATCTGTTAACACTAGGCAACACTAAAATTGTATATTTGATTTGACGCTCGCATCAAATTTGAATCTTTAAAGCGTAGGAAAGTAAATGTTTTGAGTAGATGTGATCTAGATGGCCCTGGCACTGCAGTGGTTAATACACCTAAACCTAATACCCCCTTACTGTTTTTAGTACTCCTCATCCTTTTGATAGTTATTTTGTAGCAAGCTCATTGAATCAGGTGTTTGATTGAATATTTGTTTTTGACCCTTCACTTATGTTGTGAATGTTCGGTATCGAGTGGCTGGACTATGAGGCTATTTGGCGACATACACCCATGGGCCAATCATGATTGGTGCTTACATCTGTTAACACTAGGCAACACTAAAATTGTATATTTGATTTGACGCTCGCATCAAATTTGAATCTTTAAAGCGTAGGAAAGTAAATGGTCCGCGTTTCCTTCCTGAAGATCTGTTTCATTCTTCATTGCACGTTACTATGGATAGTGCTATTTCTGCAGTACCTGCATCTTCTAACTTGTTGGCTAGAAGACTAAAAGTCTGATTTCGTTAGCTTTAACGAAGTCATCCTTCTAGCCAACTGGACAAAATTCCAATTGTACATGGACAGTGCTGTAGATTTCTTAAAAAAATTCGATATCACGTTTTTAATGATTTTGTTCAGCTCAGGCTAAATAAGCCACCTTGGTTACTCCACAGTTGTCTAACTTAAAATATGTTCAATCTAAACTCTAGGAAGTTCAAGAACTTTCGAAAGTCTTCGGGCTACTCGCGCTAAACAGTTGCTCATTCAAGATTCTGAGTGGTACAGTTTTCTCAGGATCCTAAGCCATTTTATAATTTTGTCAATTCAAAACGAAAGTCATCTGTTCTACCTCTTTCATTATTTTATATAAACACTAAAGGCATTGACGATTTGTTTGCAGAGTTCTGTAAAACGACTAATTTCTCTCTAAATTATCCCATCAAATATATCCCTATAGCTTACACAGGTCCAATAACATATCACTGAAAGCTTATTGCTTTACTGAAAGCTTATTGCTTAATACACTGAAGCCCATTATGAACAGCTTTTTCCCGTTCCCTGTTGCGTTCCTGAGTGTATGCTGAAATTCTGTTCTGATGCGGTATGCAAGCCGAATTCGAAATTTTTCATCTATCTTTGAATGTTTCGTATTTCCCTTCTTTCTAGAATGCCTCATTTATTATTTATCTCCGCGAAGAGGGGAGCAAGGCTGATGTCTAAAACTACAGAGGCATATTCCTAAGCTTTTTGAGAAAAATCTTGACTTCACAATTGGAAAATTCATGTGGTTCTATAATTTTCTTCTTCTTAGCAAGGGTTTATGAAGCGTAGGTCTACCACCACTAATTTACTAGAATTCTGTTCTTTTGTTATACAAGGATTTAACAATAAAATGCAAATTGACTTCGTCACTGACTTCAGCAAAGTATTTGAGTCAGTAAATTACTGTTTCTTTCTACACAAGTTGGATCCCTTTGGCTTCCCATACTATATTCTCAATTGTATTTCCGAGTATCTTGATCTTAGAACTCAGAAGGTTGTGTTTAGAAATAAACTTTGCTTTTTTTTAACGACTTCCTCCAGTTTTAGGCTGCAATTATGGCCTTAGTGCATTCCAATCATGGTGTTAGGTCAATTTACTAAATCTCAACTATTCATGTCGTTTAATCGTTTTATATATCGTACTTTTGACTTGGGTTTTTTTTTAGACCCGGTTACTCAGCTTACCGCCCATTGAAATTTGTAATCCCAAAATCTTGATAGTGTGGCCGTAAAACTTAAAACTAAAAGTATGGAAAGCCGTGTTTTCTTATTGGTTTGTTGAAACATTTTACAGTACCAAAATAATTATGATTTACCACAAATTTTTAAAAAATTCCATTGCGGGCATGAGAAATGTGATCAACTTTTTCTAATGGGCTTTGTTGTTTTGATAAAATTTTGAAGTTTAAGATTTTTAATGTGTTACTCTACCATACCTAGTGATTGCCATTATAGTCTTTATACAGCCTACCGCCCATTAAAATTTGTAATCCCAAAATCTCGATGGCGTGGCCGTAAATTTTAAAGCTAAAAATATTAAAAGCCGCGTTTTGTTATCGGTTTGTTAAACAAAGTCCAGGGCGGGCATGAGAAATGTGATAAACTTTTCCTAATGGGTTTTGATGTGTGATAAAATATTGAAGTTTACGATTTTTAATTTATTATTTATCATAGCTATTGATTACCATTATGGTTTTTATGCTCTGTACCTCTAATACAAAGGTATATTAAATTTGACCACATAAGGTAAAACATCCTTGATCAGCACGACAAGCCGAGTCGATCTAGCCATGTCCGTCTGTTCGTTTGTCCATTCGGATGTATGAAAATCTAGATCTTGGAAACTACAAGAGATAAGAACTTGAAATTTTAGTTATTCATAAATATGTATCCGGATCAAGTTTTTTTTAATTTTTTGCCACGCTCTCCTTTTAGGGTGCCCCCACTATCATATAAATTGATTTTTTTCATAATGACTAAAACATTTTGGTTTTGCATCCAAATTGAACCAAATTCTTGGACAGCATCGACAGCCGAATCGATCTAACCATGGCTGTCTGTCCGTCCGTATGAACACCTAGATCTCGGAGACTGTAAGAGCTGTAGAGACCCAATTGGGTATGTAGACTCCCCTTGTGGGGCGCCAGATCAAGTTTGTTTTAAGAGTTTGCCACGCCCCCTACCGCCACAGCAAGCCGTAGAACCTTATAACGCATTTGGTTGAAACTCGGTTTGTATATGTATAAGCACATAATCTACCGATTTGCCGAGTTTTGTTAAGATCGGATAATAATTGTAGACAAAATCGTAAAAATCATTTTATATGAGAACACCCCACCCCAACAAAAAAAAAATGTTTTTCATACTTATTAAAAAAATTCTGAGTACGAGTAGATCGACTATAGTGTTCTTACTTGTTTCGAAATTAACAAAATGTTTGTTTTTCACCCAAAACAAACAAAATTTGGCCGCTTCTGTTGTCCAAATTTTATTCAGATCGGGCAACAACATCATATAACCCCCATAGAACCGATTTTTTCGAAATTAACACAGAATGTTTTTGTGTTTTATCCAAATGGAACCAAATTTGGTTTTTATCCATTTCAGAATGCCCCCACATTCGCAGACAGAATTTGATTGAGATCGAACACTATATCATATAGCCACCATATAACCGATATTTTTGAATGAACACCAAATGTTTGTTTTTCATCCGAATCGAACCATATTAAGTTTATATCCATTTTAAGAGGTCCGAAGTCCGAAATTGATCAAGAGCAGCTTTTATATAGTTAAAGCGGGGGTATTACAGGGTATTTAATTGTCGAGCAAGCTCGACTGTTGTGTACTTACTTGTTTATAATATTTATTTCCTTCTTTTTCCAGATATGTCTTCTGACTTTTGTACTAAGTTAGAAGTGTCCATTAGATCATTAAATTTCACCTTGGTGCGAAATGAAACTCAACTCTCTACAGTCACAATATCCAACGCACTCTTTGGTATAATTCAAGATGATTATTTAAAAACTGTTGAAGGATGCCTTGGTTGTATTACTGTGTATGATCTTACTAGATTTGGGCATATATATAAGCAAAAATTTTTAACGAGTGGTTCAGAGGCATTTAATTTCAATTATGAGAGGTAAGTACTATATAAATTATAACGTTCAGCTTATGCTGAAGGTCATGAATGGCTTAATGTCGGACGTGTTAGCGACGATAAGACGATACATCATACGTTACCACAGTTATGCAATTCGCAAGCTCAAAGCTTATATCTCAGTACGAGGTGATGCATGCGTAGCTTAATTAAGCTGAAATCAATCTTTAGCGAGGAATCTGCAAGAAACAACGTTTTGTTCCTAAGTAAAAACCCAAAAAAGAAAATAAATTTCAAAATAAATAAACCACGTATTGGTCATTATAAGACTCATAGCAGGTTATTGTTTAATTAATTACACAAAACCATGAAAGTACTCTAGTATTCGTGCAAGTATATGTAACAGGCAGAAGGAATCATCTAATACCCCATGAAGTATATATATTCTTGATCAGCATCAACAGCCGAGTCGATCTAGCCATGCCCGTCTGTCTGTCCGTCCGTATGAACACCTAGATCGGAGACTGTAAGAGCTAGAGAGACCCAATTTGGTATGTAGACCGCCCTTGTGGGGCGTAAGATCAAGTATGTTTTTAAATTTTGCACCGCCTCCTCCCGCTCCAGTAAACCGCGAAACTTTATATCTTCCACAAATTTGAACGCATTAGTTGAAACTCGGTTTGTATGTGCATAAGCATATATTCTACCGATTTGCTGAGTAATTGCTGATAATTGTAGACCAGATCGTAAAAAACATTTTGTATGATAACACAACAACAACAGACAAAACGGCAGTCATATTGCTCAAGGGCATTCTCACAGAAACTACTTTACCATCCGTCACATTCGCGTACTCTTGCGATAAGTTTTTTTTGCCGCATATCGCGTCCTTACGCAATCGCTGACTGGAGTCATGGGTACATTGGCACCCGTACTGCTGGTTGACTACGGCGTTAATCCCCGCTATAAGCTGACACAGTATTTGTACTCCCTCACTGGGGATATATGACTTTGTCACTTTATGCTTCTTGTTGAAAAAAAAAACAAAAACAATTTGGATCAAATTTGGCTAACGGACTTAGGGCATCCCAAAATGGATCTAAACCGATTTTGATTTCAATGATAGAAAGTAAGAGCTCCTTAGTCGAAATTCCGACTATAAGATACTCGTACTAAGCATTTATTTCATATACTTCAAGTATATATAATTCAGAAAAGTATGCAAAATTTGATATTCACACTAAAGGCAACGTTTCACATCCCATAAAGTATATATATTCTGTGCAAGTGCATAGTGACGTAAGTTAAACTATTAGAAGTCTTTCGAATCTAATCTTACTTTTTAAGCTAAGATCATGGCTTTGTTCTTTTCCTTTCGAGCTGCTGTGGAGTATGGAAGTCTGGCTATCAGGTCTATTAAACAAAACAAACCCCGTTTTCTTACACACTTAGCTGTGTTACAAAAATTAAATCTTTTAAAATCTCTTTAAATCGCTTTAAAATCTTACTAATCATTTTATACAAAATATTAAACCAGTTTGCTCATTGTTGTTCGCGCTTTATGCGTATACATAATATAATTTATTTTAGAGTAAGTGAAATTAGAATTTTTCGAAATTCTACTTTAACCTCAACTCATTTGCCTATATAGCCCTCTAGCTTTTATAAAATCACTTTTGATTACCCCTGAATCAGATAAGCAATTGATATAAAATATATAGAGTATAAAAAAGTAATTAAAATTTCAAATTCAAATTCTCCTACAGTGAACTTTTTTAAATATTCTGTAATTAAAATTAAGCCCATCATACGAATCGTCTTAAAGTGCGAGGAGTACGTATTTGCTCCATGCGGAAACGATGCTAAGATGTTAGGCGCATCTAGTTAACATCTAGCCAGAGACCAACCTCAATAAGATTGTTTTCAAATGATCACCTTGGTAGTTACCTGCCAAACTCATTGAAATCATCGCCAGCTGGGTAAAATGACAGTGAAGTGAATTTAAAAGAAAAGGTTAAACGCTAAATTCGCCGAAAGCTATAATCGAAAATTCTCGGACCCTTATCTTACATCCAGTCATTCCGTATCATGGAAGTTTTATACTATATATCTCTTTTTAGTTTTTTTCATAATTCATATCATCTATATTTTTATGTAAACGCAAGCACTATATGTGACAGTGTATATGTATGGTAAATCAGTAGCTTAAAGCTGAGCAGATTAGTCTACAATCATTCTCCATCTGTAAAGCTTTCATGATATAAAAGACATAATATTAGCCCCGCAGTGTCAATACAAATTAATTAATATGGTGCAATTATTAATTTTTTACATACATTTATAAACGACTGTTTAGTTTGCTTGAGCCAAAAACGTTTAAGTTTTTGTTTTTTTTCGCTGCCCTTGAAATGCTTTAGGATTCCGTCGGAGTCATTGATTTCGGCGGCATCTCACTGTATTTGACAACAGCAAAAAATTTATAAAAAAAAAAAAAACAAAAATTGAAGCTAGGCTGGCTTTACATATGTTTCATGACCTGCCAGAGTCAATCATTAGAAGTCTTGCTGCTTAACATGGCAAAACTGGAACCCAATGTGAATTCCAATTGTGAAACGACTGAAAATGCGATAGCCTGCATAAGACCGTTTTGTTTACTGTATCTCTGTGGTGGCATCTGTTGTTGGTGGCTAATTGTCTTCATAATTGCATACTTTTAGGATATTGCATTTGATAAATATTTGGCGACCTGTACTATTCTGTTTGGGTGAGCGGGCTCAAGGTCATGAGTGAGCGAGTTTTTGTTTGAGTTTTTGTTTTTTCAGTTGCCATTTAAATACTTTAGGATTCCCTGATTTCGGTTGCATTTCACTGTTGACGACAGCACAAAATGGAAATTAAAAACCAGAAATAAAAGTATTTCAATAGCAGCTTAAAAAACAAAACTCAAACGTTTTTTCGCTCGCTCGCGCCGATTCTAATTCTAATGCATATATAATGATTTGTTTTTGGTTTTTTACCTCCAGCATTTGAAGTAGTATGAAAAGCTTATATATGAATCAAAACGCTTAAAGCTTTCGCTTCGCTTAAAGAAGCATACCTACACTGATCAACGTAGTATTTCGCTGTTGCGAATTCACATATGTCACATATAAATATAAATCAACATATCAAAAATGGCGTAAATAATTGAAGATATGTTTTCGCATTGCATTGTTTTTGATTAGTTAATGAGAGTGTAACCTGTAATCGAAAGATTTTCATACACATTTTTTTTTTGAGACAAAATAATGAAGTTTTGTTTGTTTTAGTTTTAGTTTTGATTAATGCTTATTATCTATAAATATCGGGTACTAAATCAACATGAGTAAAACAAAATTTGATTTTCTAGTTAAGTTTATATGTTTTATATATAATAAATATTTGATTATTATGGATTATTAATACACTTTTCTTTGAGAGTCCCTTAGATTTTAACATAAACATTGATCCTTAACAATTTGAACTATTTCTTCGTTTCGACACTCACTTGACCTCAAGCTTGCTAAAATAAAAATTTATGAATAGAAAGGTCGCTAAAGTAGACGAAAAAGTTAATTGCGTTGCTGACTAGAATCTGTGGAGATCCTTTGCAAAAAACGAAACATTGTCTCCGAAAGCCATAATCGAAATTTCTCGGACTCCTATCTTACATCCACTCATTCTGTATCATGAACGTTTTATAAAATACTACCGAACTACACTTTATGTGTGGCGAGGAAACGTCATTAAAATGTATCGACATATACGTATATCAATATTCATTCTTCTTTATGTAGATAGAAAGATATCGATATACATGTATCCTTAATATAAGATATTGATGTACATATACCAAAAACTCAAATTATCGATACACATATACCAATAACTCAATATATCGATATACATATGCCAATAACTCAATATATTGATATACTTATATCGATAACGCAATATATCGATACACATATGCACGTAAAATAAATTAAGCACCAAAAATGGACGCCTATCCTCTTCCCACTATTGAATTCATCTTTTATAGGTTGCCTAAGACAAATATTATCACTAAGATTGCCTAAAAGAGGCTTTCTGGCATACATCTCTGACTGAGAGTTCCAAGGACATTACTGCATTCAATGTTCTAGGTCGTCTACTGAATCAATTTAAAGTAAAGCCATTTGGACTGTGTAATGCCCAGCAGACCATGTGTCGACTGATGGACGAACTAATATTGTGTATTTGGGCATTTAGATGATCTGTGCGTCGTGTCTGAAGATTTTGATTCTCACTTGTCTATTTTAGTTCGGTTGGCGGAACAATATCGGAAACGTAACGGGGCTACAAAACCTAGGTTATCTAAAACGGAATTGGGCATTTCGACAGATCCTTCAAAAGTTTACTCCATTAGGTCATGGCCAGTACCAAAAAACTACAACAAGAGGATTCCTTGTCCTAGTATGCGATGGTAGCGATGGTATATTGAAAACGTTCCCATAACTGAGCTACTTTCTACAAAGAAAAAAGAAATTCGTATTGACAGAAGCTGCCCAGGATGCCTTTGAAAAACTTAAATGTCTGCTCCCGTTATTATAAATCCCGATTTTAGTAAAAAAAAATCGATGTACATTGGGATGCAAGCGATTCCGGAATCGGTGCAGTTAGTACATTAGTACAAATGACGGAACCCGGCATAGAAAGGCCCGTCGCCTTCAACATTACTGAGCGAGAGTGCAGCGTTACAAGCTATCGAAAAATTTAGACGAAGACGTGAAAATATTGTACCAGATGCGCGCTCTAGAATGCTAAATAAAGATGTCTGGCGTTAATTCTTCCCATTTTGATGATTCTGATTATTGGGAGTTAAAATTAAAAATTCTCCAAAACGAAATTCAATATTCTGATGTAAAAATTATGCACAAGTTCGTTTGATGATGGCACAGAAGAGCATACACAATCAATATGGAGACTATTGGTCCCCGGAAACGTAACTTGTAAGGTGATTTAAAGAGACCATGATGCAGTAATAGTATCTCATAGAGGAATGGCGAAAACATTAGAGTTGATAAGAAGAAACTGTATCTGGCCAGGTATGCTTTTTTAAGTTCGCGAACATGTCCATAACTATGAGATATGTAAAAAAAAACAAGAGCTCCTAAGGTGCCGTATCCATTCGACCATTTCAGCATTTCTACCTTGACATTTTAGGACCATATCAAGTGATGTATTTATCATCAGTGGTAAAATAGTATCTGTAATATCATAGATTCTTCACATATTCTAGATATTGGTAAGCAATAATGGTTTACAGTCCAAGGCTGACAAATTTAAAGTATAGGTATAAAACACATGTATTATTCGCCACAATCTAACGTATCTGAAAGAGTTAACCAAGTTTTGTTAGTGTTAGTTTTGAATAATTTTTAATTTATATGAATATCGTGTACTAAATCAACATGAAATAGAATAGAATTTTATTTTTTAGTTGTTTATATGAATTTATATTTTATTACTATGGAGCGCTAAATTAATACACTTTTCTTGGAGGTATTGGAATGCTTTTTGTAATGCATTTTTGTGATTTTCCATTTAAACATTAATGAAGTTTTTGGTTTGTTTTAGAGACCTTGATCGCATTTATCACTAAAGGAAAATCCAAGGCTTGGTGGATGGGTATAGAGGTGAAGCTAGCGTCCATCATTCGTAGCTGTTGCTATTGTAAACCAGTCTCAAATTTTCTATTCTATCTCTCTCCCACTTTCTTGTTTTCTCCCATTCTAAATGCGCGTTTTCTTATATTTAGGCACACGGCATTCTTTTAAATGTGTATTGTGGGTGTGTTATATGAATTAGTTAAAGGAATGGCTGATTTACTGGTCGAAAATAGTAGAGTCCCACCCGATTAATTCCTTAACATGTTTAACCTACATCCGTTCAGCTATTGGTTCTCAAGGAGGCTTCTTCCGATTGATATACCATTGTCATTGGATATCCTTGGGACGGTGGAAGACCGCTTTTCACTAATAGCTGTACCCACTTGCAAGAAGCTAAATAACCATTTGATAAGCGGGCTTATGCTAGTTAATGTTGTTTCTTAGTATATTCCTTAGAATTAAATGAATGTTATGTATCGAGTGGCTGGACTATGAGGCCATTTGGCGACATACACCCATGGGCCAATCATGATTGGTGCTTACATCTGTTAACACTAGGCAACACTAAAATTGTATATTTGATTTGACGCTCGCATCAAATTTGAATCTTTAAAGCGTAGGAAAGTAAATGGTTTGAGTAGATGTGGTCTGGATGGCCCTGGCACTGCAGTGGTTAATACACGTAAACCTAATACCCTTACCGTTTTTAGTACTCCTCATCCTTTTGATAGTTATTTTGTAGCAAGCTCATTGAATCGGGTGTTGGATTGAATATTTGTTTTTGACCCTTCACTTACACTTGATTCAAGAGTTAGTCCGCGTTTCCTTCCTGAAAATCTGTTTTTGTGCAGTACCTGCATCTTCTTGCTTGTTGGCTAGAAGACTAAAAGTCTGATTTCGTTAGCTTTAACGAAGTCATCCTTCTAGCCAACTGGACAAAATTGCACTTGTACATGGACAGTGCTGTAGATTTCTTTAAAAAATTCTATATCACGTTTTTAATGATTTTGTTCAGCTCAGGCTAAATAAGCCACCTTGGTTACTCCACAGTTGTCTAACTTAAAATATGTTCAATCTAAACTCTAGGAAGTTCAAGAACTTTCGAAAGTCTTCGGGCTACTCGCGCTAAACAGTTGCTCATTCAAGATTCTGAGTGGTACAGTTTTCTCAGGACCCTAAGCCATTTTATAATTTTGTCAATTCAAAACGAAAGTCATGTGTTCTGCCTTTCTCATTATTTTATATAAACACTAAAGCAAATACAGATAAAGTCTTCTACGATTTGTTTGCAGAGTACTTTCTCTTAATTATCGGTCCCATCAAATATATCCTTATAACTTACACAGGTCTAATAACATCCCACCTTCCTTAGTTAGTGAAAGCTTATTGCCGAAGACTCAATACGAGCATATGCGTATACATTCGCAGCCAGACTGCAGAAGGTTTTCGCATTTCGTTGTTGACTTCCAAAGTTGAGCCACTGAAGACGAAAACTCTTCCTAGACGGTGTGCTGTGTGCTTATGTGCTGTTCACCTACTTGTAGATCTCTTTCGCATAATCAAGCGACTTCTAAGGTCGCCAATAACGTATACCATTCTCTGGTCAGATTCGGAAATAACTCTTCACTGGATTAAGTCACACCCTGCGTCGTTGTCAGCATTTGTGTCAAATAGAGTGGGCGAAATCCAGGAGTGGACAGAGAACGTTTGTTGACGTTAAGTTCCTACAAGACTACATTGAAGAATTATCAGAATCGATTTGGTTACATCCCTTAATTTTTAAAAGGAACTTAAGATGCTTGGCTCGTTAACAAACATTTCACCCTATCTGAGGAGATGCGTACGTTAAAAGTGCTCAAATCAGCTGTTGGACGCTCAGCTTTTGTAGAGGTACAGAAGTCCTCTCTTATTTAAAGCATTGGACGCTATTTGTGCCAGACTGCTGAGTTTGGTTGCTTATGTGCTCCGCTTCCTTTAAACATGTAAAGACGAGACACATTTAACACAATCTCAACAGCATTAGAGCGAAAGGAACTATTTGAAAGGATAATTGAAATTCTTGAAGTTTCCTAGTTTAAAGAAGAGATTGAAAAGGTACGCAAGCGCGCGAATTACCAGTATATATATGAAATTCCAAGCCGTGACTGCAAATAACTGGCAGCGTCCGCTTATTCTGAAATTCGTAACTGTATTGATTTATTCTGTAACGTCGAACAATGCATATAACCTATTCGGTGTGCTGCTGGCTGTGATCCCGTTATATGTTGCGTCGTATGGTTGTTGAATGTTTAACATCGTGTGGTGTTTGTTGTGTTCAGTTGTTTGCTTCTGGAATCTCTTGTCTCTTGCGTCGCATGGTACCACATTTAATTTAGTACCTTGCTAATAGATGCAGTATCTGACGTGTGACAACCGGCAGCTTTGTCTTTTATGAATATTTATATGGGAATTTTAATACATTTTCTAGCAGAGTAAACGAGTATATTGTATTCGTGCAAATATATGTAACAGGCAGAAGGAAGCGTCTAAGACTCCAGGAATATATATTCGTGATTAGTATCAACACCCGAGTCCATCTAGCCATGTCCGTCTGTCCGTCCGTATGAACACCTAGATCTCGGAGACTGTAATGGCTAGATAGACCCAATTTGGTATGTAGACTCACCTTGTGGGCTTTTCTACTAATGCCTTTTTTTCATCAAGACATCCTAATTGTACCTTACCAAAATTCTTAACACTGTTGTTATTATAACCACAGATCAAGAATTGCCCGTTACAAATACTTGTTTTCAAACCCTGAACTAACTTAAATGATACATTTAAATTTCTTATTCTGAGAAAATCATCACTATTCCTGTTTCTTTAAAACTGCGTTTATCTGTTCCATCCTGTAGAGCTGCTACAGATTTTTTGTTGTCATCCTTATTTTGGGAACAAATCACCCTATTGTTGTCGTCCTTTGGCTTTCATTGCTTGCAATACTTCGAAAAATGCCCAACTTTGCCATATGTAGGGCATGTAATTCCAAGAGCTTTACATTCTTTATGGTGATCCGAAAAAAATACGGCTCCACAATTGAAACAGCGGCGCACAATCGCATATTCTGCTTCTGATCCCTCCTTAATACCTGCAACTTTTTATTTCCATGCAGCAAGGCTGTGTCTTTGGTAGCTGTTTCAAATACTCTGCAGTGCAGTACCACCAGTGTTTGGTCCAACAGCTTGACCTGCAGCTGCTTGTTATTTGCTCCGATTATAATCCGATATTTCATCTGTTTTCTCAACTCGGTTTCAAAGTCTGCGAAGGGTTGACCTTCACTTTGAATAATGTGCACACCTTGTATACTCACTTGAGTACATGAGCACTTGCGGAGATATACGAAATCAAGCAAAGCTTAGTATGTATTCAACTTTTTGTTGTTGTTGATGAAAGGTTTACCGCAAAATTCTATTTATAGAACTCTACAGCTGCAGCTTGAGCGCATATGCGTAGCTGATAAAGAAAAACAATTTGTAGTCGAAAACGAAAGATTGCTGTCCGCTGACATGTCTTTACTTCGCAAACGATCGATCGCGACTGAGTTTGGGGATATGTATGTGGAGAAAATGTTTGTTTTGTTTAGATTGGATATTGATTCTTATGATTTCGTGTGTTGGATTGATTTATGTATTAGCAATGCTGCGCCACCAAATCTGTTGGTGGCATTGTTTGTGATCAGTTGGCAGTTGACTGGGATCGGTATGTTATTGGTATAATGTATGTGAGCTTTTTGGAGAGTGACTTTTAATAAGGATGAGGAGTTGGTTATAGTTGTTTGCGAAGCCTTTGATGTTCCGTTGGATTACTTTTAATGACATTCTTTATATTAAACGTTTTAGATTTAAGTTAAAGGTGAGTATAGGATGAAATATAGTATAAGTTTACGTTTGTTTTTATTTTTATTTGTTAGTGTGTTTGTTGTTTTTAGGGGTTTGGCTTTTTGTTTTTGTTTTGGTTTAATGTTAGTAGATAGTGGATAGATAGCAGATTTGTCTTTACAAAAAATTCTTAGCCTTCAATCATCAATGGGTTGTGATGAGTATAATATGGTGGTTTCTGTGTTACAGTTTGTTTCCATGTCTTTGAGTACAGTTTCTAGTTGTTTATGATTTTTTAGTTGTGGTGCAGGTGTTGTTTCGGTTGATCGTGCTGGGGTTGAAGGTGTTTTCGATAAGCTTGGTCCGTCAGTTCTTGCTGCTTGAGGAATGTGGAGAATTTGCGATAAAGTGGGCTATCTTCGTGGTAAATTTCCGGATTGTTCTTCCAGCTATGCATTTTTTGTTTTTTTTTTGTTTTCAGAGTTCCCCTTCGTCTATGTGTTCTCCTTCTGAGCAGTTTTTGCTCTTGCAGATGGGGGTGAGGTGTCCGAAGCGCAGGCATTTTTTGCATCGGAGAGGAAGTGGGATGTACGGTCGCACTCGGACGGTTTTGTAACCAATTTTTAATGTTTCGGGTAGTTCTTGTGTTGCGAATGTTATTAGAATAAGTCCAGTTTCTATTAATGTGTTGTTGTGTTCACAGTTTCGGTTACACTTATTGCAGTATATTTTGCAGTATATAACCTTGCAAGATATAATATATTTCCATGTTTGTCATTTTCTTTAATTTTAGCAGTTTTGAAGTCTGCCGTTGGTTTTTTTTTTTTTTTTTTTTGTCTATGGTTTTTTTTTTAATGACAAATGGGGATACAGTTTTAAATGAGTTGCTGTCATTTCTTTATAAGATGATATATTTGGATTCGCCTAGTTGTGTGCTGGTCACTCGGTTCGGGCATGGTTGTTGTTACTGATGTGTTTTTTTTTTTTTTTGATTGATTTTTTTTGTTGTAATTTTTGCTGATAATCGTTTCGGTTCTCTAAGACCGGATTTTTGTTTTGCTGTAGTAAGTCGTATCTCTGTGGAGGTTGAAGTGATACTGTGCAGAAACTTTAATATACTCTTTACAATACACAAATGAAAAGACACCTTAATGCTTTCATATTTTTTAACAGAATTAGTTTAAATCAAAGCACTATCGAAAGTGATCGTCAACTATCGATTGCACACTCTATCGATAGCTCTCCATCTCTAATACCAACAGGAATGCACTACATTTTTTTTGTTTTAATTCATTTATTATCTCTAGTTTGACTATGTACATTAGGCGATTAAAGCTAAAAGCTATAAGGTAAGAATTTATGTATATTTGGATGAGGCGGAGCTTTCCCTCTTCGGTACGGCCGTAAAGCATTGCTTCGCAGAAGATTCGGCGCCGCCTAATCCATGGAGCGCCGCTCGCGCTCAGCTCTTCGCAGGTCGACCATTACGTACATGGCAAAGTTGCTCACGGCCTCCCAGTTCTCCGCGCTCTTCAGCATGGACGGTGTCTGTCTTCTCGGTGCCTCGCGTGTTCCTTTTTAAATGATAGCGACACGTCTCCCCCATGTAGTTTCTGCTGTAAAGTGGAGGGATCTGTTGGGGCTGGCTGGCTATTAGTGTTAAGCTTCTTAACCACGATCTTATACGCATTTCCCCAGGGTTCTTGCTCGGCTGAGTCGCATAGTTGTAGGAAGCAGTCGCGCTTATTTTCGCGAATGGCTGCCTTGAGTGCTTTCCTGTGCCTCTCGGCTTGGTCTTCCTCGAAGATAGATGTATCACGGGATACTGGTAGCGCTGATAGCGGAATCTTGACTGGATGCGCTTGTTCCACCAGTAGACTGGCTCGTGGTAGCGCCTATACGTCTATGCGTAACATGAGCTTAGAAGCCATATACTCCGCATAAGCCCCTAGGGCTAGGTGCTGAAGCCTATCTGCGAAGGCTTGAGTATCCATGGTCCCGGCTCGATAGCTCTTCCAGTGAGAAACAGTTGGTTTCCGCCTAGCCGTTTGCCCACCAACTGTGCAGAGAATAGCCACGTGGTCACTCGCTGTGTATGCGCTGATTATCCCCCAGTTTGCTGTTTGTGCAGTCGGCCCACCGACGAATGTCAGGTCTACTACTTATCCAGATCCAGCTGGACTAAATGTGTGCTGGTTGCCTTGGTTTAGGAGAGCCACGTCCAGCCCTTAGAATGCCTCGAGTAGGCTCCTTCCCCTCGCGTTCGTGGTCGCGCTGGCCCACTCGAATGCCCATGCGTTGAAATCACTGGCGATCACCATCGGGTGACGGCCTTGTGCATCGGCCGCCAACGCGTCGCGTGAGTTGACGAACTCGTTGAGCGTCAGCCTGGGCGCAAGGTAGATTACTTCCATCTGTTCCGGTACCTACTTTGATGTTACTCGCTGCCTGCCTGGTGGTGCGCTGCATTTTGGTTGTCGGCGAGACTGCACAGAAAGCGCCTTGCAGCGTTCGTGCAAACAGCGGTTTTGTGTTCTTCTTCACCGCATGTGATGCAGCAGTTGCTCCTATCGGTGGTGCTCCTACAGCTGCTGGAGATGTGACCGAACTCCAGACATTTAAAGCATCTAACCCGGGCCTCTAGGGGCATTATACGGCATCGAGTACACCCGGTCCGCACTTTACCCAGCTCTAGTACCCTCTTTGCGAAGTTTGACGGGACTGACGTGATGATCACATGGCTCCCAGCGTATGCGTTTCGCATGCTCTTAACAGTGCATGTGTCCGATGGGATTTCCGCTTGTGCAGTTATTTCCGCTGCTGCAGCCTCTTTGCTCGTCCAGATCGCTTATTAAGAAGACGGCCTCCTGTGTAACTGATCTTATACCAGCGCTCTCTCCAAGGACGCCCGCAATGTCCTTTTTGAGCTTCTGGGTGCAGTCAGGTCCGGATCCCTTAAGCTCGAGCAGGAGATCTCTTTTGGCAGTTCGGCGGCCTTTGGCAACGTTTTCGCCGACGCTCCCTAATTTGTTATCCTGGCGGCGGGTGACCATGGCGAGGATATCGCTATAAGTTGCCTTCCCATTTGCGCTTATAATAAGAGCGTCCGGCTTACTGGTGGCTTCCTTTTTTCTGCTGGCTCTTTCTGGTGTTTCTGGTTGTTTCCCTCTTTGATACCTGCTGGTACCGCTGCTGTTTTTCTGGTGGCTTGGGTAGCTCCGCCCTGCGGAGGCCTTCTCTATCAGCACTGGCTTCCAACCGCTTCCCGAGGAGCTAGATTCGTTACCTACTACATTTGGCGAGGTTTGCGTCTCGCAGTCAAGCCTCTGTGGAGTTGGGTCATCTGGCCCTATTACTGGCGTAGAATGACTTTCGAGTCCCGCGCTTAATGCCATTTGTAGCTACTCATTCCCTGATTTATGTGGCGCACTTATTTCTCTACCGTGACATGTATAATTTCATCAAGGATTTTCCCTAGCCCAGCAGCAAGGATTTTTCTACAGTTTTGGCTTCTTCGCTGCGAGCGTATCCCCTGCGTTCGTTGGGCTTGCAATGTCCCTACCTCGTTTTACTTGTGTCGTCTACCGCGTTTGTGCTCTTGCATGCTCCTAGAGGTGTCGCGAGGGGCGCAAGAGCTGGGGCATCAACTGTGAGCACTGGCGATTGCAACATTGTTGAGCTTCTTCTAAAAGCCAGCTGCCCGTCCACCGTGGCTGCGACTCCTTCCTTATTAGTGGACGTCTTCATCGCACTCTGATTACTCGGTCCAGGGGAGTCCATCGGTGGCCAAAGGTTTCCCTCGGCGTTTGAGAGTGGGGAGCTATACCGCTCCTAAACAGTCGCCAGAGCGCCGTTTATGGGACCACAGAAGCGGGGGGGGTTGACAATTACGTCGATTCCGAGACCTTCACCCTTTTCTTCTCCTGGAGTCTGGAAATTCTGTATATGCGAATTCTTTAATTTCGCGACCTTTACAATTTCCGGCTAGAAGTATGCTGCGGTTTTTAAGCAGGTGCAGGTACAGTGCAAGCTCTATGAAAGCTCTCTACACTCCGATCTGGCCTGTCTTCAGTCAGCTCGGGTTCGGTGTTGGATGCAGTGTTAGCTGCAGTGTCGTTCCTTAACGAGCACTATCCAGCACAACCAACTGCTGCTCGCTCCCGCCAAAAAGAAAGAAAGCTTGTTCTAATTGGCTGTGTTTTGGCTGAGTGAGAGTGGAAAGCGCATTCGAAAACACTCAAGTGGGGCTGCCACACTCACTGATTGCCGTAACCTGTTGTCAGGCTTTTTTAACGCAGGTAAACTTTGGAATAACACTATGTGTTTTTGTGTTCCGCATACAAGTAATTATTTTGTATGACACGTGTGATTATATCAATCATT
The DNA here is from genome assembly GCA_037043425.1 of Hirtodrosophila duncani. Taxonomy (NCBI): domain Eukaryota; kingdom Metazoa; phylum Arthropoda; class Insecta; order Diptera; family Drosophilidae; genus Hirtodrosophila; species Hirtodrosophila duncani. The sequence goes on along the minus strand of JBAMBM010000632.1, from coordinate 376,415 downwards.
TATTTTATGTAAGTAAACTTTGAGAAATTAATGTTGCCAAGACAGAACATTAGGCGTCTCTGCCTTTCGACGAACCACTAAGACTAAACTTAAACTTCCTAAAGATAAGCTCTCCGCTGTCGGCAACGACGCCCGTCGCTACCCCGCAAAAGTGCAAGCGGCATCTCTAACTCTTGTTAACTACTCCCTCCTTCAAAACTTGACCATCCTCGGTCAAGCCAGTGCTCTTCAGCATCTGCTGAACCGCGATGGTGTTTCCCTTTTGAAAACCCCTTTTCCACCGAGAAATGCCGATTAGAGCAGCGCACACGACGGTAGCCAGTATGGGACCGATCGCAAGGTTTGTCTGGACTTTGGTCAGGTGTTGCAGATTTTCCTCATTTAACTTGTGAAGGTACGGCAGGCTTAACAGAGCTTGGTGGCTGGTGACGTTAATCTTCGCAGAAGTTGCCACGCCCGGGATCCTCTTCGGCGCATTTTTGAAGTTGGTGTTATTTGTTCCGTTGATGTGAGCAACCTGGTCAAAGGTAAACAAGTACGTTCCCGCAACGTCGCGTTCGGGACCATCGTCGTCGGCCACGATGGCGGTGGCGTCGTTGATTATCACGATACCCTCGTCTACCTATAAGATCGGGGGCAGATTGTTGAGCTGCGTACCGCAGTGGGCCACGGCACCAAAGCTCTTGTGTGCAGCTATTCGCTGGTGCCTCCATACAGAAGGGTAATGAGGCGGCGATGACTTTGTTGCCGCATTCTGCTAAGATGCTCTGGGGTAACCGGATAGCGACTGGGAACCTTTGTGTGCGACTGGGAAGATAGTTATCTTTTTGCAAATGAACTTAGGTCTAGGTATTTCGATTACAAAAATGATGAATTCCTTATAAGCTACTGCCCTCACACTGGCAGTGCCCAATATTTGGGTAACGCTGATATCTGTGGAACCTTTCTTCAAAATCGCATCTAAGTCATCATCGATGATAGCTGGATTTACAATATTTACTCAAGCCAAAATGGTGGCGATCATTAGGTTTTGCAATTCGAGCGTCAAGATTCTGTTTCTGTTTAAAAGGGTCTCATAAAGGTGGGAAGTATTGATTTCTTATTTTCTGTTTACTTTTAATAACTGGTTGACGGTATCGGTGAGGGCGTTAATCTATGTTTGTGTTCTCGAATTTGTGATTATCTGTCAGTTTTAAGTCGGTCAAAGCTGTCAACGGTATGATTGCTAGGATGCAGAAATATCGAACTGATATCCTATTAGAAATGAGGGACACAGCCACTTACTAAATATGTTATACAGTTACTTATACTAGGAATTGCCCTTATGGATCTGAACTTAGTGCTATAAAACCTGTTTCCTAAACATAATTCCTTACATACCTCAAATTGTCTTTGTGGACCACCCTCCCTTTAATAAAAACGGTGGTTCCTAGATCTCATCACAGAGGGGAGCTAGTTTATTTCCTAACCTCCTGTTGGCTTTCACTAGGACCTGTTCTCCTACATCCTATGTAGGTCCTATTTTGTCTGTTTGGGTTGTTCCTATCAAGGTGCTGTGGAAGCGCTCTACCTCCGTTTGATGTGCTGTGCAACGGTGGGGCATTCGCTTCATCGATGTAGAATTGGTTTTTCAACAATTGAAGGCTGCCTCATTATTACAGTAGATAGTTTTAAAGCTGGGAAAATATTCATCAGTTGCAGAATTGGTATTTTAATGGCTGTTATTGTGCGCGAAGCGACTTGTTGCGTTATTGCAATCTTTAAAAATTTATCAATCGCGGTGAGGAAGTACTTCCCTGCGGTGGAGAATATGTCTGAACAAATTCGCCTACTCTTGCCGGTATCGGTGTCACCCCTAAATCCTGCTTCCTAGGCATGATTGCTAGGATGCCTGTCATACTTAGCTTTTTGGCATATCCTGCAGTTTGTTACCACTTCTGCCGCGATTTTTTCCATTTTTGAAAATAATAATCGCCCAGCACCTGCTTCACATTCTATTGGGCTGCCCTGTGCGTCCGATTATGTTCGGTTGTTATTATTTCCCTTCGTTCCCCGTCTTTCAATACCGAAATTTTGTGACGGGAAAGGCCTTTACCAGGTCATTCTGCACCAACGCCAAAGTCGACAAAGTGCAATAGACGGCGTAAACGACGCCAGGCTTTACCACTTCTTTAATGGACGCAAGAAGTGTGTCTCGACTGACAAAGTCAATCTTGTGACGGGTTTTTTCAGAGAAAAGGATGTGAAGCTGCTTTGAATGGGTGTCTGACTCTTCCAGGATTATCTGATTCCTGAAGCAGTTCACTGGTTTGTTTGTGGCCTCAATTATGTAAGTAAGCGAGGCTTCTCTCCTTTCAAAATGCTGGAAATAGGCCTTGCTATCTGAGCGAAGTTCTTTATGAAGCACCTGTAGTAGCTGGCAAGACCCAAGAAGGATCTTACCGCAAACAGGGTGGAGGGCTGTCTGAATTCCTGAATGGCCTTGACCTTATCGGGGCTTGTTCTTGTGCCCTCGGTTGACACCACAAAACCAAGGAATTTCACTTGTCCTTTGAAGAACTGGGACTTCTCCTTTGACACCCTCATGTTTGCGTCGTGGAGGCTGCTGAGCACGGTGTCAATGTCCCTGACATGATCTGCCTCACTCTTTGAAAATACGATGTCGTCGTCAACGTACACATAACATATTTTACCGATATGCTCCCGCAATACGTCATCAATGGCCCGTTGAAAAATGCTAGATGCATTCCTGAGGCCATATGGCAAACGGCAGAACTGAATATACCTCCGTTTACCGAAAATGACGTCTTTTCACGATCGCGTTCAGCTAACGTGATTTGGTGGTATCCTGACTTTAGGTCAAGGGTGGTAAAGTATCGTGCCTTCCCCAGATTTGAAAGTATCATGGAGATACAAGGCATCGGGTACTTGTCTGGTATGGTTTTTGAGTTAAGCTTGCGGAAGTCTATGTCTAGCCGCTTCTTGCTTGCACCCACATCGTCGGTGCCTGTTTTTTAGACGACCCATATGGGATTGTTGTACGGAGACCTGGACGGCCGAATGATTTTGTTCCGCAATAGTTCTTTCACTTCGTCATTGACGAAATCGGTGGCTCCTACATGGCAAAGATAAGGGTACATTTTTGAGTAGACCAGCTTCTCATCCTTGGTCCTAATTGTGGCTACTACCGCCGTATTAAAACGCAGCATTTCAGTTGGATCTGCAAATGCCTTTATACAATTGGAACTCATTCTGAGAAACTCGTTCGTTACAGTTGGCGGAACCTCGATGTCGTTCACTTTTGTGAAGTTGACGCTGGGGCACTTGTGGAATGGGATACTTTCAGATTTATGTCCGAAGTGGAGTTTCTTTGTCCCCAGGTTTATATTGACGTCAGCCTCAGCCAGTGTATCAAGCCCTACGATGTCATCAAAAGTTGACAGCTCTGGCAAGATGAAAAACGGGCTTTTAATGCCGAACATGGTGAGGAAACATTTTTGCCGTACCTTGTTACAGCCGTGTAGAGATTTTACAATGAATGGGGCTTCTACAGGGACAATTCCCTGAAGTTTCTTTAGCGGTTTGATGTAGTTTTTCGCGGCCCCAGTATTTATTAAAATGTTTAATGTTCTTCCCGCTACTGTTCGTTTAACGAACGGGAGCAGGGGCTCTCCTTTAAAAAATTGACAGTATCACTGTCATATCCCGCATTATTTTCCTCATCGATCTCCGCCGCTGTCTCCGATGCTAACTGTTCGTACCGTTGTTCGTACTGGTCCTCCTGAGCGAGGTGATTAACCCTGGTCGCTGGTCGGAGAGTCTCTGGGAACCGGCCGGCGTCTAGAACGCACTTTGTTGGTGCCCGTTAGTAAGGTTTGTCATAGCTAAATGTGATCCCTGCCGCTTTTGAACGTTAGTTGGTTGACGGAACTTAGAAAGGGTTAACATCCATCATCACCACCTTATCTTGGCCACGGTGACCATCTGTTTGGTGATTGCCCTGATTGCCTCAATTTCTTGCGCCATGGCCAGAGCTGATGGCAAGTCTTTATTCTGCACCACAAACAGTATGTCTGTGACGCCTCTTATTAGACCTGAAATGAAGATACGGAGTGCGTCGGCCCTATACTTTTCATTAATAAATTGCGCTTGAGCGGCGTCTTGTGACATGATCGTTTTGTTTGTGATAAGGGTGAGTTTCTTCTCAACCTCTTCATAAAACTGTGTGATGGACATGCCACCCTGTCGGAGCGTGGTAAGCTTTTGTTCTAGCAAGTGCAGTGGACGTTTGTCAGAATAAGTGAAATCGAGGCGATTGATGATTGCCTCAAAGTTCAGTACTGTGTTGAACGACGACATGAGCGAGTCAGCGGAGCCTCTAATCTTATTTCTGATTATGAGGACCGCTTGGTAATGCTTTGAATTTCCTACAAATCCCTCGTATAGCTTATAGGCAGCTTTTGCTGCCTGGTGCCAGGAGACGTACTGCTCATGGGCCCCATGGACCTCCGGCAGCGTTTTTACCGCAGCCAGAGTCTCATCGCAAGGTATCTCTCGATTTAAGGTAATTGGGTAATTGGTAATTGAGGCCTTGGCCTCGGGGGCATGAACTCTAGCAACTCTAGGCATGAACTCTCGCAAACGCTCCTCAAAGTCAGCTTTTTGGGATGCCAATACAGAGCTGACCGCCGCAGTTATGATAGCTTGGATCTGCGCCGCATCCATTTATTCTACTCTTCCCTCGGTTTCAATCTCAGAGTCTAAACTGAGTTCATTGAGCAATTCTACTACGTCGTTGATGTTGTTGTGAATGGGCATATGCGATTTATTTCTCAGTTGTACCCCCACGTTTTCTTTGTCTTTGTCGTCGGTCAGTCCCAGCTATGTTATTTTATTTGAGAGAAATTCAAGTTCCCTCAAACACAGACTTCTTTTGGTATTGCCCGCCGACAACAATGGTGTGGTGATATGCTTCCTACTCACGCTTATAAGGCAGGTAGAAAAGAAATATAGATCTGAGAAACATAGACGCCCGAGTGTTTCTGTATATGAAACGTTGTATTTGTTTGGTTTTCTTTTCTATTCTTATTTCTTTTTTTTTTTTTTGAGTGATATTTTATTTTTTTTATTTATTTTTTCATTTTATTTGGGCGATATTTGAAGAAAAGTTTCACTTACATGTTCCTCTTTTATTGGCTATGTTGATATATCCCTTCTTCTTTAGCTGTTCTCTAGTTGTGTTAGTGCTAATTCCTCTCTATCGTCGCCGCTGCCCAAAGCCGTCCGCATTGGTGTACAATTTTGGGGTCAATTAATTGCCTTTTATTTTTACTCGGTGGCTACGAGCTTCTTAGCGCAATCGAACGCACCTTGATTTTGAGGTGCTTGGTGGTGTGAGTGCAGCGATCTATTTTTAGATCTGCCGCGGGCGCAGTTTATGATTGTAACTGCCTAACCTTGGAGCCGGCGTTGTCTCCGCGCTCTTATGTTAGTGTGGTTTATTCCTCTTCTTTTTTCTTATCGCTTAGCGGGCGTTGTCTCCCCGCTAATTGATTTTAATTGATTAAATCTCGGGTGTTGTCCGAACGTGTTGGGCGCCAGTAATTATTTTGTATGACACATGTGATTTAATCATTTATTTCATGTATTTCAATAATTTATTTTATGTAAGTGAACTTTGAGAAATTAATGTTGCCAGGACCGAACATTAGGCGTCTCTGCCTTTCGACCAACCACTAAAGACTAAACTTAAACTTCGCTACCCCGCAAAAGTGCGAGCGGCATCTCTCGGGAGACGAAACTGCTTATTTGACAATAATGCAGAGTTCGCCCCATCCAGTGGCTTATTCAGTTAACTCTTATTAACTTACACACATTAATATTGGAGTACAAGCCCACCAAGACACATATCCAGTTACGGGATCGGCCGTTGCCGTCTCGTGTTTATGTTCTGTGCCGATAGCTCTGAGAGCTGACGATCTGAAGACAGAGACGGCATAAGCTAAGCGTCAGAGCTAAGAACAAAAAGCGAAAAAAAGAGAGAGAAAGTCTAACTTCGGGTACCCGAAACCTATATATATATGCTTGCAGAATTATAAAGAGAAAAGAAATCTTGTTATTATAAAACGTATTGACTTCTGCTGTAGCAATATACAGTGAAACATCTTCTTTTATCGATGCCGTTAGCCGGCTCAAGGTCAACTAAAACAATGGTTTTTGTGTTCCAATATATTTCGATCTCCTTCGGAGTTCATCATCGGAGTTTATATATTGTGGCGTCGCCATCGCTTCTTTTTCCCTGTTAAATACATTTGCACGAATACAATATACTCGCTTACTCTACTAGAGTACGAGTATACACACACATACGTACACTCAGAATCGAAACTGTACCGGTTCGTTATGGTATGGTTTTTTCCGCCGTCCCTCCATCTGTCTGATTCAACCCCAAGACCTCAAGTCTTAAGAGCTGCAGAACTGAAATTTTTACCAGATGATTCTTTTGTCTGCACGCTGGTCATCCAGATCGGTCAAGTATGTCATATAGATCCCATATAACCGATTTGTCCGGAATGAACACTTCGGAGCATAACTGTTCTGTTTTTCATCCAAATAAAACCAAATTCGGCTTTTATCCATTTGGGAAGTTCCCACGTTCGCCGACCAAATTCGATCTAGATCAGTTATACAATGTGAATGGTATATAAACTAGCTTTCCTTTCTTGTTTTTTTATATCAAAGTATAAGACAGTTCTGCATACGCTTTTTGGAATCCTCCTCATCCGTCCCATTTGATCCAAATGGGATTACTCGAAAGTAATTTGTATATCAAATAGCTGACATGGAATCGGGAATACATTCATATATTCAAGTGTATATTCAGGTTATTGCTCACACAGAATATTAAGACAAGATCCAACCTCTGGACTACAAACAAAAAACAACAATGGGGTGGACAAATTATTTGAACTAAACATAATATCAACAAGAACGCTATAGTCGATATTACGACTCTAAGATACTCGTACTCTTTAAACTAAACTTGATCTGATGTCCCAAAGTGGGAGTCTACATTCCAAATTTGGTGACTCTAGCTCTTATAGTCTCCGAGATTTAGGTGTTCATACGGACAGACACGGCAAGATCGAATCGGCTGTTGATGCTGATCAAGAATATATATACTTTATGTTACATACATGTACACGAATACAATATACTCGCTTACTCTACTGCAGTATTGGTATAAAAAGAGAAAAACAGACTTTCAACCAACAATTCTCTACCATCAAGAGTTCCAAAAATACACAAGGAAGGGTTTCCATTAAGACTAATATGCTAATCAATTGGTTTACTTTCTTACAGTCTATGTAAATATGTAGTCAGAATACTGAACAACATTACCGAAACGTCTCAAGATAATGTAAAGAATTCCAAAAGAATTTACGCTAAGGGTTAAAAACACATTGAACTGGAAGATGAGAACAAATTTCCATTCTTAGATTGTACAGTAGGCGAATAATAAATTTCTACTCTAAGCATCCAAGGACAAAAATAATTAATCCAGCCCGCAACTGCATCAAAGAATGGTGGCTATAAGTGCCAGAATATACCACAGAGATACAAGAAATGACGCAATAGATATACTAACTATAAACGATTTTCCAGTGGAGATTATTAAGTCCCTACTTAGAAAATATGAAAACTTAGAACAAAAATAATAACAAGAAGCTAAAACATATAAGTCGTTAGTGTATGTACGTGTATCATCCGAACGTTTCCGCAAAGAAAATACACAAATAGCCTACAAACACGTTAGAACACTTTTTTAACAAAACAAAATCCAAAATACAGCCACTACACTAACACTAACAAAACGTATGTTGGGACAACAAAATGCAAGCTTGAAACGAGATTAGCTCAACACAAATCTGACATCATCTATGACATAACTCAAATGTAAAAAAAAACAGCACTTACAGCACACTCTGCAGATAGTGGACATAGTCCAAACTTCAAAGGAACGAAAATATTGCAGCAAACACAATAGTATAACAAACGCTTTACAGTCATAAACACACCAGCAGAGAAGAACCCAAACTACAAAACGGACACCGAAAACTGCGCATAACTGTCCAGCGGTGGTTAGTGGTTGGTTATTGGTAATTAGTTATCACTGCTTATTATAAAGATGACGGTGGGGGGCTTTACACCGACGTCTTTGTTGAATTACTGGCCTTGTGACTCAGATGTGTTATAAGTGATAACAAAAGGTATTTATAAGCTACAATGTTGCAGCCGGCGAGCCGGCTTAGCATAATGATAACATTCCACTTGCAGCGTAAGCAAGTATCAGGTTGTAGTAGGGGCACTGAGGTCAGCATTATGCGTGTGGACAATGTTTGCGTTAACTTAAATATTAAAATTGTGCAATACTTATTTGTTAACTTATAACCACTTACTTATTAGAAATTAGCTGACGACTCCACGCCACGTATAGTTAGTATTCAATAATTTGTTATTATTCATTATCATTGTACACTTTTAATGTAATTGTGATTTTGTTAATATTTTGTATATCTGCATTGCTTATGCAATAGTAGGAAGCCCTGAAGACAGTTGATAGAACACCAACTTAAGGCCTTTTTATATAAGTTATAAATCTGCAACTATTTTATTTAATTCTAATTAACTATTTCTTTTATATTTACAGAAAACTTTCAAATCTGGAAAGTCTCAATTTATTAGATGGCGACTCAACCTTACGAATTAACATGTCTTCGGTTCACTATATTCACACCAAACGATTTATAGTCGAACTTCAACTATTTTTTAAAGAGCTGATACAGCTACAAACGGTAATAACTTATGTGTTATTGTGGTGTTGGACCATTTCTTATATTGCATTTGTATAATTGACAGACAAACACTTAATTTTGTTAAAGTATATATAAATATATATATAAATATATAATATATATATATATATATATATATATATATACATATTTGATCAGGATCAAACTCCAATCAATCTTTTGATGTTCATATAAAAGTCAAGATCTCGGACTCTATAAGAGCTAGAATCAACAAATTAGTTGACGTTCTCCTAGTGTAGCGTTAGAAAATTGAAAATTTTGCAAAATTTTATAATGATCGGTAGTAATTGCAGTCAAAATCTCGAAAAAATGCATTTCTTAGAAAATTAACCAAAACAATGAAAATATTGCCTACTTTTATAATTTAAAATATATATTAATACTGAGCATACTGGGCATATCTCATCCACGAAAATGTAGACTCATGTAGTAAGCAAAAGGTCACGTTTCGGACGTTTTATTATCATCTTAAGCCACAAAAACATTACACATTTAATGCGTTAGTCACATTTGTGCATCCTTCAAGGTACGTGCATATGTATGGCATATCTATGGAGAGAATTCTGAAATATAGCAATTTAGGCAAATCTGTCCAATGTTGCATTTTTTTCAGAAGTGAACTTCAATTTTGACAACACAATTATCTTTATTCAAAATTACATAGTTGATATAATAATGATTTAAATGGAAGAGGGTAGAGACTAATAGATATATAATTAGTTTTTAAGCGAAGTAAAGATTTTGAAAATCCGTTGCCTAGTGCTTTCTAGCGATGATCCACGCGCATATATGTACACAATGGATACCCATTCTCAAACTTGCACCCTGAATTACAGCAAGTTTTCGAAAATTGTTTCGAATAATTCAAATACCTTTAATTAATTTTTGAATAACAATCGGTACAGGTTACACAAAAAGCCGGGTTTTCTTTCTCTTCTCTATTCTCTTATTCTTTTTTTTTCTCAAATACTCCTAAATAACTTGCTGGCTGCTTGAAGCAGGCAACAGTATGCCGATGAATGCATCAAACTGAGTTTTACTTATGTCTGTCCTTCCGAGCTTTGGAATCCTATTGTATTATTCATAATAATAATAAGCTCAATATCATGAGAGAAAACATTTTTGAATTCCTCGATTGGGACTGAATTTGTATCTTTTGTTTCAAGATACTCATGACCTTTTTTGAAGTGAACTACAAACAGGGGAAGGCATCTTCTAGTTCCATTGGTTGCATCTCTTCCATAAACGTAACCAAAAGATGGCGGAAATTCGTTATTCAAGGTACTGTTAGTGACTTCATCATCATCAGTATGCATTATTTCATTCAGTTCGATGGTTTACCGCAACTCAATATCGGATGCTTCATGTAGTGGGAGACATTCATCATTCTTATCATAATTATCCTCATCGAAGGGATCGTCTTCATTGGCTTCTGCAAGTCTTTCGTGTTTCAAATAATTAGCCAAAGCTTCTTCTAATAAAACTTAGTCACAATAGCGTTCGCGATATCTACTATTATACAAAAATTCTATTTCATCGGGCATTTTCAAAAACAATTTGGGCTTAGAGCAAATGCGACATAAGCGTATTTTTGCGGAAAGCAAGCACAAGAAATGTAAACAAGCACATGAGGTTATTAGTTTGGCTCCAACACTGTAATATTCTCATAAAAGGGCACCAAAACGAGTTTATATATTCATATTGGGCAGAAGGGTATTCGTATATGAAAAAAGGATACGTTATGTAATAAGAAATGTATGTAACATGTAGAAAGAAGCGTTTTCGGCCACATAAAGAATATGAAACATTCAGTATATGAGAAGTAAGAACCCTATAGTCGATATTCCAACTATAAGATACTCCTACTCAGCATTTATTCAATATGCGACACACTCAAAAGTATGAAAAATCTTGTTTTTCTGGTAGGGTGTTCTCATACAAAATGTTTTTTTTTGTGATTTTGTCTACAATTATTATCCGATCTTAACAAAACGGCAAATAGGTAGATTATGTGCTTATGCAAATACATACCGAGTCTCAACTAAATGCGTTAAAATTTGTGGAAGATATAAGGTTATGCGGTATGCGGTGGCGGGAGGGGGCGTGGCTAAATTTAAAAACAAACGATCTGACAACCCACAAGGGGAGTCTACAGACCAAAGGGGGTCTCTCTTGCTCTTACAGTCTCGGAGATCTATTTGTTCATACGGAGGGACAGACGGACATGGCTAGATCGACTCGGCTGGTGATGCTGATCAAGCATATATACACACACATGGGGCTTAGACGCTTCCTTCTGCCTGTTGCATACATTTGCACTAATACAATATACTCATTTACTCTACTATATTACGAGTATACAAATCAAGAGCTCGGAAACTACAAGAGATAAAAACTTAAAGTTTGCATTTTAATTTTTCAAAAATATGTACAGAGATCAAGTTTATTTTATTTTATTGCCGCTCCCACTTTTTAGGGTGACCCCCATACAAACTATAGCAAATGTTAGTATTCTTATTTCATAGCTCTTTTGTTTTTCATTGAAATTTAACCAAATTTTGAGATCATATGTCCTACACCTACATCTAGGCATCTACAGCAACTGACCAAATTTGATTCGGATCAGGTTAATATATCATATAGATCACATAGAATTGTTTTTTTTTCAGAATGAACAAAAAACATTTTTGTTTTTCATCCAAATTAAAGCAAATTCAGTTTTTATTCATTTTAGGGTACCTTACGCCTGTGTTTCAGATCGGGCAACTATATCATATAGCCCCCATTGAACCGGTTTTTTTTTTAATTAACATAATTATCAAGTATTCCTGAAAGTGGTAAGAAGTGTGCTTTTAACTTTTTTCTGCAGTGTATTCGCACCTGATTGACTTTAAACGGTGTGGTAGGTCATTTCATAGCCGAACAGCGTATATGAAGAACTGCCTTTCAGAACTAACTAATTTAATCTAGTACATATTAAATTGTTTGCTCTCCTCGAAGAGCTAAAAGAGATTTCCTCATGCACGTAGTTCGGTTCATTTCTAGTTATAATTTTGTGATTACAAATTAGAGTTTTTAGCTTAATACAAGAGATAAAGGTAATATTATATATTTTATTAGCAAATGTTGTGAAAAGATATCGCTACACTATTTAGTGCTATCTTATATTATTTTTACTTGGTGCGTCACAGTTACCAAAAATGTCGATGCCGTTAAAAAATGAGGGTGTTAATATCTCTTGCAATGAGTAGTTTAAGTTTTGTGGTTAGGAAATTCACCGTGAAAAGGGGTGCACCTTTAATTCGACTAACCGCATTGTTTACGTAGTCATTCCATGACAGGGTATCATTTACTATGATCCCTAAGTTAGTAGCATTTTGATGTATTCGATGTCATTGTTAATTAAGCTTTTTATACTCGTACTTTAGTACGTCTGAACTCCGTCCGTATGAACGCCAAGATCTCGGAGACTATAAAAGCTAGAGTTACCAAATTTGGTATGTAGCCTCCCCTTTTGAGCCGTCAGACTATCAGATAATTATTCTGCATGTATAATCGTGCCATAAAGCTATCGGATGGCCAAATATATATATATATATATATATCGAGTCGGTTGGTCGAGCGGATATTTATTAGGTTATATGGTGTCTTATTATTAAAAGTGTCGCCGCGTCGAAAAATTTGTGCCGGTGCTTGATTTGTGTGCTGATGCTGATGAAGAAAAATTCGAACTAAAAGCGGAAAAACAGATGGGGGGTGCCGCAAATATCGCATATGATTCTTGTAAGATCGAGGATCGAGGGTCCACTCTTAGGCAAGGAGAAGGCGGCCAATACGCATCGATAGGTGCTGATAGCATCTTCGTGATCTAGGGCGAACCATTTGGGCTAGGAAGCGGAGTCCCTCGACAACCAGAATGGAGCCTCGGTGCCGACATTTTGGCGTTTGGCATTGCGGGCTGCGTCGCAAGGTGCGAGGCTAAGGATCCTGGCCGGTTGACTGTTTCTGGCACTGCTAAGTTTTACTCACAAGGTCCGTTGGTTAATATTGGCTGCAATAGGGCGTGCGCTAGGTCATCTTGGCCAGGTAGAGGCGTGAGAGGCGTGAGAGTGGTAGAGGCCGAGTGGGCCCTGTTGATCGGATGGATGCCCTCATGATGTTCAGCGGCGTTGACTTTGCTCTCGTCGGAGCGTGTGACCAACTCTCACACCAGAGAGCTGGTGAGCCTTAGTTTTCCGAGGCCACGGCGTGTGTTGCCTTTTTTCTGGCTTCTTTTTCTTTCTTTGGCATCGTGGGGCAGCTGGCAATGGAACTCTGGCTGTGCAAACAGTGCTGTATCGCGACGGCCGACAGAATCCAACTGGCAGGCCAGGTCGAGGGCATCGCGAAGTGTTCGAGGCCTTCCAGCTGGCCCAGCTGTTCCAGCTCCATAGCAAAGTCTTCGAGCGTCTTTTTGGAACGCTGCATACGACTGTTAAATGCCATATACAGCCGCTGCTGATGAAGAAAAATGCTAACTAAATTGGGGAAAACAGATGGGGGGTACCGTAAATATCGCGTACGATTCTTGTAGGCTCGAAACTATCGTGTCCCGCGATGGTAGCTAAGATCGTCGCGCATATCATTACCGCAAGTTGCTATCACATCCCAACGACTATCGATTACCCTAACAGCTGTTGGGAGCTATCGCTATAATATATTCATAATAGAAATTCTCTTAAAGCTAGCATTAACATTAATATTGTTTTTTGACACCTAAGCTGCAATGTGCATAAGCTCTACAGCCAGCCTCGAAAGCTCTGCTCTGTATCTTGCAGGTAAGAGGGAGTTCCAACCAGAGCATAAAGCTCATGTATGCTGCTAATGCATACAATATGATCGCTGCCAGCCCATTTTACATGCAGAGAGCGGCGACAGAACACAGCTGTATGAAGCTTATTAAAAGTTTGTGAAAACTCGTCAAAAAGTCAAAGAAAAAGTCAGTCAAACGGAGGGTCAAACAAACAATGAAACAATTCTACTATACCAACCTTCTCAGGTCTTCCCCAGATAAATTATCGTTCCCCAGTAGAGTTCACAGACTTCTGCTCATGCTGCCTTACGTGCTTGATTATCTCCAGAAATACCTTCATCGGCTTTGTAGTTTAGGTACTTCTCTGGCCGATTTCCTCTTCAAATTTTCGATAGCCGTAAAGTTGGTATACTTCTCAGTTGAATATTTTATTACAATTTGGTTAACAGTCATCGGTTAAATAGATGAAAAACACAAGAAATATTTCATTCTAAGCAGAAATTTTTAAATTTAAAATTCATTGTTTCTTTCTTTGTTTCACAAACATTCCTCTCTGAATCCCATTCAATAGTGATGATTTTTAACTCAATCGGTATCTGGAGCATCTGGTCAGCTCTGTAGCTCTTAAGACTTCTGAGACCTCTCCTCGTCATGATGATCAAGAATATATATAATATATATACTTTATATGGTTAGAAATTCTTCCTTCTGTGCGTTACAAACTTTATGAACAAAATTAATAAAATTAAATTAAATTAAAACAAAATTAATTAAATTAATTATACAACAAAAATTAGACCAAATCGAGAAAATGTATATTGTACCATAGCGTCTTCATTTCGGAGGCGCTTAGTTCACTATGACTAATTTCAGAATGCCAACAGCTGTAACTATTCGGGAATAGTGGCCAGCCAGCATGACAGCACACACTGCTCGCCGTTTATCTAGCACCTTTACCCCAGCCTCTCCCACTCCCAATGCCAAATTGGCTGCAGTTGAACGGTGTAACTTGCTCAATTACGGGGTCATTCAATTTGTATTATGTTAGAATTCTGTTAATGTCAGCATTTTGTTTATAAGCAACAAGATAGGGACGCTAACGTCGGGTACCCTAAGTTTATATATTCTTGGAGAACTATAAAAAGGAAGGAAAATTAAGTAGTCCGACCCTTAAGAAATTTCATCAACGGCTTCTAAAAAATATGCAGCGAAGGCAATTTTCTTTCTTACTCCCTTCAAATATTGTGTGTATGCGTAAAAAAAAAAAAAAAATTTGTATCATTATCTTTATATACAATCTGTCCTATTATGTGGACAATCAGTATATTGTATAGCGTTTTTACATTGGCAAATACAGTACATTAACTTGTGTCGAGTTGTTGAGGAGGGGTGAAAGTAGATGAGGTGGTGAGGGGGTGAGTTGGTGAAGGGATGAGGGGTTGAGGGGAGTTCAGCGTCCTGGTACACACAATTGACAGGCACGAGGACGAGCACAAACAATCACAACACATACATATATATATACAACACGGAACACCCAGCCCAAGCGCGGGGATCGAACCCGCGACCGCTGTTGATCTCCTGACGTCAAAAGTTTGAGCCTTAGACGCCAGCGCCAACACCAGCGGCTAAACATATTCTGATATACGTACAACACATTCGCAGTCAAAGAAATCTGTTTTTTGACCACCAATGTCTCCTCTTTCTCTCTTTTCCCTTTCTCACACACAGCTCTAGCACAAGCTGCAAAAAAAATTTAGTTACCGCTGGAAAGACAGACTACTTCGTTTCTCATGCGAATCAAGAATATATATACTGAATTAACTTAGATTAATGCTTAAAAAGTCGGAACGAGGCGGACTGAAGGAAGCGGTGTTGAAGACTGAACGGGTATTAAGATACTTTATATACTTATAAGTTCAAAGTCATTATGGCAATGATGTGGTACCGACGATAAGCGGGAATCAACAGCAGTCAACACCTACCCTCCTAGTGGTATAAGCCAAGTCTCAATAAAAATTAATATATGGAAATCGAAAGATATGCTTTCAGTAAAAGCTTTGGAAAGCCAAGTCATCAACTGAGTTGATCCGATTACGGAGCATATAGTTAAGAAGGTACGATGTCTAAAGCGGTATGCTACGACAAAACGACATTACTTTACATTTAGAACAGTTGAGATTTAGTTAGTTGAAATGACACCATGCTTGAAAAGAATCAATGTCATCTTGCAGCCTAAAGTGGGAGGAAGAGTCGTTGAAGGACAAACATAGTTTAACGTCGTCGGCGTACATAAGTACACGACAATGGAATAGAACCTGATTCAGCTCGTTGAGAAATATGATGGTTTAGAAGCTTAGAGTAAGAGTAATTAAACTTCTGAGCAATTAACTTTCTGAGTTCTGAGATTAAGGTAGACGGAAACCCACTTAAAAAATGGGATAGGAAGCCAAAAAGATTCAACTTATGAATAAGTGAACGGTGGCTTCATAAACCCTTGCTGATCAGATGAAGTAATAGAATCACAAGAGTGTGACGTTAATATATTTTCAAAAAGCTTAGGAATAGAAGACAAATCTGGTATACCTTTGTAGTTTTGGGCACCAGTCTTATTCCCCTTTTTATGGACAGGAATAATTAAGGACTCCTTCCAGAGAGAAGGGAAAAATGAAGAATTTAAAGATAGAAAAAGGTTCCAAATCGGCTTACAAAGCGCAGAATCTAAGAATACACCACGGAACGCCATCAGGACCAGGAAAAAGTTAGGATTACTAGACTTAAGTTCATTAAGCAATAAGCTTTTAGTGACTAGGGGAGATGGGAGTTATTAGACCTATAAACTATAAGGGTATATCAGATCAGACCGATACTCAAGAGAGGCAACAGTTGTTTGAAAGATCTCTGCAAACAAATTGGCAATGCCTTGATTTGTATTTGCTTTAGTATTTATATAAAACAATGAAGAAGGTAGGACAGATTTTTTACGTTTAGAATTAACAGAATTATAAAATTGTTTTGGGTCATGAGAAAATTGAACTTTACAACGATGCAAATATGCTTTATAGCAATCGGAATTAATGACAGTAAACCCTGAGCAAGCAGCAACATAGCGGGAATAGACAGAGGACCATCCCGAGATTTTGAACTTCTTAAAGAGGTTAGATATGAAATTTCTTAAATTAGGCAACTGTGGAGTAAACCAAGAAGGCATATTAAGCCAAACAGGGGTACTGAGCGGAACCAAATCCAAATCCAAAAATGGAATAAAGAATTTTGTAGAAGTCTACCGCGCTGTCCATTTCTGTATAACTATGACCAGTCTGATTGAAGGATGACGCTGTTAAGGCAAGCGAAATCAGCAGATACAGCAGGAATAGGAATATCCATAAAGAAAAAAGCGGACTGACTCTAGAGACCACTGAAGTATAAGGGTCAGAAGCAAATATCAAATCAAGTTGGCTATCCAATGAGTTTGTTACAAAATAAACTCGAGATAAAGATAACTCAAGTAGGCCGTCAACAAATTCGTGTTGCCTTGAAGTTATCAAGCCGGCTAAGTCGATCACAGAAGACAGAAGGTGATCAGTATCAGAAAGCATTGCCGCGATCGATTGAATAGCATTAAGATGATCCAACTGAACAGAAATATCGGAACGTGGAGGAATGTAAGAGGTAGTGATAAGTACAGAAAAACATTTAAGAGACACTTTAGTGCTTATTAATTGAATAGTGTTTTAACCAAGTTTGAGTAAAAATGAACATATGAAAATCAAAATATATGCTATCAGTTTACTCACTGGCAGTTGAATCACTGGTTTTCGGCTCTATAACGACAGGGTCGATAGATTCTTTATCCAGACCAGATCTACTCAGATCATTTACTTTCTTCAGATTAAAAGACTCTATATAAAAAGATGTGAAATTTGCTGCAAGCGTCGATAATGGCGTATTTAATTGCGTAAAGCCAACGTGGAGAGCCATAAGGCCTTCGTTTGCGTTTCTTAAGAACGAACGCAACTCGGCTTCAGCAGGTCGACACAACTCGCATGTAAATTTCAAACCATGATTATTTGTAAAATAATCGCTTATACGGACACTGATTTTGCCACATTTGAAATGAATGGTGTTACGACAGAGCCATAAAAAAGCATAGGCTTGGGAGAATCAGCCTTGAAAGGGCAACTTTTTTAGTAGCAGTCAGCCATTTGAGACCACAAAATTATTTAGTTATAGGAGTGATACAAATATACACTGTAACTGGCAGCAGTATAACTGATTGGAAACGACACAACAATAAGCAAACGCAATACAGCGAAAAACTAAAAGTGATAAATATGAATGATCAAATTTCTCACTGGGTAGCTGGCAGAAATATAACGGATTTGAAACAACACAACGCAATACAGGAAATAACTAAAAACATAAACAAATACGACAAGCAAGACCGAAAGTCTAACAGTAGCACAGGCTTACAAGCAGACACTCAAGCAAAAACAACAATACAGCGCAATAAGAAAATATACGAATTGTAGCATTTGCATGCTTATGCTTATAGGTTAGCTTTTGGTTTTACATGCACAATAAAAAAGAAAATTTTAACCAGTTTAATCAAGTGCAGTTAACGGTTTGCGTTAAACCCGAAACCGAAGTTAAGCACAATAAAAGAAAACTTGTACAAAACTTAAAAATTGGTACGCGAAGACAAAAATTATCACAATACGGGAGATTGAAAAAGCAACCGTCTTTAGCGAAAGTCAGAGACCGAGTTAGATATGGAATAAGGGGCATGCCTAGAAACAAAGACCACCTTCGTCTTTGGACTGCTAATAAGAGGTCTTGGCGGAGCTCTCACAGTAGTGGAAATCCTGCTGGCAGATCTCCAGGTGGAGAAGTTGATGGTCCTTGCCCAGACATAGGAATACCCATGACGTCAAGGCGACTTTGATCCGTGTGTATGGCCAGCATCAGCTGTGGGAAGCTGTATCTGTGCTTAAACTAGACTGTGTAACGGTCGTGAGATCCCAAAGGCGCTCACCGGTGTAGACTGTGCGGGGGGTATTTGGCACAGGAGGAGGGTTCGGAAGCTGACTAGCCGTTCCTGATTCACCATGGGTAGCCGTAAGCAGATATACCCAAATCACATGCTTGCGTACTCTCTGCATTGAAGACAAAGTGCGTTTAGCTGCTGAAAGCTGACGTGGATGGATTTAAAGCCCTTCTTCGCGTTCTTTAGGAATGCACGCAACCTGCACCTGATGGACCCGACTCGCAATTATATTTGAATACCGGATTATACACAAAAACATCACTGAGACGGTTAGTGAAACCGGTACATTTATAATGAATGCCGTTTTCACAAGAATAACAGTAAATGAGAGGGTCATCATTATCTTGAAGTTGGCAAAATTTTTTATAGCAAACCGACATTATCAGCAAAAGAAAAAAATTAATCAGAAAAAAAACTACTAAAATTTCTCACAGGACAGTTTCAATAGCAATTGTGCCACTGTCAACACAAATAGAAAATAAATGAACTGTAGCGCGTTTGGAAAAACACAGACAAACAGCATACAAGCTTAAGGTTATCTGAAAACACAACAACAATGATAACAGACAGTTGAGGGCAAAGAGAATAAATTAGCCAGCCAAATGTATAGCATGAGCAAAAAAAAACAGGCAAGGAGAATTACTGCAAGTGTAAGCAACATGTGTGCAGGTAGTTAATCTCAAGCTTTGAGTCAGCAAAGAGAATAAAACCTGGCAGCTAACAACAACAATACAAACAAGTGCAATGCTTATGCTTATTTATTCAGTTTTAAATTAAAAGTAAATCAAATATATATATTTATAAAGCACTCAAGGGTGATATTTAACCAAGCCAATGTCTAACACAATAGAAAACTCGTACACGAACTTTAACGTTTAAACAAATTACTTTAGATCGTTATGACGAAGAAAAATCAATTAACCGGACAAAAATATAAAACGACCCGCTTAAAGGAAAGTGATTGAGTGAAGTAATGACAGAGTTAACAACTACCTCGCAACAACATTCTCATGGTATTTCAGACCACAAAACCAAATCTCGTCTCTACGTTCTTTAGGGTTGATATTCACCCATATGCATTAACTGCCAGAAACCCAGCGCAAATTCAAATAATTGGCTGGAGAGAATCAATTGATAGAATGCTCAAATTGAGCTTTATGTAAAACGAAAGCAGAACTCTGCAAATGCCATGTACAAATGTGTATAGAAGTATTTTCCCTTTTCACATGCAAGGCTGTCCATATAAAGATTGTTTCAAACGTAATCACTATATCTTTTCTCATGTTTCTGTGCATTTTTCTCATCTTAAGCCGTTCTGATCATTAATTCGCGGCTAATTACAATTGAGTATGACTAATCCAAACAATGACGAGGCCATCAGGCCAGCCCGTCTGTACAACGCTATTGGCTCTGCCATTGACGTCAGCAGCAATCTACCGTATTTGCTACGACGACGGCTGCAAATCAGGACTATGGTCATCAGTCGCGAGGACAGCCCCGTCCAATACTTAGATGCTGTGGAAAATCATGCAATTTACAAATTGTCACCTCAATCTTCGAATTTGGATTAAAGAAATATGTCTAACTTCGCATTTACCTACAACTTGAACCTAAATAATTTAATATTTAGAATCAACCTTCGATTGTTAAAGGTGCGTCTCCCCTGAATTTCCAAAGCCTTGCCAAGCCACCAATAGAGCCACACGTCTCACCTTTAAAGCTATAGTTCAAGGGTACATCAGTAGCAATAGCTTCAAACTGCTCGGCAATGACTCATAGGAAGTGAGTCCAAGATCCCATCCATCGCCACTCCAGGATCTGCTGAAGAAAATTAGCCTCTGTGAAGCCAAAAAGGTTGAAATCCTAACTTTAGTTGGTGGCATTGCACGTTTGTATGCGAGAGAAACTGATACCTTCAGTTTAGGTTGATGCAGGCGCTGGTTGAGAAAGTTAAATAGGTCCTACCAGCTAGATAGGCCATATAAGGTAGTTATAAAGCTACTGCACCATTCTACCTTGCACTGAACAGTCAAGAATGATATTAAAAATCTGAGTTGTTGACGCCATACATATTCACCGCACCGAATTCATTAAACTGTTCTTCGTGAACTTTGCGTCTTTCTGAAACAAAGACTATCTGATGAATATAAGATGATTGGCTGGGCAATGATGAACAAATGTGTTAGAAACTGAAGCTGATTTTCAAATTTGGGCATACGGCAAGATACTGTGGTTAGACCTTCGTGTGCGTCAAAAGTGCGGAATTTCATAAATTTGCTTAATGTACTTTACTTAAATCTGCAGCCCGCAGGTTGCATGGAAACTGGCCCCAATCAGCTGCGCAACAAGCAGCAAGGCAAGAACAAACTTCCCTTCGTCAGCTTAAATACTTGCAATTGGCATTCAAACTATCTACTTTGATATATGCAAGGGTATTCCCTACTGGAAGATTCAAGTAGCCCAGCACACAGCACTCAACACGGATTGCTTGCCGGTAATTGCCACCCTCATCCTCTGGGTAATCAATCGGAACACTGTTATGCACTAGTTGTAAATCCGTATATTGAGCTTCAGTGTAGCCAGTATATAGACGATGAGCTGCATCTATTTTCAGAGAAGATCTACACAGCCTCTACCGAAGCCCAGGGACCGAGCTCACGTCGTGCAAAACGCCATGGTGGATATTGTATACTGTCACGTGAACTGCGCAATCTTCTGCAGGAAAAACGTAAACTCCAAAAAATATTTAAACGTACAGAGGACAGCGCTAACCGCCACCGTGCAGCCAACCATTTAAATGTTCGGCGACAAGTTCATGGACAAGGGACTCACCCTACTTTGCAAGAAAGTCGTGCAATGTATGTTTCACTTTCTGCTGGTAGAAACCCCTACCGTACAAACACGCAGCACTCTAGAGCAGCCAACTAAGGATACATACTTGGCACTAACGCTGCATAGAAGGCTCAACATTAAAGCTCACATACAAGCAAAGGTGTGAGCGGCAAGGACAAATCTCTACAAATACAAGAGGCGGCAGAACCAAGCCATGAGAATAATTGTTGGGTGTGCATGGTACTTAAGAAATTCCACTTTGCACTTTCCACTTGCAGCTTTGCTTCCACTCTAGGTTTGGCGTTTGCTTATGAGAATAAGAGATATACATCTTAAATATCTACATCGCTCCAGGGCTTGCCAACTATCCTAAAGATGTACACTTAGATGACTAGATAGAGGACTCAGCTTTCTTTGTCATCCATGAAGATCACGCTACACGCATATGTATCGCGATTGTCGGCACTTCCTGGCACGCTGACATTGCAGTTGTTTGTCAATTTCGGTAATGCCGACTAGTTAAGCTACAAGGCAACAAAACCCCCCAAACAATAGATGAAGGCAAGTAGATCTTCCGTAGGGAAGCACTGAAACTCAACGTTTTACCCATAGGCGTCACACTTGGCAGAACAACGAGATGGATAACGCAGTGTCGACGCTGTGGATCCTATGGTCCCTGAAATGGGAGCCCAAATTGGGTGTCTAGCCATGAATAGCCATAAAAATAAAAGGCTATATGCGTCTATGGAAGACTATTAAGAACCTTTCGAATCCTCGTAGAAGCGAGTCAACCACTGCCACCTTGGGGCGCGGTTTTCAAGCTGGACGAAGCAGACCACAGCAGGCTACCACACGAGCGGTCCCTCCTAGTGGCACCGGACCTTTCAAAGGCCTTCGATACATGCTGCCTCTCTACGCTGCCATCCGATATACACTCAGCCCAACTCCCTAAAGAGGTGTCCAGCAAACTACCTGGCCAGCCTCAAAGAGAGAACAAATTCAGACCTACAACTGCTGAAAAAGCACTAATCCCTTAGAAACTTGCAGTTTTCAACAGCTTATAATTAGTTTATAAACACAGAAATTTAAGAAACCATGATATTGAGAACTGCATGCAAGTTATTATATAATCAAAAAAAAAAAAAAAACAAAACAAGAAACATGTAAGAAGGCTATAGTTAAAATTCCGACTATAAGATACTTGTACTCACAATTTAATTCATAATTAACATACTCTCAAAAGTATGCACCACTTTCTTTGGTGGGGATTTTATACAAAATGTTTTTTTATCCGATTAAATTATGAAATTATTCGAATCAGAGGATAATGTGCTCATATAACAATTGTGGAAGATGTAAGGGTTTTATTGATTTTCGCTGACGGTAGGGGATGTGAAAAAATTGTGAAACAAAGTTTATCTGACGCCACACTAACGGAGTCTACATACCAAATTTGATGTCTATAGCTCGTATAGTCAAGATTTATCAACTTTATAGAGTCGATTTAATTATAGCCTTTATTTTATGATTACGAATATGAAAAGGTTTGCTTGTGTTTATTCTAAAACATTCGGATATATGGTAGCGATCCAAATGAATCAAACATAAATATATATTCACTAAATAATTTTTAATTATAATTTCAGCCGGTGATAAGGAAACTGAAGAAGCCTAATTTTGAAGACGATCATAATATACAGCCATCAAAAATGAAAATGTTTATTCAAGCTGATTCCCCTGTGATAGTACTTCCAACATCGTATAATAACAAACACGTATTAATTGCAAACTTGGGCAAATTATCTTTAAAGAATAGCTTCCATTTTTCAAATGACAAATGTATTATAAGTAAAAAGCAAAAACCACTAACCACAGATGCAATTTTAGACGTCATGCTCGTCGATATGATCAACATAAATTTGTTTTCCGGGGAGCGCTGTGAGACAAAAGGAAATAGGGATACTGCTAAGGATTGGATTATTGCAGGCGCCAACTTTGTTACAACAGGAAGACCACTTTTTGAAGAATCATGCTACCTTAATCTTCAAGTCGAACGTATTCAAAGCTCAGAATGTAATAATATTTTTCCGGATATAAGTCTTAAAGGAACCATCTCGAAATTAAACGCAATTCTTGATATTCAGCAGTATAAACTAATTAGAGGCCTTCTTTCTAATAATATTGGAGAAAATATAGATGATGTGTATTGCAATTACTTAAACAATATTTCTTCATCCATTGAAAAACTCTCTGCACTGAATTATTTCGAAAAATCTGAAGCATGTCCAATTGTGTGGAACTTGCTTTCAATAAGAATAATCTTAGAAGACGTTTCTATTTTACTTATTTTAAATACTTCTCAGAATCCAGTTTTGGAACCTTTAACATGCATACATTTGATAGAATCATCATTGGAAATTGATATGTTTAGCGACGGATCACAAGATATAGATTTAATATCCAGCAACATACTTATAGTGGACGAAAGAACTAATAATGGTGTAAGCCATGTTAATACATTAAGGAATATTTTGCAACCCTCCAGAAAAGAAACATTACCGGCTAGTACTGTGCAGGTGGAAATTCATTTCAGAAAAAAATTATCATTTTGCAAGTATACCGTCATGTTTAACAATATGAGAATATTGGCTCTCTTTGACTTTTTGGAACATTTAAAAGAGTATTTGCAAGATAACCAGCAAGTCTCCAGTATTAACCCAGCATTACAAAAACATCATATGGAAACAAGGGATAATTCTTTAACAGAGATTGTTATAAATATTACAGATTCTGAAATTGTGTTTGTGGAACAAAATAACCGAGTTGATTCAAATGCTATCATATTAAATAGTACTACTGTTATTTCTTATAAACCAACTAATAATTATGTTCCGCTATCTGTAGATATAAATCATTTGGAAATTTTTTCCTGCACTTTGGATGCTGAGGATGAAAGTGCTTTATCAATAATCGATCCATTTACCTTAAATATAGAACTACGGAACAATTGCTTAAGTACACTTATTCAAAATAAGTTGAATATTCGATTGTCTTATGTAGATATGAAACTTTTATTGAGAATGGCAAAACTCTTACCTTCGCAAACATCCGTTTCCCAAAATACATTATCAAAAACGAACTCAGATTTTGAAAAAATAGCTCCACTTGTTGCAATGGGATTTGAAATATCTGATTGTTGGTATGCAATGGAAATAAATAATGGAAAACTCAACGAAGCTGCTCTCTGGTTGACCCAGCAAAAGCAAAATGCTAATAAAAATCCGGCACTTGAATTAAAAATGGCTATCATAGATGCAAATTATATATCTGTATGTATTATTGATGACTGTATGGACGCTGATGTGCCTTTGCTAGAAGTTTCCTTAGCGAAAGTTTTACTAAAGTATATTTTTAAAAAAAAGGAAATAGAACATAAAAACATTTGTAAATGCTATCTTACAAAGGGTACCATAGATACAGAAATAGCTCTAAATTATTATAACCGTCGGCTAAGCGGGTGGGAGCCCATAATTGAATTGTGGGATTGTTCTTCAAAATGGAAATATACAAAGACACATATCGACAACAAAAATATATTTGAAATATGCATAGACAGCAAACAATTACTTAAAATTAATATTACATCGACCTTAATAGAACTATTTAATATGGTTTCTAAAAATTGGAAAAATGACTTTAATAAATTTACCTTAGAAAACGAACACAAAAACTTTAGACAACGATCTCCGTTCGTTCCGTTTGCTCTCCAAAATTTAACTGGAACACCACTTCTATTTAAGCCAATGTATGCACAGCCTGGAGACTTAACTTGTTGTGATGCCCATCAATTGGAGTTAATAAAAAACTGGATTTCCGTTGAGCCTAATGAAATTAAAAACTTCGATGCCAGTCAAAAGAGTAAATTGAGACATGTGGATTCTCATCAATTAAATTTGCACCAAATCCTTGTGCAAATTCATGGTTGGACATTAATTGGACCTATTTTTATTGACAAAGTGGGAGTATTTTTCCGTACCACAATATTTGATTCTGATTATACAAAAAAAACACGCATAGTTTTTGATATTTCTCTGATTGGATCGGCACAAAAGTTAATTAAAGTAAAATCGTCATTAAGTATAATAAATAAATTAGATCGAACAATTTTCCTTAAGACGATATTAAATAACGATCAGACGGACGGTGTAACCGCTATAAGTGTAATCAATCCTTATGACCAACAATGCTTACCGCTAAAATTTATTGACGCATCGTTATACTTTACTCACAACTCTCTTGGAAATATAATTAACTTAGACTATACGAATTATGTCGATGATCTGGGTTTTGGCAATAACGAAATTCTGTGGAAACATTGTGGAGAAGATTACGTTCAAGACTTGCATGTCAGTTATGACATAAACAAAAGCATATTATATACATTGATTAACATAAATAGAGAGATATTTTCATATAAAGAACAAAATATGCCGGGACACAGTATCACACTCTTACCACCACTAAAAATAAAAAATATGCTTTGCTGTGATTTAATTTTTAAAATACACGGCTACGCTACTGGCAGAATTAACGCCTTTGAAAGTGAAAACATATATAATGTTAATATATGTGAATCGTTTAACTTGAGTATTACATTAGATAATTTCCAAGTTTCAGGTCATTTAAAAGTTCCTATGAACCACGTCGGTGTTGTTGAACCAAAATTAAAATTGATTGACATGAATAACAGGGACTTGTACCTTCGCATATCTATTCAAAGTTTTCCAGGCAAAGGAATGGAAATTTATATAAGTGCGCCAGTGTGGATCGTGAATAAGACAGGCCTACCTCTAATTTATAAACAAGAGGGAACCAATAACTCTGCTGCTGGGCAATTTGATGAACATGAAAAAGCAAGACAAGTTGCCCCATTGATGTTTTCCTTTTCTGATCATGAAGGCTCTCCTGCTTTAGAAATACGCCATGGAAATGCTTTTGGTTTAAACAATATGGTAAGTGTTAAGAGTTAGTCTATATTTGTTCTATAATATTTTTACAATCTAAGGTAATTGAAAGAAAGCTTACGTGCTATTCTTATTGTTAATATGTATATGTCCATAAAAAACAAGAAGTTTTCCATCAGAGACCATCAGTTCTATTTCGTCTGAATTACATACATATTATAGTAGATCAATGCTACTGTAGTGAAACGCAAGTATGTTTTTTTTATTCAATCTCAGCCAGGGAAAGACTGACTCGTGAGACTTATTTACAACATGCTTGAAGCTAGAGTTAACGTAGAAAAAAGAGTAACAGAGAGTGAGTATTAATGAGAGTAATATTATTGTTGTGTCGTGCACGCTTATATTTATTAGTAAGTGTTCAATCCCAGGGACTGTAATAATTATACCTTCTATTATAAATATTGAAAAATAATTATTATTTTTTAGTTTTATTGGTTCGATTAAAAAATAGTGATTATTTTCAGGTAATATTTTAAAAATTAATATCAAGGAAATTATCAATTACACTAGGCAACACTAAAATTGTATATTTGATTATACCCACTTTTTTGATACTTATGGACCCCATATAACGAAAATCCATAAAAAAATGTAGTATGGTAAAATATCTGGCAGGCGATGTTAAGGTTTTGGATAAAAGGACAAACGCGTCAGAACGCACTTCGGTAAAAGAACCCTATAGAGTGGACCACATCACCACGCACAGAAAACAAACAGGATTGTGATATCGATTGCGTAAATTTTTTAGGGCTAGCTCTCGGCTGCCATTCATCTGGCGAAGAGTAGCGGAGGAAAAATAAAATGTTTCCTTTTTTCCTTTTTTTCTTTTTCTTTTCAAAACTATACCCTTACCCATTGAGTAAGGTTAAATGTCTCCTGAAGCACAACATCATTCGGAAATCTAGATCGCCATATAGTAATCCGATATGGGTAGTCGATAAAAAAGGCACTGATGAGGTGGGCAACAAGAAGAAACGCCTCGTAATGGACTTTCGGAATCTTAACAAGAAGACAGTTGTCGACAAATACCCGATGACAAGCATATCAATGATCTTGGCAAACTTGGGCAAAGCGAAATACTTCATAGCTCTCTACCTGAAGTCTGGATATTTTCTGTAAATGGGGGAAATATTAGTTTTGTTTGTCTTCTCTTTGGTCTAAAAAATACGTGCAGGATTGTTCAAAGCGCAATCGATGCTGTTCTGCGCGAGCAGATCTGTAAAACATGCTTCATCTATGTCGATAACGTGATTGTTTTTCCCAAAACACAACATGACCAAGTCAATAACGTTGACTTTTTTGAAAAGCCTTTATGACACCAACATGTGAGTGGCTTAAGAATTCACATTTTTTCAGAACGATCGTTGAATACTCTGCTTTAACGTGACTAGCGAAGTCACAACTGACCCTGAAAAGGCGAAGCCATTCAGATCGAGCCGAAAACGCTGTAAGAGATCAGTTAATTTTTGGGCCTTTTTGTTTTACTTATTTATATATTTATTTATTCTTATGTGCTCCCTAGTGCAACAAGTAGTACTTTCAATTTAACGCAATAGTCACTAAAACATTCTAAATAATATTCAATTAATTACCGTAACCCTAATCAACATCTTAAATTCCAAAATTAAATTCGAAAAAATTCTGGCAATGCAAGCATATTGTCGCCAAAATTCTCGACGATAGTAAAAAAAATATAAATTATCACTGTCGATCACAATAGGAACCATATAATTGCGCAAGAATATGTCAAGCAGATCATATCGAATATTACTTCCCAAAAAAGACTTTTTTTTATACTATTCACAACAAATGTGAATGTATATTAATTTTGTCATGTAGTTTCCAACACACACAAGAAGCGTTTCCGTTCATATAAAGTATATTATTAATATTATTTTATTTATCACAAAATATTTTATTTATTTATTTATTTAAATAGAATGTGTCAAATAATGAACATGATGTAATAAAACACCATAAAAGCAATACCCAAATGGCTTTTGTCTTTTACAAGAAAGAAATAAAATAAACATACATGAAGGACCCAGTTCAAGCTCAAGTTGTAGTAATTTTCTTCAAGATTATAGGAATAGTTTGTAGTGTTTGTATTGCATGCATTTGTGTCGGTTTTGTGAAAGGATGGATGCACAACGTGAGGGGAATGTATATTTTTGAGTACTTCAGCACATATGCGCATGAAAAATTTATATTGTCCTAAGGATTCATAGATTCTAAATTACTCTAAAGATTGCAGCATATTCGCATAGCGTATTCATGACCGCCAAACTACTGCCAAGAATCTGCTTATGGTAGATTTGGCGCGTGAGAAAACCATGTTATCATAGAAGTTACGCTCGTTCTCCTGCAACTTGGATATAGTGCACTCAAGGGTTGCATAGTCACCATTGACACAATTCTTCGAAACAAGACTTATAATATGCTCCAAGATTTTTTTGATTTGGATATTTTGGTGCGATAGCAAAGTGCTAAATCCAGGGTTTGTTGTATACAGCTTGGTGGTTCTGAACGATAATTGTGGCAACAATTTGGCAACGAAATTTATTTTTATATCTCGTCTTAAGGAGAGTTTTCCACAAAAGTTTTGCAGCTGTCCCCGTCGGGAGCTCAGCGATAATCTCTTTTTTTTTTCAGAAAATGAAGTTGGATTATAAAAGATATTAAGTTTAAGTTGTTCGAGAACAATATTAGCTAGGTGTTAAAATGTTGACAAAATTAGAAAAGTTGTGCTTAAATTAGATTTATTCTTTTCTATATTGACATTCAGCTTTAGAGATCTGATGCCCAGAGTTGAGCTTTGACGTAAGTAAGAGGGTATTATTTATATTTTGGGAACTGGCAACATTATTGTCAATAGCTAAAGTCTGGCAACACCATAACAAAGTTTGACATTTTTGGCATAGTACGTTTATTTCATCATAATTTTTTATGTACAAGTGCTATTTGTTTTGTTTACACTGAGTAAAGAAAATCAATTTGACCAAAAACTGGAAATTCCAAAAGAAAGTTCTCGTTGGATTATTTTTCTCAACTTTCGACGTGGATTATCTCAACAAGAATGTGGCGGTGAACTCAGTTCTTATGGTGATAAAGCACCATCGAAGACCACAGTGTATCGCTGGTATAGTGAATTCAATCGTGGTCGCAGTTCGGTCGCCGTCGAATTGCGGGAAGGTCCTCTAAAATCGGTTGTTGTGCCAAAAACATCGATGCTATTCGTAAACTGATAATGCCATATCGTGAGATAGAGGTATCTTTGCACATTAGTTCCACTTCGATACATTCGGTTTAGCAAGAACACTTAGTTGTAATAAAAATTTGCTCTCGCTGGAAGTATCCATAATAATTTAACATAATAAGTCCAACATAATTTATCAATTTCTCAAAAAAAAGCTCGCTTCGTTTAATGTAAGGATATTATTAAAAAGTGGTGGTTCAAAAGACGTGTATGAAATCGTAACAGGTTACGAATTATGGATATATTCGTATAAGCCGGAAACAAAACAGCAATTGGCTGTATGGGTGTTTCAAAACCGGACCATATCACTATAGAAACGTAAGATGGATTTGGACCATGTCAGTTAACTTGCATAGAACGATTTTTTCAGAAGAGAAATAAAGCACTCCACAAAGCAGTTTACTTCAAACCGATTAATACATTTTGTAAAAGTTACGAAAAATATCATGAATTTGAAAACCAAATTGAAATCATATTGGACCATTCAAAATTCTTTTACAACCACGATTACGATAGCCAATAAATAAAATGATTGGCGTTTATTATTTGTAGCATATTATCTGGAACAAACTGTGAATGTGTTTTTATTCCCTTTCTAGGTGAAATGAATTTGACATTAATATTCTCCGCCTTTTCAGCGTCCTTCGCGTCAAGCTGTGGAGAAGAACCCTAGCAAATTGATTGGGGTGCTTCTCAATCCCGTCAAAATGTTGTATAGCTGTTGAATGTCCCTATTGTTTGACACCCAGGTCCTTATAAAGAGTGCTGTTGCGCACATACCACGGGCGCCACAATTTTGACGGAGAGTCTTAATATGCAGTGATTCTTCTGAGCTGGGCTTTGGAAAGGATCCCCAGATGGATACGGTGTATCTGAAGACAGGTGCAACTATCTGCTTGTATATTATCACCTTGTTGTTTTAGAGCCAATTTGCTCTTCTCGTTTAGAAGCCAGCTGAGCTTCTTTATTTTGCCCTTTATCTTGAACCTAATTGCTGTCACATGCTGCCTATAAGTAAGCTTCTTATCAATGTGGACTCCTAGGTAGCAGACGAGACCTTGAGAGTGATCGGGGTGCCTAATATAGTTGGTGTTCTGCATGGTTTATAGCAGAGTGTATGCCAGGGGTTTTATGCCGTGACATAATTGTCAGCTTACGTAGCCATTATTATCTCATCCATATCCGCAATTCATCTCTAATTCGAGAGCGGTTTGGGAATATCCGCCGTGTAGAGACTGTATAAAAATGGTCGTAGGACACTGCCTTGGAGTTTTCCTGATTAAATGCTCTTAATTGTCGAGTTGTTGTTCTTAGAGCCCACTGTACGTGTTCTGGAATACAAGTAAATGTAGAGCAGGTAGTAATAGTATGCGTTTAGTAGCAACTTCAGCTTACATTTAAGTCCAGTGTGCCACACTAATATATTGCGGCGCACTGTTCCTTTGTGGAGATGTGGAGCTGTTCAGGGGTGCCGTGGCTTTGAGAACCTTGAGACTAGGCTTATGGGTCTGTCTGAAGTCAACTCACTTAAGTCTTTGCCAGGTTTTGGGATAATGCTTATTATAGAAAAGTTATAAAAGTTTATGAGGCCATCCAAAAATTATGAGGCCTGTTTCTCCTGTCTCAAAACTTTCTTCGCTTTGTTGGTTGCTTTACTGTACCATATTTTGATCTTACTTTGGTTATGATATGTAGCATAATCTCTTCTGAGCAGTCTTTTAGCTGCCTGACTCTCTCGCTTTGAGGCGGCCTTGTGGATGCCGCAGCCGGAAGCATATGAATCCTGTTCATAAACCGTGCCAGGAACATTATAGACAGAGTTATTGATCACATTCGGAAGTATTCTCCCTCTTGGGCATGCTCTTGCCTTGCCCAACAAGGAGTGTTTTGACATCCAGCCAACCTCAATGTTAATCAGCTGGACTGTGAGCGGCTGCAGCCTGTGTTATGAGCATTTAAGTATGATATTTGTTGCTCTTTTTGATTGCCATGGCTACACCAACATTTCGCGTATTGCCTTCATAGTTTGCTCCATAGCAGTCGTATCCATGCAGTTTCAAAGTCAATCCGCTTTTTTTATGTGTTTCAGATATCAACGAAATTTCAAAGTCGTTAGTTGCAGCAAAAGTCGCTGGTTCAAGGATTTTGTTTGAAACTCCTGCTGCATTCCATGCTGCTCTTTTTAGTGTTAATTCAGATATTGGGAAGGGTTTACTGACTCGTTCCCTGCTTAGTATCAGTTGAGTTAACTTTCCCATAATGCTGGGTAAGCTTTTTGTTGAGTTCTATAAGCAGAGTTATCTGAACAAGTTTGTCGTGTGGTGCTCTTGCTGCTGTTGGCTAACTTGCTTTTGTACTTCTCGCAGTTGCTGCTTATGCTGATTATTCTGCTGTTGCAGCTGCCCATTTGCAATTCTTGGTCGCTTCTGTGTAAGACGCTGCTAATAAGCTTAATGTTGCTGACATGGTCCCAATACATTTCAGGCAGCCGCAGCTTAGCTTACTTGGTACCACCAGCAGTTTTTGCCATGCTGAGTTGACTGTTGTTGAGTAGAAAGTTCTTATATGCATCATAATCATAATAGCCTGCTCTAGCTCTATTGAAGCAAGCTTTTTGTTCTTTCTTTTTAAAGAGCTCTTTGCACACTATGCACTCTTTATAATTAGCAGTGTTGCTAAATTGATAGTTTGCGTAGTTTGACAGGGTTTCTGCTGCATTTGTGCAGGTCGTCACAGGTCCACAAACTTTTTCAATATATCGGGACGTTGACGTACAATGCGATGCACATTCAAGTGGTGTGACTTTCAATATTGCTGTTATCTAATCATATTTATCAATTTCCTGTATGGTGTGATGCATTGGACTCTGAGAGTATCGTTACTTCCTGTCTTCGTAGAGTAATTTCCTGAACCAATAACGTAATTTATGAAACACAACAGTGGGCTGATTTCAGTAACCTTTGGGATTGTTATAGTTAGTGGTCTTGAGATCTTCCTGTTATTGATTGACACTTGCACAACAGCTGGTAACCTAAAATACAATGCTCTCTCCGCTCACTGCCGTTAAATGACCCCACACCTTAAGCCGCCAAAAACTCTACTGTGGTGGGCCCAGATAGACTTGCGACCGTGATGCTCAAGCACGCAGTTGAAGACGGCATAGGTTACCTTCTCAACCTATGCACCAAGAGACTGCACACACAGGATATCTGAAAGCTGGCAAGATAATTCCCGTTCCCAAACCAGGAAAGTCCATACACATGAACAGCTAATAACGGCCAATCACCTTACTATCCCCGGTAGCATACTCATAGTCATACTCCCCTATCTACAGGATCATTTTATTCTCGTTGACCACCAACATGGTTTTCGAGCTGCACGACAACAGCTCACATCGAGCGTAGCACAGCAATAGCGAGCGGGTTGAACAACAAGAAACCGCACGACAGATCCATCCTAGTGGCACTGTATCTCTCAAAGGCCTTCTACACAGTCTGTCACTCAACCCTGCTATCCGAAATCCACTCCTCCACTCTGCCCAACTCCCTAAAGAGGTGGCTGGCCAACTATCTGGCTGGCCGACAGGCATATGTCGAGTTTCGGGTCTTCGTCGAATAAAGCATTGTGTCCCTCAAGGCGGTGTGCTGTCGCCTCCGTTGTTCAACCTGTATTTATCCAAGATTAGTGGCCAGAGCAACCCCACCGAACGATATCCGAAAAATCTCGGAGTCACTTTCGACTGCCTTTTTGGTTTTGCGATGCTCCCCGTTCGCGAGCACTGTGAGATGCTGACCAAACTCTTCCTTCTTGCGTGCCAGCTGGCCACCCACCCTAATCACGTAGCCACCAGGCCATCAACGTGGGCAAGGACCGACCCAGTCCGACCTGACCTCCGGAGAATGGCGGGGTTAATCAGTTATCTGTTGGATCACGCCTCTCCTGGGAACATTAGAGCTGGCGAAATATCGGTCCACACCGAGTCCGTGGCAGAGGCACTCCGCAGAGCTGCAGCCAATGTTATGCTCTCAGGCAGACCACCGCCCATTAATAAGGTGGAAGTCTCTCTCTCAACGCACACCCGAGTCACATTGGCCCAGCTGAGATCGGGGTACTTTAGGTATCTTAACAGCTACCTAGCCAGAGTAAGCCGCGGTTCAGGTGCCCCTCCAGCCGACACACTCCGGAAGCCCTGTGGACCAATCCAGTCGAGGCAGCTAACTTCCTCGGCTTGAACGTGGTTACTTAGACCGTCTCTTTCTATTCTTCAATTGTGTTTGTAGAGAGATCGGCTACAGCAACAACAGCAGCTAGTGCAGCTGCAGTCTCTTCAGCCTCTTAATCAAGCGTCATTTCCTTTATTATTTAATTGATTTAATTTTATAATTGTTGGTTGATGGGGTACGTTAAATAGTTTTCATGGTTGAATGCTTATTTAAGTTCTTCTTGAAAGCGCACAATAAAGCTTGTCGTTGACTTAAAAATCTTTTTCTGACAATTTCCGGCTAGCCAGAAGCAAGCTTTGTATACTGCCCATTTAGGTTGTTGAGCTGTTTTGCGGGTGGCAGCTAGTGTTCCTAGTGTCTTGTGCTGTCGCAAGTTTCCTTCACACTAGCCAAATTTTTGTCCTTAGCAGCCGCGCAGGTTGATGGTTGACCTCTTGAATGTTCTTTTTGATCCTAGTTCATACTAGCTCAAGCGAAAAGAAATTAAAACTACAAGCCATAAACAATGTACATTATCTAGATGCGTTAGTATAGATGTTTATTTGAGTTAAGGGAGTTATAATAGAGATTATTGTTGTTACAACAAAGGACATGAAAAGGTTGATGAAGGAGGTAGTTTAAATTACAGTGCCGAAGATAGCTGGGAACATAATTTATAGTAGTTCTACGAAGTGCACATAAACTAATTTGGCTAATTAACGTCAGAGAGTCAATTTCACCATTAATCAGCTTATGTATAAAGATATAAAGATATAAAGATATTTCAAGAGATATAAGGATTATTAGTCGAGGAATACTAGAATATGAGTTGAGGGGCTATTGGGGTCCCAATTAATAACAACTTTCTGTGTTCTGAGATTAAGGTAGTCGGAAATCCACTTAAGAAGAGGGGATGGGAAGCCAAGGAGATCCAACTTATGAATAAGTAAACAGTGATATACCGAATTAAATGCTTTGCTGAAGTCAGTGTAAATGACGTAAGCTTGCATTTTATTCTTAAATTTGTACATGACATAAGATGAAATTTCTCGCAAATTAGTGGTGGGAAACCTACGCTTTATACACCCATGCTGCGAAGATGAAGCATACCGCTTCAGACATCGTACCTACTTAACGATATGCCCCTTGATCGTATCGACTCAGTTTGTGGCTTTGGTGTTCTTTTAGACCCTAAATTAAAATTCGACTTACACGTTTCAATTACTGTCAATAAGGCTGTGGGTGTTCTGGGTTTTATCAAGCGATGTTCGAAGGAATTTGATGATCCTTATATAACCACAATACAGGAATCACCAATACCGCATTGAGTCTGTTCAAAAGAAATTTCTAGTTTTTCCTCTCAATGGGTTGAATTGGGACACCAATAACCTCCTCCCTTCATATTCAAGTAGGCTCCTGCTAATAAACCTTCCATCTCATGAAATTAATGTTATCTTTATACAGAAGCTGATTAATGGTGATGTTGACTCGCCGTCTTTAATTAGCCAAATTAGTTTTTGTGTTTTTCGTAGAACTACTAGAAATTATGTTTCTAATTATCTTCAGCACTGTAATTTAAACTCCTGCATGAATCTTTTCGTGTCCTTTGTTCTAACTATAATAATCTATTTAACTTTATCTCTAATAATAACTCACTTAACCCAAATAAAACATCTATACTAACGCATCTAACTAGTAGATAATGTAAATAGTTTATGGTTTGTTGTTTTTTACTTTCATTAAAAATGAGCAAGCAAGTCCGCCTCCGGGCTTCGCGCGTAACTAGCCCCGTGGCTTGGTATTTTTGGTCCACTTGAACGTGAAGCGCATTGTATGTCAACGCCCCCATAAAAAAAAGAAAAAGTTGCCACCTCTCCTCCTGATGATGGCATGTCACCATCCTCAGCAGACCACCATCCTGAACTTTCTCTTAGTCAGACAAGGAATTCAAACAATTATAGACGAGAAGCAACTAGACAGAACGAGATTGACAACTTTAGGAACACAAGGAATACAACGAAGACAGTTCAGAAGTGAGATCGGAGCCCTGTGCTGAAAGTTTTATGAGTCATACAACCGTGTAATTTTATTCATTATGCAGAATGCATAACTCTGTAATTTAAAACGTAGAACGAAAACCTAAAACAAAAACGAAATTGTAAGGAAAACGCCAGAAACGCTAACAAAACGCAATCGAAAAAAACCCAAGGAAAAACACGCTAATAAAACGCTAGCACCGCATTAAAATGGTGAAAATTAACAAGCTTAAAAATAATAATTAATCAGCTAAAGAGCCTGCACAACATGCAACAAAAGCAAATCGAAATCACGCCGTATATCAGCTGAAGAGCGAGATAAATATTTCACACGGACCATCACTGTAAAATCGCAACATACACCACCTTTATCGACTCTGGTAGCCAATCTAATATCGTTTGAGACTCAGCCGCCGAACTTATCAACGGTGCACGAGTCAGATGCTCAATACAACTTAAAGGTATATGTACCGGAGTACGACAACATAAGACTGATCTTCGATTATGAACAAATGATCTTCGAGAGCAAACGCACCACTCAACAGACGGTAGGCAAGGCAGACAAATTCACCAATTTTCCTACTAATTTCAGCAACGACGAACATAAAGTAAAAGCCAAAGATTTGCTCGAAAGCTATGCAGCTGTCTTCTCTACTGATTTAGATGGCATTGGTAGAACTGGCGTGATCAAAGCCAAAATCGACATTGAGAACAACCAAGTCGTTTCTCAGTCACCGTATCGTATTCCCGAACCCAAACGAGAAATGATCAACGGTAAAATCATCTTGTAAAATCATCTTCATCACCAAATCAACTTCCGAGTGCGCAAGCCCTGTCATACTAATCAAAAAGACAAATTGACATGATCGTATATGCATCGCCTACCGTCGTCTATACAAGCTGATGAAGAAAGAAAATTTTCCGGTTCCGCATATAGAAGAGCGCCTACAAGAAGCGAAGAGGTTTAAATATTTTGTATTGCTAGACCTGAACAGCGGATATCTCTACGAATTCAAACGCATACTTTTTGGTTTGAAAAACCCTCCCGCTGTTTTCAATCGACTTATAGATCCAGAAATGAGTACAAAGGCACGACATGCTGCACCACATGGACCAGAAACTTGATAATATACTCGAAGTCTTGCGATCTTGCGGTCTCACCCTAAACCTCGACAAATGCGAGTTGTTCAAGCACATTCTTATGCAAAATATAAACTATTGCAATTGTTAAGTTCCCGCAGCCGAAAAACGTCACGGGTATCCGCAAAATTCGTAGGCCTCAGTTGATATTTCCGAAACTTTGTCCCAGGGTACGCTATAATCTCAGACCAAGCGATTAAACGTTTAAATGGGAGCAATCTCAAATTAGCGCCTTCGAGGAATCAAAACACAAGCTCACGTCGAAACCCATTTTGGTTAACTATCGCATCGAATCCGAGCACGAACTTCATACTCAACTCAGCCCATCGCATATTTCAGCAGAGCCACCATCGACAACGAAAAGAAATAGCTATAAGCTCGAGGCTCTCGCTGTCGTTGAATCTTTGGAAAGGTTTAAGTATTACATTTATGGTAAAAAAAATTACCGATTGCAATGCCCTACGGACAACTAAGGAGAAGCGAATAAAAGAATTCGAATCGGTATTCTACACCTTGTGAGCCGGCAGTCGAAATGGACACTACCGACGTAAACATCTCTAAAACGATTATCGACGAATGCGATTGGGTGCTTGACATACAACAACAAGACTGCGAACTGCGCAACAACAAGCTACTATGGGTTGTGATTTAACATCTACGTTACCATATCTTACACAAGTGCCACGACAAATTACACCACATGAGCGTCGAAACTATTAATTCCATTTGATTTCTGCGGATGAGAAACTACATTAAGAGTTACATTAAATGCTGCTTTGGATGCGCACTTAATAAGCTACCTGGAGACCGACGAGAAGGACAGTACCACTACGACGACCACCACTGACAACGAAAATAAATTTCATAGCTATAAACTCGAGGCTCTCGCCGTCGTTGAATCTTCATTCGATCACATTGATCCGTTTCCAAAAAGTTCAAAGCAAAACGAACACATTCTAGTAATCGTGGGCTCATTCACCAAGTTAAGATTATTCGAGCCATCAAACCCACCACCACGTCATCAATACCCTTTTGAAATTGGCGAGCTCGTCATAGCTATGTCGGAATGCCCGAACGCATTATATCTGACCGATGAACCGCCTTCACGTCTAAGGACTTCTATTGGTTCTGCAAGGAAAATAATGTCAAACAAATCCTTAATGCCGTGCGAACACCCCGAGCCAATGGTCACGTTGAACGCACCAATAGAATCATATTGTGTATGCTTTTACTATCAAATGATAACGACAAACGTTGGGAAGACGCTCTTCGACAAATACAATGGAGCATCAACACGATGGTCAACAAAGCTGCTGGATGTGCCCCATATCAACTACTATGTGGTTACGAGCCACGCGAAATTCAGAAAAATCAGCTAATCTAAAAGCTACAATACGATACCAACAAAGTTTTGACCGACTCAGAAGTAGAAAAACTACGACTCGACAGTGCAAAGTGAATTAATTAACAACCACCGAGACACCGAC
Source organism: Hirtodrosophila duncani (assembly GCA_037043425.1). Lineage (NCBI taxonomy): Eukaryota > Metazoa > Arthropoda > Insecta > Diptera > Drosophilidae > Hirtodrosophila > Hirtodrosophila duncani. The sequence continues at coordinate 337,723 of JBAMBM010000632.1, read as the reverse complement.
ATTAAGAATTAAGAATTCGAAGCCGAAGACTTACAATCAAGGTATCAGCATTGTATCAGCAGCTAAACAACCCACGCAAGCTAGAATCACACAAGCTAGAGCCGCGATACAAAGGTCCATACGTAATCTCGAAAGTTCTTCCAAAAGACCGCTGCGTAATTGCGGAAATGCCGCAAACCAAGCAAATTAGTATTTACATCAGATAAACTCAAGCCCTGGTGCCAGGTACCTTCCGATGACAGATCGATGATTTCAGCGAACCAACCTCCCATAATTCTGATTCAATTAATAATTCAAATTCATAGACTCCCTGCGGCCGCATAATCCATACCCTCTAACATAGCTTCAAAAAACCAACTTCATCTTTTTATTTTGCCTACCAAAATGTTAGAGGCGTTAAATTTAAACTCTCTAAACTTTACACTGATAGCCTATCTTTTGATTTTCATATTTTAATTTTTACAGAAACTTGGTTAAAGCCCGATATCTCAGACTCTGCAATATTTCCTAATAATACTGCCTATAGATTTGATCGTCCCTCTCGCCAGGGTGGTGTCGTATTGATTGCTGTCGATTCCGGCCTTCTGTGGGAACCAATTCTGCTTAATTCTACTAACGTAATTGAATTTATAAGTACTAAAGTGTCTCTTAAATGTTTTTCTGTCATTTTCACTGCCTCTTACATTCCTCCACGTTCTGATATTTCTGTTTACTTGGATCATCTTAATGCTGCTATTCAATCGATCACGTCAATGCTGATCAATTGTTGGTTTTTGGTGATTTCAACATGATGTCACGTGGTCCTCTGTGATCGACTCATCCGGTTTGATACCTTCAAAGCAACACGAATTTGTTGACGGCCTACTTGAATTGTCCGTATCTCAAGTTAATTTTGTAAGAAACTCATTGAATCGTCAACTTGATTTGATATTTGCTTCTGACCTTTCGATTTAAATGGTCTCTAGAGTCAGTCCGCTTTTGCTTCCTGAAGACCCGTTTCACCCATCATTAGACGTTACTATGGGTATTCCTATTCCTGCTATATTTGCGTCATCCACCTTGTAAGCTAGAATATATTCATTTAGAAAAACTGATTTCACTAGCCTTAACAATGTCATCCTTCAATCAGACTGGTCATACTTGTATAATTGTACAATTATGGACAGTGCAGTTGACTTCTTTTACAAAATTCTTTATCCCATTTTGAAGGATTTGGTTCCGTTCAGTAGTCCTGCTAGGCTTAATAAGCCTCCTTGGTTTACTCCACAGTTGTCTAATTTAAAAAATATCAAATCTAGACTCTTTAAGAAGTTCAAAGTCTCGGGAAGGTCCTCTGACTGTTCGCGCTATATTGGTGCTCGTTCAATGTTCACTGTCATTAATTCCGAATGCTATAAAGCATATTTGCATCGTTATAGGGTACAATTTTTGCAGGACCCAAAACAATTTTATAATTTTGTTAATTCAAAACGTAAAACATCTGTCCTACGTTCTTCATTATTTTATATAAATACTAAAGCAAATACAGATCAAGGCATTGTCAATTTGTTTGCAGAGTTCTTTCAAACAACTTATTCCTGTCTTAAATTTCGGTCTGATCAGATATACCCTTATAGCTTACACAGATCTAATAACATCCCACTTCCCATAGTCACTGAAAGCTTCATGATCTTAAGTCTATTAAGCCTAACTTTTTTCCTGGTCCTGATGGCGTTCCGTGGTGTATTCTTAGATTCTGCGCTGATGCGCTTTGTAAGCCGATTTTGAAGCTTTTTGATCTAGCTTTGAATTCTTCGTCTTTCTCTTCTCTCTGGAAGGAGTCGTTCATTATTCTTCTTCCTAAATAGTGGAATAAGCCAAAGCTATAGAGGCATATCAAAACTGTCTGTTAATCCTAAGCTTTTTGAAAAAATAGTTACTTCACAGTTACAACACTCTTGTGGTTCTATAATTTCATCTGCTCAGTATGGGTTTATGAAGCGTGGGTCTACTACCACTAATTTACTAGAATTTTCGTTTGTAATACAAGGATTTAAAAATAAAATACAAACTGACTAAAAGTTAGTTTTAAAAATTGTCTCCTTCTACGCCCCCTATTTATCTATGATCTTCCTCTTATACTCTCCTATTATCTTGTACTTATGTACGCCGACGATGTTAAACTTTGCTTTTGTTTTAACGACTCTTTCTCACATTTTAGGATGCATGAAGACATTGAAGCTTTCCAATCGTGGTGTCAGGTCAATTTGATAAATCTTAACTATATAAATGCAGTCGTATTTTTTGCCGTCGTATACCGCATCATACATCGTCACTTTTTAACGTTATGCCACTTGATCGGATCTATACCGTATATGACTTGGGGGTTGTTTTTCTTGACCCTAAATTAAAATTTGATCGACACATCTCGATTTCTGTCAATGTGTTCTAGGTTTTATTAAGAGTTAGTCAAAGGAATTCGATGGCCGTTATACAAGTAAAGTACACTTCTCTGGTCCGGCCTTTTTTAAAGTACTCATCGTGCGTCTGGTGTCCTCAATACCGGAATCACCAGAACCGTATTGAGTCTGTTCAAAAGAAATTTTGTTATTTTCTCTCCGTGACTTAAAATGGTATCCAAATAGCCAAATGCCTTCATTCTCAGGTAGGCTTCTTTTAATCAAACTTATATCCATAGAAAACCATGAAAACATGCTTAATATTATTTTTATACATAAGTTGATTTATGGTGAAACTGACTCTCCGACTTTGATGAGCCAAATATTTTTTTATTGCCTTCTGAGGACTACTAAAAGCCATATACAAACTTTGTATTTTCGTATTCTTTGTTCTAACTGTGTTTTCGGTGGACAGTCTCTAGAGTGAATTGTTATTATTGTAGTTTTTCTCTTGTTGCAGAATACGCATAGACTCGAAATAACAATAAAACGTAAAATAAACGCTGATCTCGACTATTTTAGTGTTTGAAAATTGTCCACATGGTTCTGTGTTGTTATACCATACACGGAATGGTATATTGTTTTCTCAGGAAGTTTGCAATGCATAGGATGAAGTTTGATTTTCATCGAATTACTACTTTATACAGATGATATCGAAGCCGTTATATATTAACAATATGTATGGTATATGAGCTTCTGTACTCCGAAGCTTGCTTCCCGTTCCTGCATATGGAATTCAGCTATTTTCTCTAATTTTTATGGAAATATAATTTCAGTGGTGTAAAAGCTTCAGTATTCATAAGAAGATTTCTCAAAGACAATTGCGATCTGAACATAATAAAGGATGTTATGCCATTGGAATAAGCATTCGTCGCGGAAGAGGAATATATTCATGTACTACATTTGTGATATTGACATCTCGTTTTCAACTATATAATAAAAGCGGATATAAACTGGAGTTTACACAACAATGTGATATTGTTGACCATGTAAGTAGATTAATATACATAATTCCATTCTATAGCCATAATTATTTTTCGTAGGAGAAAGTTCCTAAAACTCTTTAACACTCGCTTTCTGACTTTTGCTCAACACGTTTGCTTTTTCTCAATTTCCCATATTGTGCTCATTCTTTTGCGTTCGTGTATCAAATTTTAAGTTGTGCCCAAGTTGTGTTTAATTTCGGTTTCGGTTTAAACGTAAACCTTTAAGTGCATTTGATTAATATACCTTAAATTGTTTTTTTTTTTATTTTTATTATTGTGCAAATTAAACCAAAAGCTGAGCTACAAGCATAAGCAGTTTCTTTTAATCTCTTTGCGCACTGTATTATGCTATTTTTAGACTCTTAGTCTGGCTAGTCATATTTTGTTATTGTTTTGCATTTGCGTTTGCATTGTTTCGTTTGAAAACCGTTACATTGCTGCCAGCTACTCACCCAGTCAGTTATTTTTATCGTTTGATTGTTGTTTTGTCGTCCGTTTACTGCTACCAACTACCAAGTGAGAAATTTAAAATTTTATCATTCCCATGGTTCTCTCAATTCCAATGGCTCACTGCTACATAAATAATTGCCATTTCAAGGCTGATTCTTTCGAGCCTATGGTGTTTTGTTGGCTCTGTCGTAACACCATTCATTTCAAATGTGCCAAAATCAGTGTCCGTGTAAGCGATTATTTTACAAATAATCACGGGTTGAAATTTGCATGCGAGTTGTGTCGCCCTGCTGACGCCGAGTTTCGTTCGGTCTTAAGGAACGCAAAGGAAGGCTCCATCATTAATATAGGGTCTTTTTATGTGAAGAAAGTATATGATCTGAGTAGATCTGGTCTGGATAAAGACTCCATCGACCCTGTCGTTATAGAGCCGAAAGCCCCTATCCAACATCTAGATATTCTATCTTTCGTACTCATAGTCCCCTCGATAGTTACAATCCCCAGCCCTTACAGCGGCGGCCAAATGCGTACGCTTTAATTGGGATGGGGCCTCCGGCCATTCTGGAGAGGGTGGATGGCACGAAAATTGAAGATTCCCCGTCTGCGCAAATGCCGCCCCTGTCGAACTTTCCAGTCTCGCGCCCTCATTATCGTTGACCTTATCCGACAGCAGCACACCCACTGCTGTGGCTGCCTTGCCTAGCCGAAAATAGTCTTTATTTCTACACTAGCCGTAGATTCTACATCAGAAGATGTTCCTGCCTATGTACTTGAGTTGTGCTTATCTTAAGGTAATTCTGTAACAAACTCATTGAATCGCCAACTTGATTTGATATTTGCTTCTGACCCTTCCATTTCAATGGTCTCTGAAGTCAGTCCGCTATTGCTTCCTGAAGACCTACTTCACCCATCATTACACGTTACTATGGATATTCCTATTCCTTCGGTATCTGCATTTTCCAACTTGTCAGCTAAAACATATTCATTTAGAGAGGCTGATTTCGCTAGCCTTACCAATGTCATCCTTCAATCAGACTGGTCATTCTTGTACACTTGTACAGATATGGACAGTGCGGTAGACTTTTTTTACAAAATTCTTTATTCCATTTTGAAGGATTTGGTTCCGTTCAGTTCAAGCCTCCTTAGTTTATCCACAGTTGTCTAATTAAAAAATATCAAATCTAGACTTGTTAGAAAGTTCAAGGTCTGGAAAAATCAGCCTTGAAAGGGCAACTTTTTTTTGAAATTGAGAGCACAATATAAATGATAAAAATGTCTCACTGTGTAGCTGGCAGCAGTCTAACGGATTTGAAACAACGCAACAAGCAGACGCTGTATTGCGAAATAACTATAAGTTATAAATATAAATGATAAAATTTCTTACTGGGTAGCTGGCAACAGTGTAACGGATTTGAAATGACGCAACGCAAGCGCAATGCAGCGAAAAACTAAAACACAAAACAAAATTGACGAGGAAGACCAAGAGTCTAAAAATAGCATAAGCTTACAAGCACACACGCAAGCAAAAACTAAAAACAGCATTCATACTAAATATTAGAATTATTGCGCTTGCATGCTTATGCTTATAGCTCAGCTTTTGGTTTTATTTGCACAATAAAAAAAGACAATTTAAAGCAGTTTTATCAAGTGCACTTAGAAGTTTCCGAAACCGAAATTAAGCACAATAAAATAAAACTTGGACACAACTTAAAAATTGATACACGCACGCAAAAATTCGCACAATAGGGGATTATTAAAAGCCAACCGTCTTGAGCGAAAGTGAGAGAGCAAGTTCGTTCGTTCATTAACAATTTTCTAACGCTAGCAAGTGCAAGTGTCTTCGCTGCGCAAAGTGGCTGATGGTCTTACAGTGAAACGAGCGTGATCCATGGCTGACTCACATCTTGTTGGCCAAGTTGGATCAGGATACCCAACAACTATGGCAAAAAAAAAATAAAATAATATTGAAACGATTACCATTACAACTTTTCTAGAATTTGTGTTCAATCGATTCTATTCATTGGAAACGTTCCAGCCTTACAGCAGCGACACACAGCCTCGACGTCAAGTTGCCGTTCATCACACCAATTGCAACTCCGAACAAAAAAGATCAGAACCACTGTTTGTATATTTCCATCCGCCTCATTCAGTTTCCTTTTACAGCCAATTCAAAGCTCTAATAGACATGCACGTCGAGAGTTTGTAAGGGAAAATTATCGTACAGCATCGAAAAACAGCACATCAACACTGAGTGCGGTTCCTTCCAGCTTATCCTCATGTTCTAGTATACCAAATTCGGCACCGCCTGTCGTTGGACATCAAATCTTGAGTTTTTCTGCAGTCACTCAGATATTCTTGCCGACTATACTGACAAACGTTGTTAATGCTTGGGGCAATACCACAGGCTGCCATATTTTGCTAGATTCTGGATCAACTATTTCTCTGGCAACAGAAGCATTTATTCAACGTATCGGTGTTTCAAGTACACATGCCCGCATTCCAGTTGTAGAACCCGCCGCTAACAATACTGGTGTCACTCAAGAGCGCTCCAGGCAACAACTAAATTCACGCACCTCAAACGACTCTGTTTAAGTCACCGCGCTTATTATGAGAATACTAACTCAATCAACATTAATTCATCAATCTGAAAGCAAATATTATTGGCTCGGATCAACTGTGAAATATCTACAGTGAGCAGAAAAATTTTTTTGGTAAATGTCTCCTTGGTACTTACAGAACTTTCAATGAGGCCAGCAATGCCACTTTTCCAAAACTCACACACGCATATTGGTGTCCAAGCAACACACCAATTATCAACGGATCCTTTGGCGCAAAGACGAATGCGCACCCATTGGGCATTACCGACTACTTACAGTCACATATGACCTAGCACCTTCATCATACCTGGCTGTGCGAGTTTTGAAAGAGCTCGCCGACGCGCACCGCAACAAATATCCATTAACTGTTTCCGCCATAATCGCAGGTGAATATATAGATACTAACTGGATGTGCGGAGGCTAAATTCAATCTACGTAAATGCAGTTCAAATTGCTGGGCATTATTAAACACACTTCCCAAGGAATATTGCGAATTTAAGCTTGTGCTGGAAAGCTTTCCAACAGAACAGTCTGTACAGGTTCTTGGTGTACAAGAGGAACCATGCATAAGATCTATTATTCATCAAAATTCAGAACTTACCATCTATAAAAACTTCCACCAAACGAATGCTGCTATCCGAACTATCGCGAATATATTATCCATTAGGGCTCGTCGCGCCAGCTAAAGTAATTCTATAAATGTTATTCCAAGACAGTTGGTCAATACCCACAGCTGGGACTATGAACTTAATGAAAATCTATGTGCGCTTTGGCAAGCATTTCTGATTAATGGTATCTACTATCCTTGCCCCGCGTACCTAGCCACATATCATCGCCCTTCCAACCAATCGATATGCACTGTATTGCTGATGCATCCTCGCACGCTTACGCCGCCGTAATCTACAGTCGGATCTATACGAAAACGGGCTACTTCGTAACATTGATTACCGCGAGGACTCGCGTCGCGCCTATAAAAGCGATATCGATACTCCGACTTGATCTGAATGTCGCTCACCTGCTGACTTCATTACTTGCTCTTTCAAAACATCACTAACTATGTCAATTTCCAAAACCTGTTGTTATTCAGATTTTGAGGTATTGGACTATCTCTCTGCAACTGCACGGCAGAAAATTTGGAGACCTGTCCACATTGCATCTGGCAACACATCCGATCTGAAGACAATCCTGCTGTGTGCCGTCCCAACTCCTCAGTCACGAACTGTGTTGGCATAGTCCTCCCTGGCTATCTCAATCACAATCGGAATGGCCGCCAGTCAAGCCTCAGCATGTCAACAGTTCCTTCCGATTTTGTTGAACAACGGAAGAATCACAACCATGTAATTGGGAGCTTGATGTCAGTAGAGCTATTTAATGCACGCGATCGCCGAGTACAGAATGTTCAGCGCTTGGCTTTTAACAAGGAGTATATATATATACAAGGAGCTTATACAAAAGAAGCTATTCATCGACGACCATGGGTGTTGGAGAACGCATTGACATCCGGTTTTCATCCCTAACGAATCACCAATCGCTAACATGTTGATCAGATATCAGCATTTATCTCCACTCTGGCGTGGAAGCGACCATCCATATTGTGCGACAGCCATATTGGATATTAGGAGCGCGTAATCTGGTTCGCAAGGCGGTTCACCGCTGCAAGCCATGTTTATGCAACAGCGCACCACTAGTCAACAAGTCATGGGCGACCTACCGTCGCAACGAGTTCAACAACAGCGACTCTTCAAGCATACTTGCCTGGATTATGCTGGACCTGTACCCATCAATGTGACTCAGGGAAGAGCTTCAAGAACTGGCAAGCCTTGGTTTCCAATTTTGTATGCATGGCGACCAAATCTTTGCACCTCGAAGTTGTGAATAACCTAACTACGGCTGCATTTATTGCCGTATTTAATCGATTCTGTGCCCGCCGAGAAAACCCAACAAATTTGTATTCCGACGGTGGTACCACATTTCACGGCAGCCGCCGGTAATCCAATGAAATTAAGCAACTCGCAATCTCATATGCAAAGGACGAACATTTGGCTAATACACTAGCTAATGAAGGCATCATGGCATTTCATACCCCCTTCTGCACCAAAACACTGCCTTCTGTGGGAGGCAAGTGTGAAATCTATTAAACTACACTTATGACGAGTTGTTGGTAGAGCCATGCTAACTTATGAGAAATGTTCTACAGTATTAGCACAAATCTAACGGGTCTTAAATTCCCGTCCAATATCGTTGGCCGAAGGCACACTTCCTCATCGGCGAAGTATATACAACTGTGCCCGAGCCATCTCTCTTGGAGATAAATATCAACCGACTGGATCGCTGGAGGCAGCTTCAAGACATAGTGCAAGAGTTTTGGAAGCGTTGGCGCCACGAATACCTAACTTCACTTCAAGAGCGTAATAAGTGGCAATCTCAAAGGCCTGACTTTCACGCTATTAATTTGTCGCTCTTCCTTTGTATAACGCTTTTGCTCTCACATAGCATGGCTGTGACCGTGGCCACTGCATAGTTCTTTCCACAGGTGGCGAATTATTCTGAATTTACACTCAGAACGTGTAACGCGTGTAACGTCGAAATTAAACACTACAGTCCACTCATTTTCCAACCATGATTAATAAATATTAAAATCGTTAACTTTAAATTAGCGGCAGTGGTATAAGTGGAAGCGAGCAATTTATTGCTTTAATTGTTGGCAATTATAAGTAATATTAGACATTAATTCTTGCAATTATGCAATTTAAGACCGACATTAACAACTCCCTTATTTAATCGGTTGTTGCAGCATCTGCATACTGTGTTGTGCCGCTGTTTGTACTTGCTGTTCAATTGCTCCTCGTTTTCTTTTGCCGTTAGAGTTTGTTGCAAGTAAAATAAACGCATCGCGACCGCCCAATAATAGACACACATTTTTAAACTATACACATAAAGTGTATATATTCTTGATAAACTTTAAAACCGAGTCGATATAACAATTGTCCGTCTGTCTGTCCGTCTGTTTATCCGTCTGTCTGTCTATCTGTTTCTATGCGAACTAGTCTCTCAGTTTTTTAAAGCTGTCAACTAGTAATTTTCGCTATAGGCTTCTTTCTGCTGTAAGCTGCTCATATGTAAAAATCGTCAGGATCGCACCACTTTATCACATTGCCGCCCGATTTGGAATGAACTTTTACTACAGGTTGTTTTTTTTTTATCAAAATTGAACCAAATTTTTTAAATGTGAATTTTAGAAACCTCTACGTCTGCTGACCAAAGTTTTCCCAGATGTGATCACTATCATATAGCTCCCATACTCATGTACTCTTAGTACAACAAAATGCATTGTTTTGTTTTTTTTTTATCCCAATTGAACTATATTTGATAAATGTTAGTTTTAGAAGCCTCTACGTCTGCTAACCAAAGTTGATCCAGATCGGATCACTTTATTATATAGCTCCCATTTAACCGACCGATTCGGTTAACCAAATCGAACCGAATTTGGTAAATATCAGATTTAGAAGCCTCTAAGTCAGCTGACCAAAATTGATCCGGAGCACACTTCTATATTTTATAAGCCATATAACTGACCAATTCAAAATAAACTCTAAAGAAAATATGAAGAGATATATATCAATGCACGGACAAACCGACATATTATATATCGGTATATACTATACTATATATATGTAAATTAATACTAGTATCGGCCACGGCGAATTCAAGAGCTATGCATTTACCCGATTAATCTAGTAGTATAAGCATATATCAATATTGAAATTGTGTACATGTACTAATGCCCGGCAGGGAAGTTTAAAAGCTATATATCGTGTGGAAAACCTATATCTCGTTTAATGAAAATAATGAAAGTTCTCCAAAAGCATTAGTGCACATCAAAATGAATTGCAAATTTCTGCGCACTGGAGGGCTGGCGCCAGCGGTTACCTATAATCTGCCTCCACTGTATTTTGTTATATTTTTCTTATATATTTAATTTGCTTGTATACTTCTAGGATTTCCCTAATACTTCGAATATAATTTCTGCTCCAATTGACTGCAATTTTGCATTTCATTGGCCACATTGGGATCGGGAGCCATTAATATGTGTCCGAAGTCCGGAGATTGAGTGCTGCTATTGGTCCAAAGGAATCCCTATTAATGAGGCGAAGAGTTTGTATATAAATATTAGAAATGAATGGAGTGAAATGTGCTTTTTACGACTGGAAGTCATTTCCAAAGAAGCTACTTATATTTTATTATTTACGGATGCTCGAAACTTACCTCCACCAATAAGAATTGATAACTACTCTGAAGTTGTCATAACTTTTTTCCAAAAAGATTCCAACCCCGAATGGCCCACTCCAGTTCGTCCCCAATCGTCTTTATCATATGCATTGGATGATCCTTTAGGAGTGCAAATATTAGTCATGGAAGCTCCAGGTGGAAACGCAATCGACTTTCCGATCAACAAGTCAAATATAAGAAAAACGTTAACGTACACAAACTTTATATATATTGCTTTTCATAACACATTTGATCAATTAAATATGGACTCTAAAAAGCCAGATCACACACATAAACAATTAGTTTTGGGCGTTCGTGATAAAAAGGTTATAATAATGGAAAAAAATTCAGGCGACCGTTCTCAGTTGTGGCTCATGAATTCGAGTGGTCAACTAGAACACGAAGGATCAACACCTCCAATGCAATCAAATGAAGCTAATGCTGTGAAGCTTGTTCTTGATTTGGACAAGCCCCCTAATCCTTCCGAGCTTACAACTTTAGTTGTTCGCATTCCAAATAAACAAAGAGCGACAACTCAAACTTGGAGATTTGAAAATGGTCGTTTAATGTGTCATGCAAATATGTGTGTTCAGGTAAGCACCAATTTCGAGGTCTTAAAAGATCAGAAGATGTTATATGTCTTAATTTCTTAATGTAACTTTTCTTTATATAATTCAATTTTCATGTTACTCTCTCTATCTTGTTCTCTAGATTCTTCTATCGTTTAACTTCTTATCGTTACCTTATAATGTTTTATCCTTATGTACAATGGTAGTTACGATTAATATGGCTTGCGATTAATATCCCTCCATTCTAAAGCTGATATGGTGGACTTCCAAAGATGATATAGGTGTCAATTAAAAGGATTTGCTAAGAAGATTACGAATACTTAGTCAGTTAAGTGACGTTATGTGTGCGTTGCAAACTTCCTGACATAATTAATATACGATGAAAATTTTTTGTGAATGGTATAATGAATATTCATTCACAATATATTTTCGTGACCAAGTCTTCTTAATCCAAAAGTCGTGCCTCGAAGTTAAATTAAACAAGTAATAACGCTATAGTCGATATTCCGACTATAAGATACTCGCACTCAGCGTTTATTCAATATTCGACACACTCAAAAGTATGCAAATTTTATTTTTCTGGGTTGGGGTGCTCTCATACAAAATGTTTTTTTTACGATTTCGTCTATAATTTTTATCCGATCTTAATGAAATTTGACAAATCGGTAGATTATGTGCTAATACATACACAAACCGAGTGAACTAAATGCGATAAGACTTGTGGGAGATTAAAGGTTTTTATCGATTTACGGGGGCGGGGAGGGGCCTGGCAAAGTTAAAAAAACGCATTCTGACGCTTCACAAGGGGAATCGACATACCAAATTTGGTGACCGAGATATAGTTGTCTTCGTGGATAACGTTTTTATCGATTTGCATTTGTAAGAGGGGGCGAGCCAGAATTTTAAAAAAAACTTGATCTGACGCCCCTGAAGGGGAGTCTACATACCAAATTTGGTAACTCTAGCACAGAAATAGTCAAAGACTGGGTTGACGGCCAAAGTACCAATTTGGCAGCGCAGAAGCTGCATTTCATTTATCATTGCAGAAGACCCTGCCCTGGGCAACATAGATCCCGTCACATATGAGCCAGCGTTGGCAACAGGGTCAGGGGTGTGAGAGTCAGGAAGAACCAAGGGAATATAAGTGCGGAGGGAGACTGGAGGTCCGAGTATCCAGAATGTCCTGACGAATATCCAGGTCGTTACCCCGCATTTAGTTGGTGAAGTCACGGGTGGCTAGGACGGTGCCTAGCCAGCGAAGAGTCCAGTGCGTGAAGGCGCGAATCTGCCAAATGCGGCGAGAGTGGGTCATGGACCCAGAGTAATAGACTTGAATTGTAAATTAACACCCAAGGGCGATAAATATCGAAAATCAATCTAGCAATAAGTCATATTTATACTTAAATTTAAGCCTAAAGCTGCTGAGTGTTACTTATTGGTCGCAAACTCCAGTATGTTTGTTGGAGCAAGCCCGATCTTGATCGGATCATTCCAGTGTGCGTGGGGATTGCGTGGATACACACCGAATTTGGTCGGATTTGGATGAAAAACAAAAAAGTTTTCCTACTAAGTGTTCATTCCGGAACAATCGGTTATATGGATGTCCGATCTGGATAAAACTTGAACTTGACCAGCCTGCAATCAAAGGATACTTCTGATAAAAAATTTCAGCCTTTTAGCTTATGAGACTTCTGAGATCTCTGTGTTGAAACAGATTCCCCTTGTAATGCTGATCAACAATATTTATACTTTATATAGTCGGAAACGCTTCCTTCTATGTGTTGCAAACTTCCTGACAAAATTAATATACCATTTTAAGCATATGTTTTTCGGAACAACCAGTAACTATTAAATCATCTATATAAAGGAATGCTTGAGAAGGTTTAAGTCCAGAAAATGCTATAGTCATCATTTTCTGAAAGTAATTTGGCGCTCTTTTTAAACCAAAGGGTAATCGCGTGAAGCTATATGAGCCATTGCTCGTTGAAAAGTCGTTCGAGTTTAATTTGACATGAAAAATATTTAGCTCGACCTAGTTGATTTAAAATATGTAATGTTCCTTCCTTCTTCTTGCATGACGGTGCTCCTGGTTGGCATTGTGGTAGCCCAGCTGAGCTTGCCGTACTTGACGTGGTCCTTTAAATACGGAGCCATCTCAGAACACAACAATCATGAAACAATCATGAACTTTCAAGCCCACTTCTCAGTCGCCATACATTCACTCCACATTCACTTAGCCTTGAGCATACATCGTTCAACACTTTCTATATAACATTCGCAGCTATCTCATTCACTCACATCTCAATCCCCTTCTACATATATATACATAAATACCCGTTTCTCTTTATCGTATGTCTTCATTGTCCCACTGTCTTGGAACATGTCCAGTGCCAATTCGTGCACCTCCCTCATACCAACTAAAAATAAAACTTCTAGCACTTCATATTGGTAATTCAAAATTTAATTAACAAATATATGCTAATAAAAAGAAACATTATAACTTAAAAATTTATGAAATAAAAAATAGATATAAAATATGTCGATATTTATATATATATATATAATAAAATGAATAAACAAAAGTAAAATAAACTAATATAAAAGAACTAAAATAAAGAACATTTAATTCAACCTAGTAGCTTAAATTCATTTTTTTTTTGCCTAACATAATTTTTTTTCTTGTGTAATTCAAATTAAATTCCAGATCAAACTAATCAAAGCAACCACACTGTTTACGCATATGCTCAGCCTTCTGCGCTCTAAGAGACTTATATTTATCATGTTCTCCTACTTCTTATAATTGGTCAAAGATAAGCACACCTGTGCTCAGCTATCTGTACTCATTCAAAATATCTCGCTGTATAAGAGCATCTAAAAACGTACCCGTCACTTCGATGTTGGCGCCAGCATAAGAGGCCGTATTGCTGTAATTGGGCTAATAACTGCGGCTGCGTTCGCTGATGCTGCTGCTGACCTCCCGGTCAGATAAAGTTAAAGAGATTGTTATAGTTAAAACACAGAACTCGAAAACGTTCATGCACGACATAGTTTGTGTTGCAATGCTGAAGATGGATAGGAGTATAGTTTCTAGTAGTTCTACGAGAGACAGAAAAATTGATCATCAAAGTCAATATCGTCGTTAATCAGCTTATTTGAATATGATGGCAGGTGGCTTTGGCTCCCGGTTTAAGACACGGAGTGCAAATAGCAAACATTTCTTTTGAACAGACTCAAGCGATGCGTACTCTAAAATAGGTCGGCCCAGAAAACTGTAAAAAAACTAGTTGTATAAGGGTCATGGAATTCTTTTGGCCAACGCTTAATAAAAAGTAAAACGCACATTGCCTTATTGGCGGTGACGATAAAATTTCGATGGAAAGTCAAAAAGAACGCCCAAGTCATCTACGGTATAGATCCGATCAAGATGTCTATGTTTAAAAAGGTTCGATGTCTGAAGAAGAATTGTTGAAAGACATCGGCATCGGCTGCATGCATTAGTACACGCAGAATGGGGCAGTACCTGAGGAAGATTATTGATAAAAAATTTGAAGTGAAGGTCACAGAGATGGCTACCCCACGGTATCAATAATGTAACTTAGAAAAATAATTTTTTAAGAGATCTTTCTGAGTTCTAAGATTAAGGTAGTTGGAAATCCAATTAAGAACGCAGGATGGAAAGCCAAGGAGATCCAACATATAAGTAAGGCGATGAGGATATATCTGATCGGACAGATACTTAAGAGAAGATTAAGTTGTTTGAAAGAATTCTGCAAAAAAAACTGGCAATGCCTTGATCTGTATTTGCTTTAGAGTTTAAATAAAATAGTAGAAGCTATGAAAGATGGTTTTCGTTTTGAATTAACAAAGTTATAAAATTACTTTGGATCCTGAGAAAAAATTTTACCCTACAACGATGCAAATATGCTCTATAGCACTCAGAATCACTAACAGTAAACCTTTAACGAGCAGCAATGTAGCGTGAATAGTCGAAGGACCTTCCCGAGATCTTGAACTTCCTAAAGAGTCTAGATTTGATATTTTTTAAATTGTGGGGTACGTCAAGGTGGGTTGTTAAGTCTAACAAGACTGCTAATCGGAACAAAATCCTTAAAAATGGAGGGAAAAATTATGTAGAAGAAGTCCATATCTGTACAAGTGTACAAGAATGACCAGGCTGATTGATTGAAATCAGCCTTCCTAAATGAATATGTTGTAGGTGACAAGTTAGAAGATGCAGTTAGCGCAATTATACTATTATCCATAGTAATGTGTAATGATGAATGAAACGGGCCTTCTGGAAGCAAAAGCGGAGTGGCTCTTGGGACCACTGAAATTATAGGTAAAAAAACATTATCAAGTCAAGAAGTTGATTCAATGAGCTTACTACAAAAATAACTTGTGATAAAGACAATTCAATTAGGCCGTCGTGTTGCCTTTAAGATATCAGACGTAGAGTCGGTAGCAGAAGACGATGAGATATCACTGATGTTGAAGTCTCCAATGACAACCAATTGATCTCTGTCAGAAAACATTGACGCGACAGACTGGATGGCATTAATATGGTCCATATAAACCGAAATTTTGGAACGTGGAGGAAGGGACAGTGATAAAAAGGGAAAAGCAATTAAGAGCATTAGGAAAATTAGGCGGGATTGGTTCTGATGAAAGTCCATAACTAACAGCAATCAATCCGCTACCACTCTTGTGGGAGTCACGATCAAATCTACAGGCGGTATAATTATTAGGAAAAATGACCGAGTCCAAAATATTAGGATTTGACAAGCTTTCAGCAAAGATCAATATGTGAAAATTAAAAAAAAAGCTATCCGTGTAGAGTTTAGAAAGTTTAAAATTGAGGCCGCTTAGTAGGCAAGAAAAAGACATGAAACTTTGTTGTTTTTTTTTTTTTTTTACTGAAAGTGAGAGTACTGATTATTCGGCAGCAGGGAGTCTATCATCTAGTCTAGAATTGGACCATCTTCGGCTTTTTAATGCCGATACGAGGTCTAGCTGCCAAATTTAGTGACCGATCCAGAATGGGCGGCACTAGAAAGGTTGACAGGGAGATCTTTTACAGACTCCTGCCCGGAAGAAGAAGGAACCGTTCTTGTGCATTCGGCTTCCTCTTGTTTGGATGGAGGGAGTGTACCCAATACAGACTCCGCTTTAAGAAGCAGTTGCTGTATGGGCTTTGAACTTTCTAACGGACGAGAAAAATGTAACAAGATAAGCGGGGTGTCCTGCTTATAGGGCTTGGGGACTAGAGTAAGAGAATTACCTTATTGCATCTGGAGCTTAGACACCAACTCATCTTTCTGTGGCTGTGGCAACTCAACCTTAAAAGAATTTAAGTTCTATTGAAGTTTCGACACCGTTTCGTTTAGTTGACCAGCGTAGAGGGCCTTAAAACCATCAATTGTGTTCCTTATAAATGAACGCAACTCGGCATGAGTTGGTCGACAGGACTCACACGTAAATTTCAATCCGTTACCGTTGTTAAGATTATCTACGGTACCGATTTGGATCTTGGCACATTTGAAATGAATTGTATTATCGCATAGCCAGCAAATCAAGAGTGGCTCTTTTGAGTATACCTTGATTAATCACGGTACTTTCATTCTCACGTGGTACATGAAGAAGCGGCAATCCCAGCACTAACCTGATCTGTCCAACACACAAAAGATCATAAAATAGGCTCGCTGTGGAAGTCAGTGTCTGCCAGTTTCAGGCTGACTCATTATTTATAGCAGTAAGGCTGGATGAACAGTACGTTGCTTTTGATTCCAAAAACAAAAAAAACAGTGCATCTCCATCAGTTGAGGAAGTTGTATCTAAAAGGCCAGAAACAACATAAATTAAATCGTTTTCCCTCTTGATGCCGAGCTGTAGGTGAGTGATTTGTAAATCTCGGACAACGAAACAGGTTACGGCCACCATCATCATATAGAACGCAGCCAGATGTGCTTGAATTAGTACCAATATTGTGCCTTCTACCCTGGCCCACCTGAGCGTGTAGTATTCTACAACGCTGCTTCAGGAACATGGTCATGCTTTCCCACGATGGAATCAAGTTAATAAAATGTAGGTCCTCCATTTACTCTCCCAGTTTCCCTGCGATACTGGATCGAGCTCTTGCAAAAGTATTTGCACGATGAGGCAGCAGCTCGCGAAGCATGACAGACGACCCATTTCCTACCTTCTTCAGCCCCAAGATGTTACTGACGTATGCCTAAAAAAATAAACGTCTATATAATCAAACCACATTTGTAGCAAATCTAAAGCAGTCTGATAATTATCATTTTTTATTTCCAACGAGCGTATTATATCCATATCCGCTGAATCCCGAAGACACCATTGCAGACACTGCAGCCTTTCTATGTTCGACAGGTCTGGATGATTGTCGATGACTGTGGTAAACATCGAGTTGAAATCCGACCAGTTGGTGTTTTTTTTTTGTTTTTTTTTTTTTTGAATTCGTTTATTATCACTATTTGTGCATGAGGCGATTAAAACTAAATAACAAGCTACTAACTCATGAATAATGAATAATTGGATGAGACGGGGCTTTCCCTCTGCAGTACGGCCGTGAAGCATTGCTTCGCAGAAGGTTCGGCGCCGCCTAGTCCATAGAGCGCCGCACGCGCTCAGCTCTCCACAGGGCGACCATTACGTCCATGGCAAAGTTACTGGCGGCCTGCCAGTTCTCCGCGCTCTTCAGCATGGATGGGATAAAGTTCGCCACCGAGATCTCGGATCCCAATTCCAGTTCCAGTTTTCGTCGCTGGGGCGAAAATTTTGGGCACTTGAACATAAGATGTTCGGCATCTTCGACCACTCCTCGGCCACACCATGTACATTCCTCTGACAGCTCATGTCCGAAACGGTGCAGATAGCTGCGGAAGCAGCCATGCCCACTAAGGAGCTGAGTCAGGTAGTAGTTTACCTGGCCGTGCTTTCTACCAGTCCAGGCTTGGAGATTGGGGATAAGACGGTGTGTCCACCGGCCCTTGGTAGACCTATCCCACCGTTCCTGCCATTTCTGCAGTGTCTGCCTTCCCGCTGCCTCGCGTATCTCCTTTTTAAGTGACGGCGAAGCGTCGCCCCCATGTAGTTTCCGATGTATAGTGGTTCGTTCGGCAGCTATCTCCTCTATGGGCGCAACGCCAGCTATGACATGGGCTGCGTCGTCAGATACTGTCCTGAAGGCGCTGCAGATCCGAATGGATCCCAGACGGTGTGTTGCCAAGATGCCACGACTATAACTGTTCGACTGGAGCGCATTTAGCCAGACTGGAGCCGCATATAGCATAGTTGCTCTTGTCACGCTTGACAGTAGGATCCTCCTCCATTGTTTTGGGCCTCTCGTGTTGAGCATTACCCGTGAGAGCGCTCGGCTCGCTCGGCGCCGCCCTTCCATCTAGTACCGGCAATGGCACCAGAGGCTATGTCTACCACCTTGGTTATCGCATCCAAAGTCGATTTCGCCTTCCGGAATCCGTACTGCTGCGGTGAGAGGCCACCTCCTATATGTATGGCTTGCTCGAGGCGCGTGCAGACTAGCTTCTCGAGGATCTTCCCTGCCGAGTCAAGAAGGCAGATTGGCCTGTACGACGAGGGCTCGTTGGCCGGTTTGCCTGCTTTAGGAATGAGGACCAGCTTCTGCAGTTTCCATCTTTCAGGGAATATGCCCTCACGTAGACACTGGTTGTAAAGAGTCACAAAGGACTCGGGACGCAGTGCGAGAGCTAGCTTGAGGGCTCGGTTCGGGATACCGTCTGGCCCAGGTGCCTTGCTCTGCTTCAGGTTTTGGGCGGCCGTCGCGATTTCCTCCAGAGATACCTCGGTGAAAGGTCCATGAGGAGGATGGGCGGGCGGTGGTCCGGGTTGATCCCTGAGTTCCCTCCTGTGGGGGAAGAGGTGCTCGACGATGGTTTTGAGCGCGGGAGGCTCTGCTGGGGCTGGCTGCCGATTGGAGTTAAGTCTTTTAACCACGATCTTATACGCGTTTCCCCAGGGGTCTTGCTCGGCTGAGTCACATAGTTGCAGGAAGCAGTTGCGCTTGCTCTCGCGGATGGCTACTTTGAGTGCTTTCCTGTGCCTCCGGTAGTTGGCTTGGTAATCCTCGAAGGTAGATGCACCGCGGGAGCGCTGGTAGCGGCGTCTAGATTGGATGCAGGCAGTGCGCATGCTCGCAATGCGCTCATTCCACCAATAGACTGGCTCGTGGTGGTGCCTATACGCCCTTCTGGTTGTCATACTAGCGTCGCATGCACTTGCTATGTGTGACATGAGCCGAGAAGCCATACACTCAGCGTTAGCCCCTAGAGCTAGGTGCTGCAGCCTCTCCGCGAAGACTTGAGTATTCAAGGTCTCGACTCGATAGCTCTTCCAGTGGGAAACAGTGGGTTGCCGCCTAGCCGTGCGTCCGCCAACTGTGTAGAGAATAGCTACGTGGTCACTCGCTGTGTATGCGCTGCTTATCCTCCAGTTTGCTGTTTGTGCAGTCGGCCCACTGACGAAAGTCAGGTCAACTACTGATCCAGTTCCAGCTCGACTAAACGTGTGCTGGTTGCCTTGGTTTAGGAGGGCCACGTCCAGCACTGAAAATGCCTCGAGTAGGCTCCGGCCTCTCGCGTTCGTGGTCGTGCTGCCCCACTCGACTGCCCATGCGTTGAAATCACCGGCGATCACCATTGGGTGACGGCCTCGTGCATCGGCTACCAACGCGTCGAGTGAGTTGACGAACTCGTTGAGGGTCAGGCTGGGCGCGAGGTATACGCTATATACCCACAGGTTCTTTACCCTCGCACGGACAAAGCCATCTGACTGGTAGACGTTCGTGGTGCACTGCATTCTGGTTGCCGGCGCTACTGCACAGAAAGCATTTTGCAGCGCCCGTGCACGCAACGGCTTTGTGTCCTTCTACGCCGCATCTGATGCAGCAGTTGCTCCTATCGGTGGTGCTTCTACAACTGCTGGAGATGTGACCGAACTCCAGACATTTGAAGCATCTAACCCGTGCCTCTAGGGGCGATCCGCACTTTACCCAGTTCGAGTACCTTCTTTGCGAAGATTGACGGGACTGAGATGATGGCCACCTGGCTCCCAGCGTATGCGTTTCGCATGCTCTTAACGGTACATGTGTCCGGTGCGAGTTGCGCTTGCGCAGTTATTTCCGCTGCTACATCCTCTTTGCTTACCAGCTCGTCCAGATCTCTTATTAAAAAGAGGGCCTCCTGTATGACTGATCTTATACCAGCGCTATCTCCAAGGACGTCCGAAATGTCCTTTTTGAGCTTCTGGGTGCAGTCAAGGCCGGAGCCATTGAGCTCCAGCAGAAGATCCCCTTTGGCAGTTCGGCGGACTTTGGCAACGTTCTCGCCGACGCTCTTTAGTTGGTCATCCTGGCGGCGGGTGACCATGGCGAGGATATCGCTATAGGTTGCCTTCCCATTTGCGCTTATGATTAGTGCGTCCGGCTTACTGGTGGCTTCCCTTTTCTGCTTGCTCTTTTTGGTGATCCTAATGGTATCGTTATTTGAAGCCTGCTGGTCCCGCTGCTGTTTTCCTGCTGGCTTGAGTGGCTCCGCTCTGTTACGTGTGGCTGCAGAGGCCTTCTGCGACTGCACCAGCTTCCAAGCGCCTCCCGAGGAGCTAGTGTAATTATCTACTACATTCGGCGAGGTTTGCGTCTCGCAGTCAAGCCTCTGTGGAGTTGCTGGCGTAGAATGGCTTCCTAGACCCGCGCTTAATGCCATTTGTAGCTCTTTCATTTTAGCTATCTTGCTACTCATGGCCTGGTTAATATGGCGCACTTTTTTCTCCACAGTGATGTGGATGATCTCGTCGAGGATCTCACCTAGCTCAACCGCCAGGGCTCTGTTGCTCCTTTGAAGCTTCGGCTTCTTCGCTGCTAGCGAATCCCCTGCGTTCGTAGGGCTTGCCGTTTCCCTACCACGTTTCGGGGTGTCGTCCACCACGTTGGTGCTCTTGCATGCTCCTAGAGGCGCCGTGAGGGGCGCAAGAGCTGGTGCAGAAGCTGTGAGCACTGGTGAACGCAACAGCGTTGTGCTTCTTCTAAAAGCCCGCTGCTAGTCCACCGCGGCTGCGACCCCTTCCTCGTTGTTGGACGACTTCATCGCAGTCTGATTACTCTGATTACTCGGTCCACTCAGTCCAGGGGAGTCCATCGGTGGCCAGAGGTTTCCCTTGGAGTTTCACCGTTGGAAGATATACCGCTCCTAGTCGGTCGCCAAAGCCCCGTTTATGGGACCGCAAAAGCGGAGGGGTTGGCAATTACGTCGAGTCCGGGACCTTTACCCTTTTCCTCCCCTGGAGACTGGAAATTCAGAAAATGCGAATTCTTTAGTTTCGCAACGTTTACAACTTCCGCCTGGAAGTATGCTGCGGATTTTAAGCAGGCGCAGGCGCAGTGAAAGCTCTCTGAAAGCTCTCTACGCACCGATCTGGCCAGTTTTTCAATCAGCTGGTGATCAGGGTTGGATTCAATGTTATTTGCAGTGTCGTTCGTTAACGAGCACTATCCAGCACGACCAACAGCTGGTCGCTCCCGCCAAAAAGAAAGATAACGCGTTCTAGTTAGCTGTGTTTTTGGCTGAGTGAAAGTGGAAAGCGAATGGGTGTGAAAAGAGCGATGGAAAAATCACTCAAGTGGAGCCGCCCGCGCCCCCCCCCCCCCCCTTTGCTACCTGCAGGGGAAAGATGAAGGCGCCCGGATTAGGAAGAAGGCGACTCGCGACCGGAGTTTTTGGTGTCCCCGGTTTGTACTACCCTCACTGGTTGCCGTGCACTGATGCCAGGCTTTTTTTAACGCAGGCGAACTTCGAAAAAACACTATGCAGCCGGAGCTGTTAAGGAACGCGACTGCACAGGACAGAACTCACTCAAACTCCCAACCAGTTGGTGTAACTACCACTAAATGTAGGCAAGCATATTGGAGGAAGTGCACCAATTGTGATAGTGTGGAACTGGCAAGAGCTTGTGGGTAACGTTTAACAGTTTGAGACCAAACCGATCCTACCTACCGATCCTGACTACAGATTTCATCAAACTCTAATTCATCTAGGTTATTATGAACCTGATCGAATACTTCAAGTTTTTAAATTTTTTTATCGAGTTGTTGAAGAGGCACCGTAGCCAAGTGGTTTCCAATTCTTTCAACTTTTTATACAAGGAGGCTGCCTTTAATTTGAGAAAGGTCGCCCAGTAATCAGAAATTACAAGCTCACAATTATCGTTTGAACTTGCAATAGAAATTGCTAACCGAAAGTCAATGCACTGAAGAAGCCATACCCGAAATTGCTAAACAAGCTTTAGAATGTATGCTTTTTTTTTTTTCTTTTTTTATCTTTATCATTATCTTTATATACAATCTGTCCTATTATGTGGACAATCAGTATATTGTATGGCGTTTTTTACATTGGCAATTACAGTACATTAACTTTTGTCGATTTGTTGAGGAGGGGTGAAAGTAGGTGAGGTGGTGAGGGGCTGAGTTGATGAAGGGATGAGGGGTTGAGGGGAGTTCAGCGTCCTGGTACACACAATTGACAGGAACGAGGACGAGTACAAACAATCACAACACATACATATATATATACAACACGAAACACCCAGCCCAAGCGCGGGGATCGAACCCGCGACCGCTGTTGATCTCCTGACGTCAAAAGTTTGAGCCTTAGACGCCAGCGCCAACACCAGCGGCGAATGTGTGCTTGTAGATGTAATATATTGCTTGGTCGCGATGCGTTTATAAGCGTTTATGTGCCCAGCAACAAACTCTAACAACGAGAGAAAACGACAGAAAATCAACAGCAAGTACAACACAGTGGCATAGGCAAAAACCGATTAAATAACGCAGTTGTATATCTTGGGCTTTAATTACCTAAATGTATATGAACCAATGCCAAATTTAAAGCTTGTAGTTTCGAAGATCTAGATTTCCATTCATCAGGACGGACAGACGGACAGGGCTAGATCGACTCGGCTTGCCGTGCTGTTCAAGAATATATACTTTATGTGGTCGAAAACGCTTCTTTCTACCTGTTACATACATTTCACTAACTGAATATACCCTCGTGCTATAGGTACAGGGTATACAAATCAGTTGTTGTGATTGAATCTTTGTCAAGTCCGAATTCATCACTATATTTTGTGCCTAAATCCACTAATTTGTATTTTAATTGGAGCGAACAATTTTTAGTTGACCTATGACAGTCTTTTTTCACTTTCTCACTTTGAATTGGAGCGAACAATTTTTAGCTGACCTATGACTTTTTTTCACTTATTTCTGGATTAGTTTTGAACTACATCTTAGCTCGAAAGTGGTGCGAATTTTAAATTATTTATATTAACTAATTTATCGGTACTGGTTGTATTCAGTATCCGGGCAAATAAATACCAGGTTGAATTTCTTGATTTGGGATTAATACACAATCTTCTCTTGAATTAGCTCGACTTTTGTAATTGTGTAATTGTAATTGACTGTGTAATTATAAACCAATCTTCTGATGGTTTCAAATCTAATTGTCGATAAATGAAATAAATAAATATTAAAATTAAGTGCAGCGAAAATTGTAGTCTCTGTGATTACCTCTGTTCTGATAAAACAGGATATTGCTGGGGCTACTGTTCTTTTCAGTACTGCAATGTATGTATAAATTTATCTATTGCTTGGTGTAGAGTACTGAAATTTCCGGCTTCAACTATTGTGCGAATTTCATTGTGAATTTAACCATTGCCGTCAAAAGCTCTTTTTTTGCGTCGGATGCCGTTTTGCCTCGCTGCTGAATATTCATTAGCTTGGCCTTTATGATATCTGAGGATTCGCCATATCTGAGGATTTGTAGTTTACCTTTTGTTTCTAAAATAGTCATTTCTTGCTGAATGGGGTTCCAAGTATTTTGGATTTATTACCACTACGCATTGTTAATGGGACCTGCTTGCTATGGGGCCCCCCCATATGACAAAATCCATAACAAATATTTTTCTATGGTGAAACTTTTTTAAAGAATTTTTAAAATTAGAAAATTAAAAAAAACAACATAAATTTAAAAAAAAAAAATCTCCCACAAAGGGAGTCTAGATACCAAATTCTTTAACTCTAACTCTTATAGCCTCGGAGATCTAGGTGTTCTTACGGACGGACATGGCAAGATCGACTTGGCTGTTGCTGCTGATCAAATATATATATATACTCTTTATACGCTTCCTTTTGCCTGTTACATACATTGGCAGGAATGCAATATACTCGTTTACTCTACTAGAGTACGCAACTTAAGGCTTTTTTCTGTATCCATATTCACTTTACACGTTAGGTTAAGTTCAGAACGATTCCAGCGATATTAAATAATTTAATTTAATTTTAAAAAAACTAGAGAAATCAAAAGGTGTTGCATACTTTCGAGTGTATCGAATATTAACTAAATGCTGAGTATGAGTATCTTATAGTGGGAATATCGCCTATAGTGTTCTTACATGTTTTTTAAATCTAATTTGCCTTGAATTTAAAAAAAACACGATGTTCCCTATTCATAAATGCATACAGACAACACTAAAGATTTAAATATAAAAATGAATAGGGATACTAATCATTGGCTAATAAATATATTAATTAGTTTTTAAACGCTGTAAATATTTTGAAAATCGACTGCTTCCTTTTCGAGTTATGAGCACTTCTGAAAAAAGCTAAGAAAAATACCAGATTAAAAAAATTTGTTTGAAAACATATGGGGCCTCATACCTACAAAAAAAAGTGGGTCTTATCAAATACACAATTTTAGTGTGGAGTAGTGTTATTAATACTTGCTAGAGTATCATTTATAAGCATTCTGTCATGCATAATACTATCTGCTAACAGGTGAATTCTTTTATTAAAATGAGAATATGAAATTAATGACAATTTGTTGGTTAATGTTTTGTAATTTTTGTAATATTTTGTTATTATTTTGATCTGCAATTTCAAGATGCTCAAAAATATCTGTTCTGTCATCGTCGTCCATAAGCCCAAAAGCCATTTATATGCTGTGCCTGCAATATTTATTAGTTCTGGTTTAATTTTACTGTTAGGTGTTATCTGTTTTATATTTGCTCTTATTAAGTTTACTTCATTTAATAAACCGTTCTTGTGTGTTATTTCATTGTCTTTAATATTTGTTTCCATTCTTAAAACTATATTACTAATCATTGACTATTTCCGTCGAATGTATTTGTACTTGTACATATCCTGAATTTACTTGGATTGCTTCAATTTGTAACCTTGTTTGTTCCATTGTCAAAATTGATATTATAATGTGAAAATAAATCTATTTTATACTTCTTTGACTAATGTGTGTCAATTTATGATTGGTTGAGGATTATTTTCTTAATTGCTAAGTGGTATTTTAATATAGCAAGGATGAACATTTTGCAAGTTTGAAAATCTGCAGTACGGTATATCTTTGTGCCTAACTTTTTTGTAGTTTTTGATTGGCTGTTCAATTCCTTGTTCGTTGTAGTCTTCTACTGTGTAATTTCGTTCGTTTATGGTTGTATACTTTGTTCTGTAATAGTCGTTTTCAATTTAGTGTCATCTTATATATTTTTGGCATAATTTGGTGAGCATTTAATTGTTGAATGGCAACAATTATTACAAGCTGCTAATGTTAATTGTATCTTTGATTCAATTGATAAATCTTTTTCTTCAATTCCAGATATTATTTCGATTAGTGTTGAATGCAACCTTTCTTTATCTGAGTTCCCTGTGTGGGAGTTTGGTTTGTGAAATGCATTACGATTTGTTCTTTGCTTAAAAACTGTATTATATGTACTGATCCTAATTCATTATCCATGATTATCTTTTGTGGTTTGTCTAATTTTGCAATATGTTCTATCATGATTTTCAGTTTAGCCCTCCAAGCTCTATCGTTAATAGTATATACAACTGCAAATTTTTCCATAATTGTAACAAAACGTTTGTGTTTTATATGAAATAAAATGAATAATTTGATTTCTGTTTCTGTAATTTAAAATTTGGGTTCCTATCAGATTTAATTTCTTTGCGTTACCTACAATTGGATATTATTAACTGAATGTGGTCTCCCAACTTTTAACATTATCTTCTGCGGCGTAAGTTATTATAATTTGCGTTTTCTATTTATGAACAATTACATCTTTTATGTAAAAGTATGTTAATTCTTTTTCTTTCTCTGTGTTATGTATCTGATGCTTGAAAATTTGATTCTTAAGTATTATCTTTATTTATAATTTAAGATGTGTTCTGCCTACTTAAAAATTCTGCTGCTTTATTGTCTTTTTTATATTTAATTATATTATATCACAAAGAAACTCTTCAAGCTTCTTCTTAAGATCAACAATTCCACTTATGCAAACGTTTTCTTATTAATTAAATAATATTGAACCATAGGACCATAAAACCATAGGACCATTACAGTTCCTTTACTCTTTGGATTAATAAAATCTATTAGAAATTTATTATGTTATTATTCTGTTATTATTTTCAAAGACTGCAAAGTCTTTTATTACTTCTTCTTAAAAATCGTAGTCCCTTACACTATTTACACTTAAAGTGTTCATTTCCTTGGTAAGACCCATTGGTCAGTACGAGGTCGGTAGTGATACCGAAGTCGATATTTTCATTCTTCCCAGCTCCTTAGTTGGTAGTACTTAAAATCGAATTTTGGTGGAGGCCTGGTCGTTGTTGTCGAATGCCATAGCCTGTTTAAACTGCTGCTAAGAATCCATGAAGTATATTCCCGGGGGCGGAGGGGCTAGGTCAAATTTTAAAACAAACTTGATCTGCGTGTCCACTAGGGGAGTCTATATAACAAATTTGGTTACTCTAGCTCTTATAGTCTCCGAGATCTCGATTTTGATATATTCGGACAGACGAGCGGACGAAGGCAGAGAAGAAAAGCTGAAAAAGTAAATACCAATATTAAATTGTATTACTGTGCTTTATATTTTATACTCTAGTAGAGTAACCGAGTAAATTGTATTCGTCTTGATTATTGCGTGCTGAGTCGATCTAGACGTGTCCGTCTGTCCGTCAGTATGAACACCTAGATTTTTTGGTATTTAAGTGTTTGCTATGTATGCTCCTCCTCGTCACATCAATCTTATATATCCCACAAATTTTGACAAATTTATTTGAAACTCGGCTTATATATGCAATCCCATAATCTACAGATTTTCCAAATTTCATTATGATCGGAAAATATTTCTAAATAAAATCGTAAAAACCCAATTTGTGTGAGAATCAAAAAAAAAATTAAAAAAGCGTTGCATACTTTTGTGTGTGTCGAATATTAAATAAATGCTGATTACAGATACTCTTTTACAAGTCGGAAAATCGACTATAGCGTTCTTAGTTGTTTGAACTTTGAATATTTATAAGTAAGTTTCAGGATTTGGAAGGGCTATGAAAAATAGTATTCCTTCCAAGTCAATTCAATAATGAACAGGCGAAGACGATTAAAACAAAATGAACACAATGTTTTCCTTATGCTATTTCAAAATTGTCTTTAGAAACATTCCGCATTAATGTTAAATGGTGTAAAATTATGTTCAAAATTATGAAAATAAATACTTTTACAAACAACCACGATAATATGATTGTATTTAAATCTTTTAATGTAAGCGATATTTTTGAAACTGATTTGCCTACAAGACTGAATTCAAGTAACAACGCTGTGGTCGGATTCCGACTATAAGATACGCGCACTCAGACCACTTTTTGTGGACAAACTCGATTTTTTGAGTCTTAAATTTAATGTAAAGTTAATAAAATATCATTAACTTAACATCAACTACATAACGAAAACTGCATTAATTTCTGCCGAAAATTGCTATTCGCAACAATGTTGCTTTTACCCTCCGTCAACGTGTTTGTAAATATCATGCTACACGTTTGTATATATCCTGCAACATGTTTGAAAGACAATTTGGCTAGCAGCAATATGTTCTGGCAACATTCTTTATGAAAACTTGGTCAATACATTTTTACAACCCAGCAGAATGCTGTCTCTCCCTCTCTCACATAGCAATTATATGTCGTGCATGCACAATATGTATGCATTAATATATGTATGTTTGATTGCATATATTTATAAGTACATTTTATGAAAAGCGTTTTTAGCGATTTTGTCTACATTTCTTATTTTATCTTAATAAAATTCGGAAGATCGGAAGGGAATGTGTCAAAAATAGTGGGAGATATAAGGATGGCAGGGGGCGTAGCAAAATTTTGAATCAAACTTGGTCTGACGAAACACCTGGGGAGTCTACATACCAAATTTGGTGACTTTAACTCTTATAGTCTCCGAGATTTAGGTGTTCATGTAGACGGACAGGACTAAATCGACTCTGCTGTAAATGCTGATCAAAAATATATATACTTTATGTGGGCGAAAACTCTTCCTTTTACCTATTACATACACTAGCACGAATACAATACTCATATAGAGTACGAGTATAATAACGTAAACGCCAAGAAATGTGAAATTCGCACAAAGGTAGCATATAAACTCATTTGTTATTACCACTCATTTATTAATAATTTAAAGTTTCAAGAAATTGGGGTTTCCATGTGTGTTAGAAAAAGTAGGTTTGGTGACTGACAAAAAAAAAAATTAACATTGTAACCTTGTATAATTTACTAGACTCATTTACACTTGCATTAAAAAACATTAAAGTAAAACATATGTATTTACAATTACAAAATCTTTTTTTTTGCAGTCCTATTTCGGCTTACGAGCTAATTCTGCCGCAGTTGTTGGATGTATTGAGTATGATTCTAAAAAAAATGAATGTATACCAATTGAACAACATATTGTGCCCCAAAAGTTAAGACCAGGCTCGGGACAACTGGAAATATCAACACAAATGGATGGCCCAATTTGCACCCTTCAGATTCATGATATTAAGATTAAACAGAATGCCATATTTCTAGCACCTGATTTATTATGGATGCATGCATCATTAAATAATAAACAAAAGACCGATGAACATAAGCCGCAAATATTTTATGAATTTTTGGTAAGTTTTAAGTTCTTATTGTGCTTAGACATAATCTACGTATTAGTACTCATGTACGAGATCTAAATAAATTGAAATATGTAAAGTTTTCTGTTGCATATAGTCGAGATATGTATTAATTGATATAAAGTATATATTATTTATTATAATAAATCAGCAATTATATTTTAATCTAAAGCGGTGCACCAACATTACCTCGCCAGAAACCCTCCGAAATATTTGTGAAGGCAGATCAAGTAGCATCAAGTAGTCTGATGAAATGGGATGGAAGTAGCTTTTTTGGATCTCAATTCAATGCAAACAAAAGAAATTTTTCTATCTGCTCCTAAAATATGTTTATGTTACTAGGGGTAACGACAAATCTCCGCCGTCATAACTCCACTGTTTTAGGAACGACGTAAGTCGTTCGAAATATGTTGTTTATGACTGAAATATGTCGTTTCACAACAACACACGAACGACGGAAATGTGTTGTTTTAAAACAAGCTTCCGAGCAGAGATATGTCGTTTTAAAACGACACATTTCCTTCGTTCCTGTGTCGTTTTGAAACGACATATCACTGCAATAGATCAAATATGATATATTTTCAATCGCAGGTATGTCTTTTTTAAACGACATATTTTGGAGCGGAGGTATGTCGTTCCTAAAACTCCGAAGCTGTGAGGTTTTGATTTGCGCAACTGTGTAAATATCTACAGCTTGTGCATTGGCACACATCTGATTGTCGTTATCGCTGCAACAAATTGCAGCTAAGACGCACTCACATTCATACCTTTCCCAGACCCCAACTTGCTTTCGAGGGACCTATAGTACCAATAGTGATGCAGGCACTTGACAATCGACGTGTACTTTAAATATAGTTTTATATTTTACAACCCTTGAGTGTACTAACCACTGCAATTTACCCTTTTCTCTTAACACATGTTATCTCATGTGTTTCTCTCATGTTTACTATATGCAGTTACTATTAGTTTTCCAATAGTTTTAAGACCTAAAGTTGTGTTTAAGCAGAGCATACTCGATCGTACTGTAGTAAAGTAAACGAGTATATTGTATTCGTGCAAATGTATGTAACATTCTGAAGGAAGCGTTTCGGAGCCCATAAAGTACATATATTCTTGATCAGCCCAAACAGCCGAGTCGACTGCCATAATGGCCTTCTGCTGTCTCAGTAGTGCTACAATAAGTCTCTCATCCTCTATTTCTTGAAGACTGAGTATTGTCACCAGTTCACTTTTTCTTAATGTGAACTCCGATTTGGTATCATTCACCAAATTTCTGTATTTGACCAAAATACTGTGTCTCAAAAGACTCGTGGCTTATAACTTTTCTGTCAGCCGCCTCTAATATTTTTGATTGCGTAGTCTCGAAAATCTTCCAAAGTGAATCAAATGTCGAGATCCGCTCTTAAAAATATGAGACCACTTCTTGTCCTGGGGATCCTTTTTGTAGTGCCATATAACTACTTGGATCTCTTCTCCAGGGACTTTTTGAGTGGCTATTAATATCCATCCATCAATCCATTTTTGTATTTGAATTTGAATGAACCGACCCGTTGGAAGTACTTAGATTTGCTACTGAATAGTCGGATACGCGCCCAAGGTTAGTCAGCTTCGAAAAATTACAAATTCAGTGTTCAGATGCTTATTTAATCTATTTAATCTATATTCAATCTATTCAACTATTGAATCTCTCGTCAACTGGCGACCATATTCAATTATTCAATATTATTATTCAATATCAAAGTAAAAACTGAATCCCTGAAACGACCATAATTTGTTAAAGAAGCATCTGAGCACTTTTCGAAAAGGCAACCGTTTTTCGGAAATAACTGCATAAAAATCAAAAAAGGAATCTCTGGTCAGTTGACCAGTCGCCAGTTGGCGACCAAATTCTTGTAAAATCCGAACCTGACTCTACCTTGGACGCGAGTCAAAGCGGGCCCGGTCATTTATTGGCAAATCCAATTACTTCCAACTAGTCGGTGCGGAAATACAAGAAGAGAATCAAAATGTTGAGGCTGTAATAGTCAACCAACATCTCAATGGAGAAGAGATCCAGGTAGTTGTGAAGAACCACAATAAGGATTCCCAGGACCGGAAGCAAGTGCCCTCATATTTTGAGGAGCCGATATCAAAGCTAGAGTCTTTTTGAAAAACATGCGTACTATTGCACTCAAGATATTAGAGGCGAGTGATGGAAAAATAAAAGGGGTGAGTATTTTGAGAAACAGTATTTTACTCAAATGCAGAAACTGGTAAACGATACGAAATCAGAGTTCACATAAGAGAAAAGTGAACTGGGAACAATACGCAGTTCTCAAGAAGCAAAGGGTTTATGAAGCGTAGGTCTACCACCACTAATTTACTAGAATTTTGTTTTTTGTTATACAAGGACTTAAGAATAAAATGCAAACTGACGTGATTTACATTGACTTCAGCAAAGCATTTGACTGGGTAGCATAAGCTAGATCTCCGTGGCTTGCCATCCCATCTTCTTAAGTGTATCTCCGACTATCTTAATATGAGAACTCAGAAATTTCTTTTTAATACTTACTCTAAGCCCATCACGGTTATATCAAGGGTACCGCAGGGTAGCCACCTCGGTCCCCTGCTCTTCACCTTATTTATCAACGATTTGCCTCAGGCTCTATCCCACTCTCGTGTACTTCTGCACGCCGACAACGATAAACTTTGCTTGTTATTCAACGACTCTTCTTCCCACTTCAGGTTGCACGATGACCCTGATTCTTTCCAATCGTGGTGTCCGGTCAACTTACTAAATCTCAACCGTTCTAAATGCAAAGGTATGTCGTTTTGTCGTAGCATACCACTTCAGACATCGTACTAGCGATATGCCCCTTGATCGGATCGACTGAGTTGGTGACTTGGGTGTTCTTTTAGACTCTAAATTAAAATTCGACTTACACATTTCAATTACTGTCAATAAGACTGTGGGTGTTCTGGGTTTTATCAAGCGACGGTCGAAGGAATTTAATGATCCTTATATAACAACAATACAGGAATCACCAAGACCGCATTGAGTATGTTCAAAAGAAATTTCTAGTAACGTAAAACGAAAACCTAAAACGAAAACGCCAGAAAATCGATAAAAAAAAAACGCGATCGAAAAAACCCAACGAAAACCACGCTAATGAAACGCTAGCATTAAAATGGTGAAAATGTACAAGCTGAAAGTAGATCAGCTAAAGAGCTTGCTACTTAAGTGGCAGTTGACTACGTCTGGAACACGACAGCAACTAATCAAACGTTCAAATGACTTAAAAATCGATCATGGTCACGATCCACAGCAAAGAGCGGACCGGCGGATACGGCAGAAATGAAACAAATACGAGAAGGATACAAAATATGTGCGAGATGATGGCACAACTTCTACAGGCACAAAATGTAAAAATGAGCAAAGCCAATGATCAAATGTTATAATACATTACGCTTTCGTTGAAGAAATCGCAAAATCTCTACCGGAGTCCGATCCAACTAGCGGCCTGTCGATCACCGTTGATAAATTTATTGATCGTGTCTATTGAGATAGGCTCAACACCAGAGGAGACTGAAATCCATTACACTATGCAGAACGGCGTACGATGTCCAAAGGAAGCTTTAAAGGATTACTGTTTCCATGTGACTGCCTTATTAAATTGCTACAAGCTAAGTGAAGCTTCCATCATTAGCCACTAACGCGCTTGACTCGAACATCGTGAGCTGCAGCAAAGCATGCCCCGAACGACTTTCTCAACTATAAAGCAGATGAGAGATGCCATCGAAAACTACTTTGTAAATCGTACAAGGATATATAATGTCTTCTGTAAAACGAGATTAGCCGAAATCAAAGCCGGACGACAACGTAAAATCAAGTAAACCGAAAACTTTAGTCTCATGTTACCATTGTAACGAACGGGGGCATTACTCTGGCAAGTGTCCACAGCCTCAAACTCGTCATCGCTGCACAACATGCAACAAAGTACTTCGGGACAACGCCGAGAGCAAAAGCAAATCGAGATCACGACGTATATCAGCTGAAGAGCGAGATAAATATTTCACACGGACCATCACTGTACAATCGCAACATACACCACCTTTATCGACTCTGGTAACCAATCTAATATCGTTTGAGACTCAGCCGCCAAACTTATCAACGGTGCACGAGTCAGATGCTCAATGCAACTTGAAGGTATATGTACCGGAGTACGACAACATAAGACTGATCTTCGATTATGAACAAATGATCTTCGAGAGCAAACGCACCACTCAACAGACGGTAGGCAAGGCAGACAAATTCACAAATTTTCCTACTAATTTCAGCAACGACGAACATAAAGTAAAAGCCAAAGATTTGCTCGAAAGCTATGCAGCTGTCTTCTCTACTGGTTTAGATGGCATTGGTAAAACTGGCGTGATCAAAGCCAAAATCGACATTGAGAACAACCAAGTCGTTTCTCAGTCACCGTATCGTATTCCCGAACCCAAACGAGAAATGATGAACGGTAAAATCATCTTGTAAAATCATCTTCATCACCAAATCAACTTCCGAGTGCGCCAGTCCTGTCATACTAAACAAAAAGACAAACGAACATGATCGTATATGCATCGACTACCGTCGTCTATACAAGCTGATGAAGAAAGAAAATTTTCCGGTTCCGCATATAGAAGAGCGCCTACAAGAAGCGAAGAGGTTTAAATATTTTGTATTGCTAGACCTGAACAGCGGATATCTCTACGAATTCAAACGCATACTTTTTGGTTTGAAAAACCCTCCCGCTGTTTTCAATCGACTTATAGATCCAGAAATGAGTACAAAGGCACGACATGCTGCACCACATGGACCAGAAACTTGATAATATACTCGAAGTCTTGCGATCTTGCGGTCTCACCCTAAACCTCGACAAATGCGAGTTGTTCAAGCACATTCTTATGCAAAATAAAAACTATTGCAATTGTTAAGTTCCCGCAGCCGAAAAACGTCACGGGTATCCGCAAAATTCGTAGGCCTCAGTTGATATTTCCGAAACTTTGTCCCAGGGTACGCTATAATCTCAGACCAAGCGATCAAACGTTTAAATGGGAGCAATCTCAAATTAGCGCCTTCGAGGAATCAAAACACAAGCTCACGTCGAAACCCATTTTGGTTAACTATCGCATCGAATCCGAGCACGAACTTCACACTCAACTCAGCCCATCGCATATTTCAGCAGAGCCACCATCGACAACGAAAAGAAATAGCTATAAGCTCGAGGCTCTCGCTGTCGTTGAATCTTTGGAAAGGTTTAAGTATTACATTTATGGTAAAAAAAATTACCGATTGCAATGCCCTACGGACAACTAAGGAGAAGCGAATAAAAGAATTCGAATCGGTATTCTACACCTTGTGAGCCGGCAGTCGAAATGGACACTACCGACGTAAACATCTCTAAAACGATTATCGACGAATGCGATTGGGTGCTTGACATACAACAACAAGACTGCGAACTGCGCAACAACAAGCTACTATGGGTTGTGATTTAACATCTACGTTACCATATCTTACACAAGTGCCACGACAAATTACACCACATGAGCGTCGAAACTATTAATTCCATTTGATTTCTGCGGATGAGAAACTACATTAAGAGTTACATTAAATGCTGCTTTGGATGCGCACTTAATAAGCTACCTGCAGACCGACGAGAAGGACAGTACCACTACGACGACCACCACTGACCAACAAATCCTTAATGCCGTGCGAACACCCCGAGCCAATGGTCACGTTGAACGCACCAATAGAATCATATTGTGTATGCTTTTACTATCAAATGATAACGACAAACGTTGGGAAGACGCTCTTCGACAAATACAATGGAGCATCAACACGATGGTCAACAAAGCTGCTGGATGTGCCCCATATCAACTACTATGTGGTTACGAGCCCCGCGAAATTCAGAAAAATCAGCTAATCTAAAAGCTACAATACGATACCAACAAAGTTTTGACCGACTCAGAAGTAGAAAAACTACGACTCGACAGTGCAAAGTGAATTAATTAACAACCACCGAGACACCGACATTAAGAATTAAGAATTCGAAGCCGAAGACTTACAATCAAGGTATCAGCATTGTATCAGCAGCTAAACAACCCACGCAAGCTAGAATCACACAAGCTAGAGCCGCGATACAAAGGTCCATACGTAATCTCGAAAGTTCTTCCAAAAGACCGCTGCGTAATTGCGGAAATGCCGCAAACCAAGCAAATTAGTATTTACATCAAATAAACTCAAGCCCTGGTGCCAGGTACCTTCCGATGACAGATCGATGATTTCAGCGAACCAACCTCCCATAATTCTGATTCAATTAATAATTCAAATTCATAGACTCCCTGCGGCCGCATAATCCGTACCCTCTAACATAGCTTCAAAAAACCAACTTCATCTTTTTATTTTGCCTACCAAAATGTTAGAGGCGTTAAATTTAAACTCTTTAAACTTTACACTGATAGCCTATCTTTTGATTTTCATATTTTAATTTTTACAGAAACTTGGTTAAAGCCCGATATCTCAGACTCTGCAATATTTCCTAATAATACTGCCTATAGATTTGATCGTCCCTCTCGCCAGGGTGGTGTCGTATTGATTGCTGTCGATTCTGGCCTTCTGTGGGAACCAATTCTGCTTAATTCTACTAACGTAATTGAATTTATAAGTACTAAAGTGTCTCTTAAATGTTTTTCTGTCATTTTCACGCCTCTTACATTCCTCCACGTTCTGATATTTCTGTTTACTTGGATCATCTTAATGCTGCTATTCAATCGATCACGTCAATGCTGATCAATTGTTGGTTTTTGGTGATTTCATCATGATGTCACGTGGTCCTCTGTGATCGACTCATCCGGTTTGATACCTTCAAAGCAACACGAATTTGTTGACGGCCTACTTAAATTGTCCGTATCTCAAGTTAATTTTGTAAGAAACTCATTGAATCGTCAACTTGATTTAATATTTGCTTCTGACCGACCTTTCGATTTAAATGGTCTCTAGAGTCAGTCCGCTTTTGCTTCCTGAAGACCCGTTTCACCCATCATTAGACGTTACTATGGGTATTCCTATTCCTGCTGTATTTGCGTCATCCAACTTGTCAGCTAGAATATATTCATTAAGAAAAACTGATTTCGCTAGGCTTAACAATGTCATCCTTCAATCAGACTGGTCACACTTGTAGAATTGTGCAGATATGGACAGTGCAGTAGACTTCTTTTACAAAATTCTTTATTCCATTTTGAAGGATTTGGTTCCGTTCAGTAGTCCTGTTAGACTTAATAAGCCTCCTTGGTTTACTCCACAGTTGTCTAATTTAAAAAATATTAAATCTAGACTCTTTAAGAAGTTCAAAGTCTGTGGAAGGTGCTCTGACTATTCGCGCTATATTGGTGCTCGTTCAATGTTCACTATCATTAATTCCGAATGCTATAAAGCATATTTGCATCGTTGTAGGGTACAATTTTCGCAGGACCCAAAACAATTTTATAATTTTGTTAATTCAAAACGTAGAACATCTGTCCTACATTCTTCATTATTTTATATAAATACTAAAGCAAATACAGATCAAGGCATTGCAAACTTGTTTGCAGAGTTCTTTTAAACAACTTATTCCTCTCTTAAGTATCGGTCTGATCAGATATACCCTTATAGCTTGCACAGGTCTAATAACATCCTACCTCCCCTAGTCACTAAAAGCATTTTGCTTAACGAACTTAAGTCTATTAAGCCTAACTTTTTCTTGGTCCTGATGGTGGTCCAGGGTGTATTCTCAGATTCTGCGCTGAAGCTGCAGCTTTTTGATCCATCTTTGAATTTTTCGTCTTTCCTTTCTCTCTGGAGGGAGTCGTTCATTATTCCTCTTCATAAAAAGGGGAATAAGTTCGACGCCCAAAACTATAGAGGCATATCAAAACTGTCTGCTATTCCTAAGCTTTTTAAAAAAATATTAACTTACAACACTCTTGTGGTTCTATAATTTCATCTGGTTAGTACGGGTTTATGAAGCGTAGGTCTACCGCCAATAATTTATTAGAATTATCTTCTTTTGTAATATAAGGATTTAAGAATAAAATGCAATCTGACGTCATTTACACTGACTTCAGCAAAGCATTTGATTCGGTAAGCCACTGTTTGCTTATTCTTAACTTAGATCTCCTTGGCTTTCTATCCCATCTTCTTAAGTGGATCGCCGACTACCTTAATCTCAGAACTCAGAAAGTTCCTTTTAATAACTCTTACTCTAAGCCCATCACGGTTATATCGAGGTTACCGCAGGGTAGCCACCTCGGTCCCCTGATCTTCACCTTATTTATCAACGATTTGCCTCAGGCTCTATCCCACTCTCGTGTACTTATGTACGCCGACAACGATAAACTTTGCTTGGTTTGCGACTCTTCTTCCGACTTCAGGTTGCACGATGACCTTGATTCTTTCCAATCGTGGTGTGCGGTCAACTTACTAAATCTCAACCGTTCTAAATGCAAAGGTATGTCGTAGCATACCACTTCAGACATCGTACTAGCGATATGCCCCTTGATCGGATCGACTGAGTTTGTGACTTGGGTGTTCTTTTAGACCCTAAATTAAAATTCGACTTACACATTTCAATTACCGTCAGCAAGGCTGTGGACCGCATTGAGTCTGTTCAAAAGAAATTATTACTTTTTGCTCTCCGTGGGTTGAATTGGAACCCCAATAACCTCCTCCCTTCATATTCATGTAGGTTCCTGCTAATAAACTTTCCATCTTTTGAAAATCGTAGAATTATGCTTAATGGTATCTTTATACACAAGCTGAATAATGGCGATATTGAATCGCCGTCTTTAATTTGCCAATTCAGGTTTTGTGCTCCTCTTAGAATTACTAGAAATTATGTTAATATCTATCTTCAGCGCTGTATTTTAAACTATCTCCTGCATGAACCTTTTCGTGTCCTTTGTTCTAACTATAATAATCTATCTAGATTTATCTCAAATAAGAACTCCCTTAACTCAAACAAAGCATCTATACTATCGGATCTAGCTAGTAGATAATGTAAATTGTTTATGGTTTGTTGTTTTTTTTTCATTGAAAGTGAGCGAGCGAATCCGCGCGTTTTTTTCGTCTTCGCGATTTGTGTCTCTCGTTGTGCGGCTGCGCCCATCGGGCGGGAGGTGGTAGCTTCTAGCCTGTACTTCGCGCGTAACAAGATCCATGGCTTGGTATCGTGGCTCCACTTGAACGTGCAGCGCATTGTACGTCAACGTCCCGATAAAAAAAAAGTTGCCACCTCTTCTCAAGACCGATCCAACACTACACATTGATGGCAGATCACCATCGTCAGCATTGCCACTCGATGCGAAGCGCACAAAATGGCAGAGCTAGCTTAGACAGCCTCACGAGCAGACGTACACATTTCATTCGGTCACACAAAATGTATAATAAATAACAAAATATAGTGTTTAATAAAATTGATTATAATCCATATTTGATCATCATAAATAAACAATTATGAACTTTCTCAATGACGACATAGGGAAGCATAACTCTCTCTTAATAACCCAAAAAATTCAAACAATTAAAGACGACAAGCAACTAGACAGAACGAGAGGCAATTTAGCATTCAGAATTGACAACTTTAGGCACACAAAGAAGACAAGCCAGATGGATAAATTTACTGAACATATCCAGAAATACAGAGAAAGTAGCTAAAGAACACAGTGACAAGGTCATTATATTGCGCAGGAGGGAATGCACCCAAAATCCATAGAGAGGATTGCTTCATCAACTAATTCCAATGTTTTCAGCTGGCAAACACATTGGGGAAAATCTGAAAAACATCACTTCCATCACTAAAATCACGTCTTCAAAATGTGAAAGTTTACAATGATGAAATGTTCGTCTCGTTCGATGCAGTGGTCGTTGCTTTCAAATATACCTCAAAACGTAGCCATTCAGAACATTTTTAACAGATGAAGGAGCATATCCCAACACAGAAACATTCCGAAACAAAAATTCAAAGAAATACTTGACTTTATACTTAATGACAAAAACTACCTATCTTATGATAACATACTCTACAGTAAAATATTTGGAATGGCAATGGGCAATCCTCTCTCCGCGACAATCGCTTCAAGGCAGGTCGTGAAAACGAAAACTGTAGATGCCGGTTCAGCAGTTCTTTGGCTTTGCTGGTAATTTTCCACAGCAATGAAGAAAACAACAGCGGGTCATTCGAGTAGCAAAGCGATGTTTATTACTGGCCGCAGCAAGAGAAATTTACCAACTAGCTCGCCCTGGAAAAAACAGAGCTTACACAGCTTGGCTTAGCGGCGATAACACTAAGAGTCTTATCAGATATTAAAGAAATGTTAAAGCATACAGCTTATGTAATTGGAAGCACATAAGAATGCAGATCAAAGAGAGAGAGATGTAAATAACATTGGCATACGCGCTTATATAAATATACAATATAATGTAAATTTGTAATTAAATGTTGATGCTAATTGCATATTGCCTGCTCTTACATTCTGATTTACAATATAAGCTCATATAATTCCTTTATAGAACGTAAACCAAATTAATCTGATTCAACAAATCTATATACTTTATGGGGTCGGAAACCTTTTCTGCTGCCTGTTACAGACATTGCGCCAACTTTAATATACCCTTGCACCATAATCTGGACCAAGGGCAAACGAAAATCAGTGATGACGAGAAACAATAGGACACGCCTTTAAAACACATGATAACACACTAAAGCTGTTTGCAAACACGTTATATACGAGATTAAAAGCATAGTAAAAGTGGGGGAGGATTGCCATGGAGTATACATTGTCACAACGAAGCGACTTTTAGGCAGACGGCTCATGGAGCATAAAGGAGATGCAAAAAATGCAAAGCTGACGACGCATCTTAGCAAGATAGGGCATTGAGCAGACTTTGGCAATGCTAGGATTCCAAATATTGAGAGAAAAGAGAAAATACGAATCATATTTGTAACCTTGAGAATACAACTGGAGGGAGAGAGCGCTATCATCCACATAGAAGACATCGTACAAATGAATTTTATTTACGGGACAACAATCATAGGGAAAAAGTAAACAAACATTTTAAGCAAAATAAAAATAATGACGCAGATATAGGATTAGGAGAAAAACAACCGAATATATATGAGATGTATTTATGTTTTCTTGATATGTTTAATGTATAACATAACATTAATAAAAAAACATTCTATTAAAATGTACCACAACGGCAGCTGTCTGTCTGTCCTTTATAAGCGCCTAAACTATTGGACCGATTGCAATGACATTTTTACATTTTAGTAATATCGACCACGGGAATATCGTTTTGTAACGTTTCCCAGATATCAGATCGTTCATTCGCCTTTGAGCAAACAATAAATATAAACGAAATAATTTATACATAACTTAAAAGCGTGCCTCCAGTATTCGTATTTTATATTTCTGCGCCTGGCTAATGTATCCGACTAGTTGTGCCCAGTTTTAGAATGTATTGAAGTTCTCCAAATCTTACTTAGCGTATCCTTATTCCAGCACAATTGCTTAACTTCTCGCAGGATTGGACATTCAGCAATGAAATGGTGCGTTTCTGTGGGGTATTAAGTTTAAATTAAGGAGCTCAACTTTGAAAATAGATGTTATTGCGTTTATATTCCATTTGTCATTGAAATCATTTTTTTGGCCCAGATTGTAGTCTAAGATTCAGTATATTAGCCGAGTTTCGCTTCGTCTGGCCTGTATTTCTAGCCGATGGCGGATTAGAGTGTTCAGTCTCTCCAACATCATGTCATGGCTATCTTTCCACTTCCTACTCTCCTTGTTTCTAACCACTCTGACAACATTTTTCCATCCCACACGGCTGTGCAGTTTTCAGTATATACATTTGATAACTCAACTTTTTTGTTGATATTCCACGATTTGTCAGTTTTAAAAGCAGGGCATTTCGGTCAATAAAGAATATATAAATTTGTTTCTGCTCTCATAATATTTGACGCATTTGAAGTAAGAATATCCTTTTTGGAATCCGGCATGGCATTCGCTAAGTATCTGATGGCAGACTTCTAAATCTTGATGCTTTCTCGCTGCGATCTTTTTATTTCGTCTGATTGGCTCCTTCTTACCCGCAACCCTCTCAATTTTGAGCTGCTTAGTCTCAGCTTTAAAGGCCTGATTTTCGGCTTGAAAAGCTTGAATCTTCTCCGATGCTCTTCCCAGATGTCTTTTCAGGTCTTTAGAGGCAAGGGTTTCCCTCATCTGCTTTATGCTGTCGTCAAACTTGGCGCCCATTTGCTGCATTGCACTTACTTCGTGCTCCGGTGACAGATCTCCATTCGAGCTTTTGCTCTGCTGACGCTGGTTAATGTTAACCGAAGTTGGTGTGGCTGCCATGTTTCTCAATAGGTGCAATATACAATGGACATGTGTCTTGCCTATAAGCTTTAAACTCGGCTTGTATACGTGTATCGATATATGGAATTTCGATATACGTTCATCGACAAATATTTTATACGAAAACTGAATAAATGTTACATGTACATCGATACATCGAGCTATCACTATATGCCATATGTAAATCGATATAGTGAGTTATCGATATGTAAATTGATATCTTGAGTTATCGTAACATGTGTTTCATTCTGTGTACGTAAAGACATCAATAGAGGAATATATATTGATATCAGAGTTTATCGAAACATTTTATCAACGTTCCACCGCCACTTCAAAAAGAACGTCTATGTATATTGATATATTGAGTTATCGATCATGTGTATGTCGATAAATTGATTTCCAATATATGTACATTGTACATAAAGACATCGATAAACGAATATTTATTGATATCGGTGTATATGGATATATTGAATCGACGTTCCACCGCCACTCAAAAAAACTTCTACAAACTTCTGGTCTTTTGTTAAGCAAGACTGCAACAAAAACACATTGTAAGATGACTATCACCACTACAAACATAGATCAAGATTTCCAACCGGCTTCAATAAACGAGTCGACCTAGTCATGTCTGTCTTTCCGTCCGAACGTCCATCCTCCTTTCCGTATGTCCAAATGAACACCTAGATCTCGGAGACTATAGAGCTAGAGTCACCAAATTTGGTATGTAGACTCTACCAGTATACAAACATATAAGATCTGTTTTAAAATTTTGTATCGTAAAAAAGTATACCTCCGAAAGTTTTTGAAAATGTTTCTGTGTCTTTTTCCTTTACACCCGTGCTTGAATGGCAGAAATTTTGTGTTGTATCGATGAAAAATGGGAAATGGAATTGGAAATATAAGTTGTTAATCTAAAATACTGAGTCGCAGGTATTATATAGTTGAAATTTCTATTGTAGAATGCTTTCGCTATGCGGAAAGGCCAAGCTACAATCTACACCAATCTACACCATAAACACGCTTGTTTCTTTGCCTGCTCTCCTGTGTTGTTTTTGCCCTGCCTAATGCAGAGGAACGAAAATAATTATACTCGTACTCTAGTAGAGTATACAAGTATATTGTATTCGTGCAAATGTATGTAACAGGCAGAAGGACGCGCCTCCGCTCCATAAAGCATATATATTCTTGATGAGCATCAACAGCCGAGTCGATTCAGGCATGTCCGTCTGTCCGTCCGTATGAATACCTAGATCTTTGAGACTGTAAGACCTACAGGTGTGTGTAGACTCCCCTTGTGGGGCGTCAGATCAAGTTTATTTTAAAACTTTGACCAGCCCTCCCCTACCCCCGCAAATTAAGAAAAACGTTGCCAACAAAAACAACTACTAGGGTCACCTAATTTGGTATGTACACTCCCTTTGTAGAGCGCCAGAATGTATTTTTTCAAAATTGTGCCATGTGTTGAGTCCGTGTTTTTTTTCTGTCTTCGCGATTCGTGTCGCTTGTTATGCGGCTGCGCCCTCGGCCGGTTTGGCGGGAGGTGGTAGGTTGAACTTCAACGTACAGCGCATTGTACGTCAACGTCCCGATATACTTGTTTTTTTTTTAATTATATGAAGGTCGTCTTCGAACTTTTTATTTTGCTCGCCAATCGACAGAGGTGCACTATTCACATTCACTCCTGCACTTTGTTACTTGTTACGACTGTAACAGGCTACCAAAAGCCGTCACCCGTAGACTCAAGGGCCGAACATAGTGGGCTGTTCATATCACTGACTACCAATAAATCATTGACTAAAAAACTATGCGACGATCACACTTTTGTGTTGACTGGCTAGTAACTACTAAGTTACTTGTCAAATAAGTTACACTTGTGTAGTCCAAATGGCCAGTATGTTTATACAACGGACAAAGCATCGACTGTGTACGATTAGGATGCGCATTAATCTTAATGCTGACAGCGGAGTTGGTTTTTGTGTATAGCAACCACGATCGGACAAAGCAGTTTAATAACCGACGCCTGTGTGTAGAAAGCTTAAGAATACAACAAGAGGGGGAGCGAGCACCAACCACAAAGAAGACATTAATCAGAGGAATTTTATTTACGCGGCAACGATCGCAGGAAAACTAGCTAAAAACATTTTAAACAAAGTGAAAGGACAACAACTATGGATAATCGAAGACTAGTAGAGAGACGTGCAATATAGGAATAATGACGCAAATATAGGATGAAGAGAAAAAATAACAAAAAAAACATGTGATATGCAGTATACATGCACTTAAATTTCCTTTGTGTTTAATGTCGTTCATAACTTTTATCAACAAATAAATGCAGACTCCCTGATAAAGACGCGAATGACATCTAAAAAACGAGTAGGCGAACAAATTTTATAGAATGTTTTTGTTTTTATTAAATGCGTTTAATTAGCCTTCGGTGCGCTTAGTACTCCAATACAATCATACACTCCAAGCACACTCCCATAGCAACTATCCATAAAAAATTCTAAAATCAAGAAAGATCCCAAAACTTTCTTCAGCTCTATACAGCGCAATTCAAATCTGGACTACAAACAACATACAGATTTGAACCATGGAAGTTCAAACCGTCCTTTATTAATTTTTCTCTGCACACTACACTTAAATCAGACATACTACCCCAGACATTTATCGTTCAAAGTTCCTTGAACTAAAAGACACCCTTAAACACCACAAATTCATATTAACAGATGGATCCAATATGGGTACATCATGCAGTGTAACTACTTCAAATTCCAAAATCTCTATACGACTAATGATATACGACTCCTCTATATTCACACCAGAAATTGCAGCCATTCTCAAAGCTTGCAAATATGC
Organism: Hirtodrosophila duncani; assembly: GCA_037043425.1. Classification (NCBI taxonomy): domain Eukaryota; kingdom Metazoa; phylum Arthropoda; class Insecta; order Diptera; family Drosophilidae; genus Hirtodrosophila; species Hirtodrosophila duncani. The sequence goes on along the minus strand of JBAMBM010000632.1, from coordinate 293,081 downwards.
GAGCCCCAACCTTATTAATTCGTACGGCGTTCTTTTTTACGCATATGCAATGTTTAACATCTGATACTTGCAATGATAATGCAGATATCACACACAAATATATTTTTTGCTGAAAGAACATTTTATGCTCTTTACGATAGAAGCAAAAAGCTTCTTAGAGTTTCAACAACAACAAAAATAACATTAATTTATTGAAATGAAAAAAAATTGTGACCACTATTCACTTTTACGCTACATTATAATTTGTATTATTTGATTTAAAAATATATATGTTTTCAATATTATTATTGGGTTACATCGCCTTTGGTCTTTCTACTTTCACTACACTATTTCTAGCCAAATTATTGATTTGCTGTTGTATTTCTTTTCTGTCGCCGCTATGTAGTCGTCGAATTATTTTAATACCATATTCCTATTTAGTTTTTGAATACGGTATACTATTTTTGAAACATTTTTAAATGGTTTTCTTTGGTCCATAAGATTTATATAAATATAATCAATTTTGGTTAAATTAACGATTTTCATAATAAAATGGTATTTCTATAGTATTTGTTTTAAATATTAAATACCCATTAGATAATTAAATGGTACTATAGAAAAGTACTTGTTTTAAATATTAAATACCCATTAGATGCTGTTAAATTTTTTTTTGTTTAGTTATATTTATTATTATCTTTATTATTGATGAAGTTGTAAAAACGTTAAACTGTGTTTGTCGGGGAGACGTGTGCTGGTGTTCTCTTGGTTATTATGATTTGATTTATATTAAGTCTGCTTATTTTCTATATTACAGTCATTGTTAATGATCCGAAGTTTCTCGTTAACGGTTAGGTGAAACCTTTCTGTATCTGATATTCCAGTTGTACTTGTAGTAACTTCAATTTTATTATTGTATTTATTATTATTATTTATTGTTGTAGGACTGCACATATGAATGCTGAATATTTATCTGCTTGTATCTCAAAAGGTTTTCCCATTTCTGCGAATATATTAATTATAACTCGTTTTACATCTAACCAATCTCTAATAGTAACTTCTACTAATGTTGCGAATTTTGAGTAAATGTCTATGCATAACAAAAATTGTTTGTTATCTATCATATATTATCTCTAACATTGTTTATTTCAGGTGTAATTTCAAAAGCTAGTTTTGTATTTCTGTGGCCAGTTTGTTATATATACAAATTTCGCTTTCATTAATTATGTTTTGTATTAAATTGGCATATTAATAATACCTGGATGTAATAAGTCCTTAATATCTTTTCTTTAAATTCTGCATAAGTTTGCATGTGTACTAATTTAGTTTTAGTTCTCATTGTTTTGGTATTACTATTTGGATTAATTATTTTTAATTAAGCTTAGTGAAATAAGGCAAAATCATTGTCATTATAAAGGTATACCAAATTATTTTTCGTACACAAATATTCTTTGATTACATCTTGTAGAGGAAATTAGTATATTGTCTTAGTGCACATGTATGTAACAGGCAAAAGGGAGCGTCTCCGACCCCATAAAATATATATTTTCTTGATCAGCATCAACAGCCGAGTCAATCTAGCCATATCCATCTGTCCATCCTTATCTCGGAGATTATAAGACTAGAGTCACCAAATTTGTTTGTAGGCTCCGCTAATGTTTCGTCAGATTAAGTTTGTTTTAAAATTTTGCCGCGCCTCTCTTGACCCCGCAAATCATAGTTGAAACTCAGTTTGCCAAATTTCATTAAGAGAATATACTAATTGTAGACAAAAACTTAAACATTTTGTATGAGAACACATCTTTGGCTGGCAAATATTTTATGGTATAATCGAATTCATTTAATCTTAATTCCCACCTTTGTAATTTTTTGTATTTCAACTTTTGTACCGAATAAGTACGATCTAAGGTATTTGTTGCCCATACTACTGGTAATAGTTCGTTTTCTATTGCTGAATAATTTAATTCATGTTCATTTAGTGTCCGGCTTGCATAGCATATCGGCTTGTGGCTTTAAGATAAAACACCACCTAATGCTGTATTACTTGCGTCTGTAGTCAGACAAGAAGGATCAGATGTTATCAAAATTGTTAATTTTTCATATGCTTCTATATATTTATATATTATTTTAATTTTATTGTCATTGGTTTTGCAACAGTAGAAAACCTAGAAAAAATCTAATTTCTTTTTGAGTTTATTGAATTCTGTCCTTGATTATGGCTCTGATTTTATATCGCCTGTAGTAATAACATGGCCTAAAAATTCCGTTTCCCTTTTCATAAATCCACTTTTATCTAATTGCAGCCTTAACTTTGCTCCCCTAAATTTTGTCAACACTTTCCCAAAGAATTCATGTTCTTCCAATGAAGTGGAATAAATTATGATATCATCAAAGTATACTAGACAATCTTTAAAAATTAATTCTTCTAATAGATTGTTCATACAACGTTGAAAAATTGCTGGTACCTCTGCATACTTGAAATTTCAGTTATTGATAATAACTTTGAGTCCATTTGGATTTGATGGCAGCCTTTATATAAGTCTAGAGTTGTGAAATATTGACAACTGCTTAGCAAGTCTAGTATTTCATCCATGATTGGTAATGGGAACTTTAGTATGCCTGAAGCATCCAGTTTTATTGGAATTACCAAAAGAGGAGATTTGTACGGCGAATGAGATATTCTTAAAATTCATCGGCCTAAATAGGGCCTTGCCCTATTTATTTCTTCGTTTTTAGTTTGGGAACAGTTGTAAGGTGTTTCTTGTTTTGTCTTTATGATATGTTTTACTGTACTTGCGGAAGTCAAATTGTCACCTTCATGGTAGTGTACATTCCTAAATTCATGTAACATCTTTATTAATATATGTTTCTCTTCCTCGTTCACATGGTCAGAGTAAATTCATTACTTTCTCTCAGTTCACTATTTAAAGCGAAATTAAAATATTCATTAGTTTTCAATTTGAAGTGATATTCTTCAATCTTTACTATTCCATTTGTACAATTATTAGTGCTAAACAGCCCTCTCAGTATTGTCTGCCTATTAATTGGTCGTAATTTTCGGAAAATTTATGAATATAAAAAGCTTGATGACTAGGACATAATTTACTTGGCTTTTGTGTTACCCTTTGCATCAAATCTATGTTTCCGTTCATTGCATTAAGGTTAAGGTTCTTTGTTGTTATTGGAGGAAAGTTAAAGAATTTTTTATTCATCAGATATGTTGTCGAACCTGTATCTAAGATACATTTTAGTGGTATACTATTCATTATCATTCTGATGTAGTTTTCATCTGTCTCCACTATTACTTTCCCTCTATCTTTTAGTTGGCCATTATGATAATTCATTTTATTATGCTGCCAATTTTCCCCCGAAATTCCTTAAAAGTTGTGGGCTTGGTTGTCTTAATTATGTTCATTATTTTTATTGATTACTTGATTTACTTGATTAGAATTTTTGTTGTGTGTGGAATGATTTGGGTTTTGGTTTCTATTGAAATTTTGTCTTTGTTTATCATACACACTATTTTCATAGACGGGCCCCAACCACAATTAATTTATTGAAATACCTCGCTTAACTTATAAGAAAAATGTGGCCACTATTATTTCGTATATTGCAAGCTTTGCTTAGAATCGTAAGATCAAATCAAAAGCAAACAGTATATCATTATTAATTTCTATTTATAGTCTATTTATAGCTTAAAATGATGAAATTGCTTGAAATTTTTTTAAGTTTAGTAACGATGGCAAGTGGTAAACGTATTTGCACAGAAATAAGAAGCATAGTTAAAGAATATTATAAATCTAGGCAGACATTCGCTGAAATAACTGCCCGACAACCGATTAGCACACCATATGCTCCGCGTCTTAGGAGCTTAATATCAGGAAAACGAATAAAGCTTTTGAGATGCATTTTTTGTCATTTAAAAAATATTAAACTCTACACAAGATTTAATAATAGATAAGATATTAACTTTATTAATAACGTTTTAAATGAATTTAACCGAACTTAACATAAAAAATTAACTTTAATTTTTCCGACATTTGATTACTACAGTCACTTGAATACTTTAAATAAAAAAAAAATGGATTACAATTTTATTCAAATTATTTTTTAACATTAATTTCAATATTTTATTTATTTTTTAACAAAATATTAATGTGTTGAGCCTCCACGGTTAAGCATGACTTCCTACATCCGCTTGAGTTGAGCTTCAGTTGAATATTGTCTGCCGGACTCGTACACTTTGGGTGCTAACCATCCCCAAACATTTTCTATAATGTTCAGGTCGGCCAAGTCAGCAATTCAACGTTCTGACTCTCAATCCAGGACTTCACGATCCTGGCTGTGTGAATTGGTGCGTTATTCTGCTGGAACATCCATTCCAAGGTTCCAAATATATCCTTGATTGCAAGAAAATCCGTTTTCAGTAATTCTTTGTACGCAATGGCATTCATACGGCTGGTTAGTAATTGCAGTTCTATGGTGCGAAAAGTAAGAAATAGCTCCCCACACCATGACACCGACGGCACGGCTGTGCAATCGATCACAAGTGTGCTCTTCCTTTCTGAAATCATGAAAATAGTAGGCATAGCCATGAGGACCCTTTTTCTCATCCGAAAAGACTACACGCTCCCATTTCTTGGTCCAGGTAATATTTGATCGACGGAAATCGAGCCGTTGCATCTTTCGAAGTTGGTTTAGAGGAAGTTTTTTTTTTAATTTTAGACGCTTCATATGTTCAGCATTCGAAATAACTCTTTGTACAGTCCGAACGCATGCTTTAACACCAGTTTTTTATTTTAGCGGCTGAGTCGTGAGAATTAAATGCGTGCGTCAATATAATTCGCTTGGCGGTTGGTGTTATTACTGATGAGGACCGATCTTTCATGTTTTTTCCATAGGTTTCTTCATTGTTTAAGTATGCGGTAATAATTTAAAAAAAAAAAAACAAAATAACGGTGCACTTCCAGAACTCAAAGTTACTCTCAGAATAGGTCAAAATGATGAAGAATAAAAGAGACAAAAAAAGGGCATGAAAAATATACAAAGATTACAGTTATTTGCCTTTAAACAGATAGGTTAGAGGGTGTGCTAATCGGTTGTCGGGCAGTGTATGTTGAGATTTATGATATTATTTTTTAGAGTTTACTTATTAGTAAGTATATAAGATGTGATTTCTAATTCTTCAATCAACTTACGAAGGTAGTCCGTATAATTCATGTCTTAATAGTACCTCTAAGGGGGTCTTTGTGTTTAGCTCCAAACGCCTTGCTGGTCCAAACACTGGATGCTCAATTGCTCCGAATATAACACTTATTAGTTGGGTATAGTTGTAGTGGACCTCTTCCTTCTTTCAAATGAACTTAGGAGGCCGTCTGTGAATCCTTCGAACACTGGCACTTGTCGAATTTGTGACAGGGCTTAGTTGATTTGTTGCTCTGCTAGGCCCTTGCCCTCCATTTTTTCTGTTATGTGCGGGCTGGTTAAGTTTGAGTTTTATCCAAATAGGACAACTATATCATATAGCTTCCGTAAAACCGGTTTGTATCAATTTGAATAAACCCCACGTTCACTGATCTGATCAAGATCAGTTCCCATATAACCAATTGTTCCGGAATGAACACTTAGGATCATAACTATTCTGTTTTTTATCCAAATTACACCAAATTCGGTTTGCATCTATTTGAGGGTACCCTACATCCGCTGGCCTGTTCTGATCAGAATCGCACAATTATATCATATAGCTCTCATCCCAAGATTGGAGAACCATATCACATAACTACAATATAACCGATTGTTCCGGAATGAGCATTTAGGAGCATAACTTTTCTGTTTTTCACCCAAATTAAAACAAATTCGTCTTGTATCCCTTGTATCCACTCCATCCAGATTTGTTCTAGATCAGTTATATATTTACAATGTAAATGGTATATAAGCTTCGGCAAGCTGAAACTAGCTTTCCTTTTCTTGTTTTTATATATTACATTGGTATTTTGTGTTGCTAAAAATTATTTGTTGTTTTGTTTTAACTTATTTGAGCTAATTAATTGTTAAGCGGTCAAAATATTTATTATTAGATTTTGGGCTGTCAATATGTTAAATATTGCAGTTCAAAATTTACATCTTCTTTACATAGATTATATTGCGGATCAGCTTATGGCATTAATTTATGCAGATTAAGGTTCAGTTCAACGGTCCAGTTTAGCATTTACTTTTTAACACACTTATACTGATCCTACAGGCAACGCCAATAAGATAGTCCAAGCAAGTACTTAACAAACAAAAATATATTTTATTTATTTAATTTAATAGTACAATTAATTTTTGTATGTATGCCAGTATGTTTATATAACGGATACAGCGTGGACCAAAAAGTTTACGCTTGTTTGAATGATGATGTTATTGTTGGATTCTGAATCCAATTATATCTTAAAGATTGTGTATTAAAATATATATCTAAAATATATATATATATATATATATATATATGAGTGCTCTGGGTTTTATCAAGCGATGGTCGGAGGAATTTGATGATCCTTATATAACCAAACCACTGTATACTTCTCTTGTCCGACCTATTTTAAAGTACGCATCGTGTGTTTGGTGTCCACAATACGGGAATCACCAGAACCGCATTGAGTCTGTTCAAAAGAAATTTTTACTTTTTGCTCTCCGTGGGTTGAATTGGGACACCAATAACCTTCCTCCCTTCATATTCAATTGCGCTGCTGCTAATAAACCTTCCATCTCTTGAAAAGAATTATGCTTAATGTTATCTTTATACATAATAGTGATATTGACTCGCCATCTTTAATTAGCCAAATCAGTTTTTGTGTTCCTATTAGAATTTATGTTCTTATCTATTTTCAGCACTGTAATTGAAACTATCTCCTGCATGAACCTGTCCTTTGTTGTAACTATGATAATCTATTTAACGTTATCTCTAATAATAACTCCCTAAACTCAAACAAATCAGCTATACTATGACATCTAGCTAGTAGATAATGTAAATTGTTGATGGCTTGTTGTTTTTTACTTTCATTGAAAGTGACCGAGCGAGCCCCCTTGGCCGGAGGTGGGAGCTTTTAGCCTGGGCTTCGCGCGTAACAAGCCCCGTGGCTTGGTATCGTGGGTCCACTTGAACGTGCAGCGCATTGTACGTCAACGTCCCGATATTCATATATAGAAGCTAAGTCCAATGAACCCATTTGATGTAAACCATTCTTACCGATATATCACCGAAATATACATCTAATGAACCAATTCGATCTAGTCGGGGACTCAGTAAGCTCGTATTGTTGCTCTTCTCAACTTTATATGTTTGTGTATGACTATTTTACATTTTTACAAAGTTCTGATGACCTCCATGCGAGAATGTTGGCGTTATTAAGAGAAAGAATCTTTTGGCATACTGCTTTTCTTGATTCTACATTAGATTGTTTACAACTAATTCAAAATATAATTTGTTTTCCAGATAAACGTTGACCTTTTTAAAGGCATTGGTGTATCAATTGTCACACGAAAACCTTGTGAGGAAATTGTTTATATAACTCTTGAAAATATATCTGCTTGTTGCATAGAAAAGACTTTTGAAAAATCGATAGACTTAAATATATCTTACATACAAATCGATAATCAGTTATTAGATGCCATCAACCAAGTCGCCTTACACAATTGTAAACCAGATGATGACGACATGCAAAAACATGCTGTTGTTCTAAAATTAAAAATGTTGCCTAGCCCGAATAAGTGCGCCTTCATTTTTAAGTATTTCACCCTGGATATAAAGCCGTGTATTATAAATATTGAAGAAAGGCTCTTGCTTAAATTTGCATCATTTTGTGGATATGGAAAATTTAGCAAACAGAGCACCGGATTGCCTTCCGACTTTAAAAATTTGAATGAAATGCCATTGCTTCATAACATGAAAAGATACTATTTCGAAAATCTAAGTATTGGATCAACACAGGTAAATATGATCTTTATTTTTAAAAAGTGTATTAGAGTATGTTGTTCAAGTAATATCCGATTACAATAATGAACAAAACGTTTTGTTTTTAAAATTGATATTGACGTAGAATGCGCAGTACATTCAAGTGGCCCCGCAACGACACCATGCCGTGGGTCTCGTTACGTGAGAAACCCAGGCTAAAAGCACCCGCCCAACTGGTGCGCTGTCGCATTGTTGTTGTTGCTTTTCATACTCGTACTCTAGTAAAGTAAACGAGTATATTGTATTCGTGCAAATGTATGCAACAGGGAAAAAGAAGCGTCTCCGACACCATAAAGTATATATATTCTTGATCGACAGCCGAGTCGACCTAGCCATGGCCTTCCGTATGAACACCTAGATAATAGAGTTACCAAATTTGGTATGTAAGTTAAGTTTGTTTTAAAATATAAAATCTTATATCTTCCACAAATTTTAACGCATTTAGTTGATAGATCGGATAATAACTGTAGACAAAATAGTACAAAAATATTTTATATACGAGCACCCCACAAAAACAAAAAAAAAAGAAAATTTGTCATACTTTTGAGAGTGTCGAATATTAAATAAATGCTGAGTAGGAGTATCTTAGAGACGGGTTCTCGACTATAGCGTTCTTACTTATTTAATTTCGAATTGTAAGTCCCGTATGTCTCTCTCGCCTTAATCTCGTCGCTGTTTTGCGCAAGTACTGCCTATCTGTTTATCTATGTTTGTGTTTTACCTGTTTCTGAGAAATTTCGTGTTTATTCTGTATATTAGTTTGCGTTAATAATTTCGGTCTGCCATAAAGTATCGTGCCCAATCAAGGTAGACTCAAATGAGCCACACTCTATTTGCTGATTATGCGATAATACCATTTATTTCAAATGTGCTAAGATCCGATGCGGTACCGCTTTAAACTAGAAACGCTTCACATCATAGACATACCAGCAGACAAGAGGTTGAACTACAAAACGCACACAGAAAACTGCGCACACATATACGGACACTTACTTACTAGAAATTAGTTGACGACTCTACGCCACAAGGTGTAGACGTGTTAAATATAGTCAGTATTAAAGAATTTCTTATTGTTCCAAATTTTTCCAAATTTTTCTTGACCTCAAGCCTATAAAGTAGAAAGGCCGCCAATCACCATACCACATTTCATTTAGTGTTTATTTAATAAAATTTCAAGTTAAAATATGTAGAATATTGAATAAGATTGTTAATTGAAAAAAAAATGTATTTCGTCGTCGCTTCGTTTTTTGCTTTGCCTTGAACGTCGTCTCTTAGCGCAGCACGTCTACGTAAGTATGTTTGTTACTCTACTCCTTCTTGTGTCGTCAATTTCGTCAACCTCTTTTCGTCTTTTGCGCTGATCACGCCATCTGTAGTCATCTGTGCTGACTAAGCTAACAGAGTTGCCAGACCAATCCCACACATATTCCTTTAAAGGGCTGGTTTCGTTAGTTTTACGGAAGTCATCCTTACAGTCGACTGGTCATATTTGTACACTTTTACGCAAATGGATAGTGCGGTAGACTTCTTTTACAAAATTCTTCATTCCATTTTTGAGGATTTTGTTCCACTCAATAGTCTTGTAAGGAACCTTAGTTTGATCTCCTTGGCTTCTCATCACCTATTCTTAAGTGGATTTTTCGACTACCTTAATCTCAGAACTCAGAAAAATTTTTTGAAAAATAATTTTTCCAAGCCCTTTATGGTTACATCAGGGGTACCTCAGGGTAGCTACCTCGGCCCTCTTCTGTTCACCTTGTTTATCAATGATCTTCCGCAGGTAATGTCCCATTCGCTGATGATGTTAAACTGCCTACTTTAGGCTGCAAGAAGACCTTGACAATGCTCTACAATCGTGGTATCATGTCAACTTGCTAAATCTTAACTGTTCTAAATGCAAAGTCATGTAGCATACAGCTTCAGACATCGTACCTTCTTAGCGATATTCCCCTTTATCGGATCTATACCGTGGATGACTTGGGTGTTCTTTTTGACCGTAGATTGCAGTTTTATCGTCACCTCTCGATTACCGTCAATATGATCCTGAGTGTTATAGCCTGCCTCCGTCTAATATTGAAGTTTTCAGTGGGAAATATTTGCGTTGGTCCAGAGACTTCCGAGACTTGTTTACAGAAATCTATATTAATAATCCGCGCCTAACTCTAGTAGAAAAACTTTTTCACCTTACCCATAGCAGTTGAAGCAAAATGAATCTTTTTCAAACCGACATTAGCAAATGACGGCTTTCAGTCTTCTTGGTTGGTTTGAATATAAGCGATTGATAGTTAACAACCAAGTAAGGCTCTCCTCTATATCCCACGAATCCGAACTGCGATAAAGGCAACATTCAAGGGTGTCTCACGGCTCTCGTGCACTCTTACATCAAAACCGAGAACTGGAATTGTCTGCTAGTTTTCTTGCGCTCTTCCAAACTACCTGGATTTACACTAGCGTTGTGGAAACAATCCGTCAAGAATAAGGCTGACTTTTCATCCTGGGCAGAGATAAACGAATTCATGCTCGAGCGACACCGCATTTTAGATGCAATCGCAGATCTTAGGCCAACTCCAAGTGGATCAAACCATTGCCAAGCCTAATCGAAAAGATCCTCCTTCTAAAAAGGTAAGGACTTGTGAGGCACAGATCAGCGTGAAATCCCAACCATGCCATTTCTGTATCATCCTTTTCGGATTTGTCCTCTTTTCTTCCATTTTGCTGAGCGGCTTTCGAACGAACAATTGTGGAACTCTGCTATGGCAAGAAACCCTCTTCGGGTGGATACCTACTAAACCAGTATCAAACTCGACACTAAAATCCATATCCTACGCATGTGTCTTTTAGTCAAGAGGCAAGCCTCAACATCTCAACAAAATCAACAAGAATCAGACACAGCCGACATCACGAAGATGTAACGGCAAATCCAAGTAGATATGCTTTCGAAGAGTTTTCTACTCTTCTTTTAAAGATTGAGGCCTGCTTTAACTTCAGGCTATTTCTCCGAAGACCCCTCCGATTTGTTAGCGCTCACTCTAGGATATTTAATAATTGGGAATCCCTTCTTTTCCGTTTCAGAGCCACTGATGAGAGAAAATTCGATGTCGATTATAAATTAATATGGCGAACCAAAAATTTTGTTTTCGTTAGAACGAGGAGTACCTAAACGAATTGCACAGGCGCAACAAATGGCAAAACTATACGTGAAACTTGCAGCTTATTGATATGGCTCATTGAATGGCGTCTCGGAAAGGTGCAGTCTCTGTAACCTGGGGTGATAAGGTTCATGTCTTAGACATCCTGTCCACGTGCGGCGTTATTATTATTGAAAATCTGACTGAATGGAGCTTCTGTTCCTTACTAGAGTAATAATATAATATCCTTCCGCTGTCGAGTCTGCCGGGGAATCCTACCGCTACAGAAGTGTGCTCGTTTCCTACGCCTGAGCTGACCCCGGGCAGCGCCTATTATTAAGTACTGCCCCAACTGGTTCGCGCATCAACACTCCGTTCGATCCTGCCGGAGTGGTGACCAATCTTGGCGATGTCGCCAGAACCACCACACGCTGCTGCACATGCAAAGGGCAGCCGTGCCAGCACTTACCACTCCAGTCACCGACACCTCGCTCGGTGTGATCGACCAATCCACTGCGATGGGTCGGATCGATGCTTCCATGGCATGAGCTTTAAAGCTTGCGATTCCAGCGTGGGAGCAGAACGGGTTTGTCCGGCCACAATCCGGCTCATTGCGGATCCGTCTCAGTAAGTTGAGGCAGTCGTCAAAACGGGCCCTCAGTTTAGGTTCGGGCATAGGGCCATTGGGTGCAAGCGTGCGTCACCCGGCTGACGCACGGTTCGTCCACTCTTCCGCCGTCGTTGTGGTCTTGAGAGCCGAAGCATTTTCGCTTATAATCCTGCCGGCTTCAAGCCTCTAGTCCAGGACATCATTTTTGGATAGGCTCTTTCCGACCAATGCAGCTTGTAAGGAGGTGGCTTAAGCCAGCTTAAGCTTGAGCCTTCCCATTCCACTATGCGAGAAAGACGGCCTCTGCTCAGCACACATGCCAGCGGGCCCGTAGACATTAAGTTCCTCTAATCTTTTTTAGTTCCTAAACATGTTTTGTACCACGCGCTCGCTTATCGCTTGATCAATATAGCCATATTCGTTTGTCTGTCTGTCTTCCTGTCTGATTGCCTCTCTGTGTGTCCGTCTGTTTCAATGCGAATTAGTCTCTCAGTTTTAAAGCTATTAAGCTGAATTTGTAAAAAATTTGTAACAACAATCTTCTTTCTGTAGTAAGCTACTCACATGTGCAAATCGTCCAGATCAGGCCATTATATCATATTGCTCCCATTCAACCGAACTTTTCGGAACGATTCTTAGTACACCAAAATAGGTTGTTTTTTATCCGAAGTGGTACGTGTCGGTCTTAGAAGCCTCCACGTCTGCGACCAACGAAGATCCGGACCGAACCACTATATAATATGGTTCCCATATAATCAACCGATTCGGAACTTAATATACCGGATTTGAAAGGTATGCAATACTTTTTTTTTGTGTGTGTGGTGGAGTGCTTTTGTCTACAATTATTATCCGATCGTAATGAAATTTGGCACAAAATAGTGTTAGATATATAGTGTTAGATATATGGTTTTTATCGATTTTCATAAGCGGGAGGGGCGTGCATTTGGTGATTCGGTTGATGGTGATAAAATAATACTTATACTTAATGGGATCCGAAACGCTCCATTTTGCCTGTTACATACACGAATAAAGAATTCTCGTACTCTACAAACATTAAATTCCATTGAAATCCAAAAAAGCTATAAAATAAAAACACACCAAAATGGGCTGTGAGTTTGTGTGGAAGCCACCCTAAAATGTGGGAGTGCCAAAAAAAATAAAATAATAAAATTAGCTTGATCTGGGTACATATTAATCTATATATATAAAAACGAAAGTCTGTATATTTATCTGTCCTTTATAGGTGCCTAAGCTAATCGGTATGCAATTTTTACAGTATACTAATACGAAGCAGGAGAAGGTGAAGGGCTCAATATCATATAGCATATAACACAAATTCGTCGCTTATTTACTGTAAAATATTGTATAATACTGTATAATACTGTATAATACTGTATAATACTGTATAATACTGTATAATAATACTTATCACAGGAGGGTCATGGGCTCTTTATCGTTTTTGAAAATTGGTCGTGGCACTGCTTCCTTATATAAGCGATATTGAAAATTCATGAAAAGTCGATTGGTTTGGAATACCGATATATTAATTTATGGATGTATGAATGGTTATGCATATCGGTATATTTAGTTATCATTACATGTATATCAGTATATTCAGTTATCGATACTTATATATCGTTAAATTGAGTGTTGATATATGTTAATTGATATCTTGAGTTATCAGTATATATATATATATCGATAAATTGAGTTCCATATATTGTGTTTTCGTATGTATATGGATATATTGGGTACATATTAATCTGGGTACATATTAATCTATATATATATAAAAACGAAAGTCTGTGTATCACTATATGTATATCGGTATATTCAGTTATCAATATTTGTATATCGTTAAATTGAGTATTGATATATGTAGATCGATATGTTGAGTTGTCGATATATGTATATCAATAAATTGAGTTGTCGATATATTGAGATTTCGATATATGTATATCGGTATATCGAGTGCTCGATAGATGTATATCGATAAATCGAGCTATCGATATATGTGCATTGATATCTTAAGTTATATCGATATATTTATATTTATAAAAAGACGAATTAATATCGATACATATCAATACATGTATAGCGATATCTCTTTATCTAGACAAAGATATCAATAGATATCGATATTGATATCGGTATAATGTGATACATTTTATTTAGTTTTAGTTTGTGAGGCCAGACAACAACAAAGACTCATTGCTGATCAAGAATAAATATACTTTATGGGTTCGGAAACGCTATCTATAAATATATATATGTATGTAACAATGAATGCCTGTCTGTTTGCCTTAACTATATCAGTCAGGGAAATGTCAAAGGATTTATATCGTCTTGGAAAAACTGGCAGAGCACCGTCACTCATATGAGCGTTAATGAAAATAAGTCATATCTTTTTGCCTATTGGGCAAATCGCCATAAAATTACAGGAAAATACAGTATACTTATACGAGGGGTAGTATTAATATTTTGGCAACTAGCAACGCCAACGTCAATAGCTTAAGTCTGGCAACACCATATTAAAGTTTGACATATTTTAGCTTAAACGTACTCACACCGTTTTGATGTTCAAGTGCAATTTTTACAATGGATTAAGAAAATCAATTTGGTCAAAAAATGGAAATTAGTGAATTCAATCGTGATGACAGTTTGGTGGCCGCCGAATTCCGTTGTTGTGCCATAAAAACATAGACAAATTGCTTGAACTGATAGTGGAAGATCGTCATGCGACATATCGTAAGACAGATTCATCCTTGGACATGAGCTCTACTTCAATACATTCGATTTAGCGTGAACACTTAGTTTTAAAAAGTTTAAATTACCTCATAATTTATCAATAGCTCAAAAAAAAGGAGGCTCAAGTCGATCGGTGTAAGCATATGATTAAAAAGTTCGACCGTGGTGTTTCGAAAAACGTGTGAAGTGAAGAATCATAGACATACGCATATAAGCCGGAAACGAAAAAGCAATCAACCGTGTGGGCATTCCAAGATGAGCCAAATCCAGCAAAAGTTGGGAAAGAAGCACGGCGAAGCAAATGGTCGCCTGTTTGTTAGACCGAATGGTCACTGTTCCGCTTGAGCAAGGTATGACGGTCAATTCTGAGAAGTTTAAAACCAACCGCCAAAGACGAATCATTCTCCATTATGACAATGCGAGCTCTCACACATTTCGACAAACAGGTGAATTTTTAAGCAGTCAAAACATCGAAGTGATGACTCATTTTTCGTAAAGTTCTGATTTGGCGCCCAATGACTTTCCTGTTCCCGAATATCAAAGATAAACTGCGTAGTCAACGATTTACGAGCTCCGAAGAAGCAGTTGAACCTTGAAAAACCATGGAGGTGTCTCATGAGGAATTTAAATACTGCTACGACAAATAATTTGAAAGAATGCAAAAATGTATTAATCCTCTAGGGGAATATTTTGTAAATATTTCCTCAGAAGAGGAAATGTCAAGGGCTATATATCGCTTTGACCAAGCTCAGGTCAAAAACTAAACATAGGGGTTCAAATGTTTTTTTTTGTATATATTTAAAAGTATGCAAATATCGGCTTGGGCTGATACATATAAAAATTGTTATATAATTATATCGATATATCAATGTAGACATATTGAGTTATAGATTTTGGTATATTGGTGTTATGCTTTATCGATGTATATCGACACGTCGAGTTATCGATACTTCGAGTTATCGATGTATGTATTTATCGATTTATCGATATGCTTAATAATGTATATGTTCATAAATAGATACATTGCATGTATGTGTTTTTAAATCATTTTAATGCTCTCTCTTTGCTGGACACGAGAGCATTAAAATGATTTAAAGATCTTACAGCTTGTCTTTAATTTTTGAAGCTGTAGTTTTTTCATAAGCTTCGTTCCGTTGTAAGCTGCCCATATCGGAGCTTTATATTCTATAGCTCCCCTGTAACCGACCATTCAAAATGAACTATGTATTAGCAATCAGTCCCCACGTGTGCCGACCAAATTTGATCTTTGTCGGCTGAATGCACATGGTGAAGATGCCGAATATGTCATGTTCAGGTACGTAAGGTGCTCTTCCCAGCGACGAAAACAGGAGCAGCAATTGGGATCCGAAATCTCGGTGGCGAGCTGAACAGCGCGGATTGCTGGCTGGCCGTCAGCAACTTTGCCATGGGCCCTCCGTCGATATCTAGCGAACGCAATGCCTCAAGCCAGAAGAAGACCACTGATCTGATCATCATGCCGACGCAAAGGCCAGGGCCATGGCGTTTCATTAATTTATTAATTTCCATAAATGATATGTCTACGTTCAGGTGCGCAAAGGACGGTGCTAGAGTGCAGTGGTGTGGACAGGGCAACTTCGGCACGGGACCTCTCTCGATGACTGATGACACAGTTTCATGGTATAGCAACGAGACAAACAGACGTGCGGACACTACACAGGTACACATACAGCTACTGTGATGCTTTATGTAAACGATGCCAATACGGTTCTTAAAAAAAGCTATGTAACTGTAGCATCACCCAGGATGTAAGGCCAATGATGTTTATAATATGGGCACAAATCCACTACATGCAAGTCAACAGATCGCTCAGACTTTTGCTTACTGAATTATAATGAGAATTTGAGTGCGAGTAAGCATCACATCCTGCTCTGAAGGGACTAAAGGCCACACGTAGGTTTTTAGTACGTAGGCGCCGCCCTCCTCGGAGGGTCACTTGCATACTCAACTCCAGTTGGTATCTTTTTTTAGCGTGGTGCACAAAAAAGAAAAATACACACATTCTTACAAACTCATACAAAATTGCCCAGATGAGTTTATTTGCTTTTTTCGACAAATATTCGAATGCAGGTGGGGCCCCGAGTAGCTGGAAGCTATCGTCACACAGACCAATTTATCCGGAGCCCATAATATGAGTCCGTGTCAAGTCTGCCTTGCACTCTATAAGCTGTCTATCGGTTAATCAGTTAGGTATATCCGAGGGCGGTCAAAGATTGTCGTTACTCTTGACGTAAAAAGCGCTTTAAACTCTACGAGATGGAATCGAATCATCGAGGCCCTGGATGCATTCGGAGCTTTTGAGTATCTAACCCGCCTTTCAAACAGGTGACTTTACGACGACACGGAAGAAGGCTCTAAAAGCTACACCGTTTCTTTAAGTATAGCTAACGGCTCAATTCTAATCCCACACCTTGGAAACATGATGAGCAACGGGATACTACTTCTAAGCCCACCTTCATGAACGAAGATTATAGTCTACATGGACGAGCGGCAAAACACCTTCAAAGGCTGAAAACATCTATAACGAGGTAATCGTCACTACCCGGAATACAGTGGAGACCCCAACCATCAGCGTCGGCAGCAGTCAAAACTGACTCCTCATTTCTAGAGATGCCGAAGATTCTACATCGGAAGATGTTTCTGCCTTTATCCAGGCCAAAAATTGATTAAATAGTTTGAAGATTAAGATAGCAAAGTTTACGTTTAATATCACGGGCAATATAGCTTTTTTTAACATAGGTTTGGGACCACTACTTTGACACATTTAAAAAAAAAAGTTTCTGGCCTGAGCACCTTGTCGTGAATAAATTTAAAGCCAAAACTAGAAATCGAATACCGATTAGACTCCCAGCTGCCGCACCATCCATACCCTTTAAAATAGTTAAAAAAAAAACTAATTTTATGTTTATTTCTTGCCTACCAAAATGATGATCGTCCCTCCCGCCAGGGTGGTGATTCCTGTTGATTCCGGCATTCTGTCGAAACCAATTCTGCTTAATTTTTCTAACATAATTGAATATATAAGCACTAAAGTATCTCTTAAATGTTTCTCTATCTTTTTAACTGCCTTTTACATTCCTTAACATTGTTATATTTCTGTTTACTTGGATCATCTTAATGCTATTCGCTTGCTTTAACAATACCATCCTTCAATCAGACCGGTCATACTTGTACACTTGTACAGATATGGAGAATGTGGTAGACATCTTCTACAAAATTCTTTATTCCATTTTTGAGGATTTGGTTCCGCTCAATAGTCTTGTTAGCCACCTTGGTTTACTCCACAGTTGTCTAATTTATGAAATTTCACATCTAACCTCTTTAAGAAGTTCAAAATCTGAGGAAGGTCCTCTGATTATTCCTGCTATATTGCTGCTCGTTCAAGGTTCACTGTCATTAATTCCGAGTGCTATTAAGCATATTTACATTGTACAATTTTCTCAAAATCCAAAACAATTTTATGTCCTACCTTCTTCATTATTTTATATAAATGCTATTCCTAAGTTAAAAAAAAAAAATTGACTCACAGTTACTACACTCTTGTTGTTCTATAACTTCATCAGCTCAGCATGGGCTTATGAAGCATAGGTCTTCCACCACTAATTTACTAGAATTTTCATGTTTTGTAATACAACGATTGAAGATAAAAGCAAACTGACGAAATTTACACTGACTTCAGCAAATCATTTTACTCGGTAAACCACTGATTACTTATTCATAAGTTGGATCTTCTTGGCATCCCATGTCATCTTCTTAAGTGGATCTGCGATTACCTTAATCTCAGAACTCAGAAAATTCTTTTTAATAACTCTTACTCTAAACCCCTTAGGGTTACATTAGGGGTACCGCAGGGTAGCCACCTCGGTCCCCTTCTCTTGACCTTATTTATCAGCGACTGCCTCAGATTCCATCCCACTCTCGTGTGCTTATGTACGCCGACGACGTTAAACTTTGTTTGTCCTTCAACGACTCTTCTTCCTACTTCAGGCTGCAAGATGACCTTGATTCTTTCCAATCGTGGTGTCAGGTCAACCTACTATACCTCAATTGTTGTAAATGTAATGTTATGTCGTTTTGTCGTAGTACACCGCTTCAGCTATCGTTACATCTTAACGAAATACCCCTTGATCCGATCGACTCAGTTGATCACTTGGGTGTTGTTGTAGACCCTAAATTAAAATTCGACTTACACATTTCAATAACCATCAATAAGGCTGCGGGTGCTCTGGTTTTCATCAAGAGATGGTCGAAGGAATTTGATGATTATTATACAATCAAACTACTGCATACTTCTCTGGTCCGACATATTTTTGATTACGCATCGTGTGTTTAATGTCCACAATTGTGGCTCCTACTTATAAACCTTTCATCTCTACATACATACATAAGCTATACATAAGCTGATTAATGGTGATATTGACTTGCCGTCTTTAATTAGCCAAATTTGTTTTTGTGTTCCTCGTAGAACTACTAGAAATTATGTCCCTATCTATCGTCAGCACTGTATTTTAAACTATCTCCTGCATGAACCTTTTCGTGCCCTTTACTAAAATAATCTCTTTAGCTTTATCTCTATTAATAACTCCCTTAACTTAAACAAAACGTCTGTACGCATCCAGCTAGTAGATGGTGGGAGCTTCTACCTGGGCTGCGTGGCTTGGTATCGTGGGTCCACTTGAACGAGCAGCGCATTGTACATCAACGTCCCAATGAAAGAAGACCCGAGTCATCCATCATTACACGTTACTATGAATATTCCTATTCCTGCGGTACCTGCATCTTCTAACTTTTCAGCTAGAACCTATTCATTTAAAAAGACTGATTTCGTTAGCCTTAACGATGTCATCCTTCAATCAGACTGATCATATTTGTACTCCTATACAGAATTCTTACTCCTTTTTTAAGAATTTGTTTTGCTCTCAGTAGTCCAGTTAGGCTCAAGTTGCCACCATGGTTTACTAAACAGTTGTCTAACATAAAAAATAGTATATCTATACCCTTTAGGAAGTTGAAGCACTAAAGAAGGTCTTTGGAAGTATTGCGCTATATAGCTGCTGGTTCAAGGTTCACTGGGCATAATTCGGAGTGCTATAAAGTCTATTTGCATAGCTGTAATGTCCAATATTCTCAGGACTGCAAGCAAGTGTAAATTTGAAACGAAAATCTTCTGCCCTACCTTCTAAAAACATCAAGGCATTGCTAATGTGTTTGCAGATTTTTTCCAAACAACTTATTCTTGTCTTAAATATGAATCCGATCAGATATATCCTTATAGCATACACAGGTCTGACAACACCCTTCCCTCCCTTATTACACAAAGCACAATACTTCGTATTTTCCTTCTCACTGGATGGAGTCGTTTATCATTACTTTTCATAAAAAAGGGAACAAGACTGATGCCCAAAACTATAGGGGCATATCCAAACTGTCCTCTATTCCTAAGCTTTTTGAAAAAATATTTACTTCACAGTTATAACATTTTTGTCGTTCTATAATTTCATCATCTAAGCATGGGCTTATGAAGCGTAAGTCTACCATTACTAATGGGCTAGAATTTTCTTCTTTTGTCATACAAGGTTTAAAAAAAAAAACGCAATCTCACGTCATTTACTTTTTAAGTAGATTTAAAGAATTCAAAAAGTTCTTATTAAACATTTTTTTAAGCCCCTTAGGGTAGGGTTACATCACTGTCACCACACGGTAACCACCTAGATTCTCTTTGCTTCACCTTATTTATAAATGAACTGCCTGAGATAATATCTCATTCTTGTGTACTAATGTACGCTGATGATGTTAAGCTTTGATTTTCTTTCAACGATTCTTAGTTCCATTTTAGACTGCAAGATGAGCTTGATGCTTTCCAATCTTAGTGCCAATTGTCAACTTACTTAATCTCAACTGTTTTAAATACAAAACTATGATATCACAAGGTCATCATGCGTTCTTAAAGAGTGGCCCCTACATTGAAATTTGATTTACACATTCCAGTGGCCATCTGCCGTCGTATTCAAGTAGGCTTCTTCTAATCAATCTTCCATCCTTGGAAAACCAAAGAATTATGCTTTATGTTTGCTATATCTATACATAATCTAGTTAAATGACATTGTTGCTATTCGATAAGGATGCAGCTTATCCAGGTGATCCCATATCCTGAAATCGACCGTCATTGAAATTTGACAGGACATTTTTTTCCAGTTTATTGATTTTGTCATGAAAAATCGGTCACCTTAGTGACAGTATTCAATTGCACGTAAATCTTCCAAAAGTTGGTATAGAACTGTAGTGCGTGCATAATCGTCCATATCTGAAGTGATTACATGCTCCAAAATATTTAGCTTGGTGTTTTTTTTTACCAACAATGCATTCAAACTCAAAAAGGCCACTTAAAAACCTTGTTTAATCAATTACTGTTTTACGCTGTACTTGGACAGTTTTATTTAAAATTAATTTGATAAAAAGAATTAAAACATAGCAGGATGTGTGTTTATCTCAATTATAACAAATAATCATCAAAAGTTTCATTCACCAGCTGTCGAGTGATTAATTTATTATTTATCACTTTACCATAGCTAGTGAATACTCTCATTCTTTATTTTCCTTTAAAGTACACAAAATAAACCAAAATACACCTCTAAATTAAAGTGTTTACACATGCGGTTTTCAAAATCTCTAGATATTTCCGTGACGCCCCTTATATCGTATATCTGTCGTGATATTATCAGAATAAGCAGTATGACAATTTTTTTTTTTTTATTGCTTGTTGGGTTCGTATGTTTTTATACTCGTACTCTAATAAAGTAAACGAGTATTATATTCGTGCAAAATCAGAAGAAAGCGACTTAGGCCAAGACCCCATAAGGTATATATATTCTTGATCTTGAGCATCAACAGTCGAGTCGATCTAGATATGCCCGTCTGTCCGTCCGTATGAACACCTAGATCTCGGAGACTCTAACAGCTAGAGAGACACAATTTGGTATGTAGACTTCCGTTTGTTTTTAAATTTTGCCACTCCCCCTCCCGCATTTAAATGAGACTCGGTTTGTATATATGTATAAGCACATTATCTACCGATTTACCAAGTGCTGTTTATCTACGGCCCCTCCTGCCACCACAAATTTTAAAGCATTTAGTTGAAACTCGGTTTGTATATGTATAATCTACCATAATTTACCGATTTGCCGAATTTATTTAAGATCGGATAATAATTGTACACAAAATCGTAAGAAAAAAACATTTTGTATAAGAATATTGAATAAATGTTGAGTACGAGCATCTTACAGTCGGAATATCGACAATAGCGTTCTTACTTGTTTTTTTTTTAAGCCTCCATGTTTGCTGACCCATTTTTGTCCGGATTGAACGATTATATTGCATAGCTACTATCCAACCGACATTTTTAGAAAGCATACTTAATGCAAAAAACTTGTTTGTGTCTTATTAAAATTGAAACTATATATTTCCATTTATTTTCACAGGTTCGATTGTCGGCATTTACGTCATCAAAACTGCCGTCTGAATTACTTGAAACAAAAAAGGCTTTAGGACTTACATTAATTAAATTCGAGGATGCTCTTATTGAGCTTGATCATTTTTCTGATAAATACCATTTTGAGACTATGGATGTTTATTTGAAATCGATGAAAACACATTATATTAACCAGATTAAATGGCATTCAGCTTCAATTTTAGGGAGTGTGGATTTTCTTGGAAATCCTTTGGGATTTGCAAATGATCTTTCCGAAGGTGTATCTGGATTGATTTTCGAAGGCTCAGTCAAAAGTCTCGTTAAGAATGTTGCACATGGAATATCAAATTCGACAGCAAAGTTGACCGAAACTATATCTGATAGTTTGGGAAAAGTTGTTTTAGATGATCATGATAATGAAACAAGGCAGAGAATTTTAGAACTACAGTCAAATAAGTCGCGCGACCACCTGGCGGCAGGTATAAAAGGATTTGGTTTCGGCTTACTTGGAGGTGTTACAAGCATTGTTCGACATACTTATGATGGTGCTCAAGCTGATGGAGTTCCAGGCTTTCTCAGTGGATTAGGAAAAGGACTAGTTGGAACTGTTACAAAGCCTATTATTGGAATGTTAGACTTGGCCTCAGAAACAGCAAACGCTGTGAGAGAAACAAGCAGGGATGCACATCGTGATTCACCTCACCGAAAACGATTGCCCAGATGTGTTACTGGCGCTCCTGGTGGGCTTTTGCCTGCGTATTCCAGCCGTCAGAGTAAAGGGCAACAATATTTATATCAAATTAATCGTAGAAATTTTACTGAAAAGATAATATCTTATGAACCAAATCTTTGGAGCGATAAGGAGGCAAGATTACGCCTCTTAGTTTCCACAGAATACGTTCGTATATTTTCTTTTTGTGAAGGTAATCCTACGGTTATGTTTGAGTGCCATTTAAGCGAAATTCTTTCTTGCCATCCATTGATAACAAATACTGAACCTACTTCATCGACGAGTAAAGTGTCATCAAGTTTCTATATAGAAATATCAACTAATCTTCCAAAAATTACACGACCCAGAATTCGTTGTCGTACAGAAGAATCTGCAGATGCCGCATCTATATGTGTAAGTACTTTTGACATTTAACTTTTAAAAAGTTTTGATAATGTGCCCATAAATCAATCTCTATTTTTACACTCGTACTCTAGTAGAATAAACGACTGTATTGTACTCGTAGTCTAGTAGAATAAGCGACTGTATTGTATTCGTGAAAATGTATGTAACATCAAGCGCCTTCGACCCCATAAAGTATGTATATTCTTGATCAGCATCAACATGTGCATGTCCGTCTGTCCGTCCGTATGAACACCTAGCTCTCTTAGACTATAAGAGCTAGAGTTACCAAATTTGGGGGCGTCAGATCAACTTTGTTTTAAAATTTTGTGTGATTTTTTTATATTTATTTATATCGGGACGTTGACATACTCAAGTGGACCCACGATACCAAGCCACGGGGCTTGTTACGCGCGAAGCCCACCGCCCGCACAAGCGGCCGACGGGCACATCCGCATAACGAGCGACACGAATCACTTTCCATGAAAGGAAAAACAGCAAGCCTTTACAACAACCAGCCAATTTACATTATCTACCAGCTAGATGCGTACAGACGTTTTGTTTAAGTTAAGGGAGGTATTAATAGAGATAAAGCTAAAGAGATTATTTTAGTTACAACAAAGGGCACGAAAAGGTTCATGCAGGAGATAGTATAATTTACAATGCTGAAGATAGATAGGAACATAATTTCTGGTAGTTCTACGAGGAACACAAAGACTAATTTGGGTAATTGAAAAAGGAGAGTCATTATCACCATTAACTGTATTAACTATGTACACTGCCTGACAACCGATTAACACACCCTATGCTCAGCGTCTTAGGGGCTTAATGCCAGGAAAATTAATATACTTTAATGAATTAACTTTAATTTTGCAACATTTGATTAGCACAGTCACTTAAAAACTTTAAATAACAAAAAAAAAAGGATTCAAATTTTTATTCAATTTATTTTTTAACATTAATTTCAATATTTTCTTTATTTCTTAACAAAATATAATAATGTGTTGAGCATCCACGGTTAAGTATGACTTCGTACATTCGCTTGGATAAGGAGTCATATAATTTTTTAATGTAATTGAGTGAAATAGCCTCCCAAGACCTCTTTATTCCTTCAATGAGTTGAGCTTCAGATGAATATTGTCTGTCGGACTCGTACACTTTGCGTGCTAACCATCCCCAAACATTTTCTATAATGTTCAGGTCGGGTGAGTAAGGCAGCCAAGTCAGCAATTCACCGTTCTGACCCTAAATCCAGGACTTTACGACTTCACGGCTGTGTGAATTGGTGCGTTATCCTGCTGGAACTTCCATTCCAAGGTTCCAAATATATCCTTGATTGCAAGAAAAGCCGTTTTCAGTACTTCTTTGTACGCAACGGCATTCATACGGCTGGTTAGAAATTCTATGTTCTATGGTGACAAAGTAAGAAATAGCTCCCCACACCATGACACCACCGGCACGGCTGTGCAATCGATCAAGAGTGTGCTCTTCCTTTCTCAGATCATGAAAATAGTATTGCATAGCCATCAGGACCCTCATAATTGAGCTTTTTCTCATCCGAAAAGACTACACGCTCCCACTCCTTAGTCCAGGTCATATTTGATCGACAGAAATCGAGCCATTGTATCTTTCGAAGGAGGTTTTTTTTTTTAATTTTAGACGCTTCATATGTTCAGCATTTGAAATAACTCTTTGTACAGTACAGATACGCTTTCAGTAAAGTTTACCGAGTTTGGACTTAAAGCCTCTAACACTTTGGTAGGCAAGAAAAAAAGATGAAGTTAGTTTTTTGGAGCTATGTTAGTGGGTACGGATTGTGCGACAGCAGGGAGTCTAATCGGTATAGGGCAATGGTTAAGCTTATAATTTCAATTATTGGACAGAGGAGTATCTTTCTGCCACGCGGCACGCACACACACGCTCGCGAAAATCGCTTTGGTTTTCACAAGTGGAACGCTCCTTTCGTCAATAGGGAGCGCACGATAATGCTGACAAGCTCGACCTGATCAGTGTCCATTCGGAGGAAGAAGTTGCTGCAGCTGTAGATCTGGTAAAAGATCGTCCAGCGGAACACAAGTGCGAAACCGTCAAAAGCGTTTGCTCAATGAATTCTCAGAATCAGGAGATTCGAAATTACCTCGTTTGCTACTATGGGCAACCAACCATCCGAAATTTTGGCCAACATGATACGACTGGCACTCCCTACACGCTGGAGGCTTTGCCGCCTGCCAAACTCAACCCAGCCACCTTAAATCTATTACACTCTTGGATGATAATTATTGTAAACGAAAGTCCTGCAAATATCAGCACTGACGACGGCGCAGAAGTTATGACAAGGAGTAAACATCAGCGCCCTCCAACCTAGGAAACCGCATTACCATCTGATAATACCTTCCCTAAGTTGGGCTACTCCACTGGCTGATATCAGCACTGTGTCACCCAGTTAGACCGCCTTATATATAAACAAAAGCTGCTGGTTTCGTTTCTAATTCAGTTCAAAATGTGTATTATTTATTCATTATATTCTTTTCGGCTGATATTCCCTTCTATAAGCTAAAATCGCACTAGCTCCTTGTCACACCACATCTGCTCATGGCCGGCCAGCTTACCAAATTCTAGCAAAAATAACCTGACTTATGCCACTCCTCTGCCGGGTTGGTTATATTTTATTTCTTTGTTAGCCTGTTTTAGCATAGCGGCTGCGATCCGGGCTCCGAGCACTTGCGTACGCGTCCAATACACAGTTTTAAACAGTCTCCTAGCTCCAATTCTGTACCTTTGCAGTCGGCGTTGACGTCGCTTTGGAAGCTCTCTCATTGTTAGTATCTCCCTTGCTCGCCTGTCGTCTCTGCACAGCCCTAGATAAGCGCTTGTGAAGCCGACTTTGCAAACTTCCAGCTATGCATATGTTTGACTGCAGGTGCATTACTTTGTGTGTGCGTGTATGTTGCTGGTTGAAGCATGATGCCGGTTGATGTTCCTGGGACATGTTGCTGGGCCTCGTCGTGTTGCTGAGCCTAATCTTGCTTATTATTTACTAGGGCTGGTTAACTTTATTATTTTAGATACATATGTAGAAATGTTGTGGTCACAATGATGGCGAGTTATTGTGGGGAACTTTTACTTTCTCACAACCGTCACCTAGTCAACCATTTCGTATTCTTCTTAGTAAACCTTTTTAATTTATACCCGTCTGTTGCATAAAAATAACTAGTCTACCATTTATATTATTATATTAGTCTGCCATATTGCATTTAGAATGTCGTTACTTTGGTCACCAGATTCTCAACCTTTTAATTGATACCCATAATATGGGGGTTCCAAAAATATAACTTGTGAGCCATTTTCGTATAAAATATAAATAGTATGCATCTTTTGGAGGCGGCCATTTTGAAGTAAAGAATGTCGTCACTTAGATAACCATATTCTCGTATTATTTTCAGCAAACCCTTTTATGTGATACTCATGCCAGGAGTTACATAAAATATGTCGAACATGCTTTCTTTGGTTTCTCGTCGCATTGGATTTGGGACTAATTCAGCTAGCATAATTTATTTTTAAATACTTCTCAGCAAACCATTTTAATTTATGCCTATATCATGTGGCTGCATAAAAAACTAGCCCGTCATATTGAATTTAAAATGTCGTTAAAAAATAGCTAACCATAATTTTGTATTCTTCTAGGTATAGGTAAACCTTAATATAATATTGATTTTTTAATACTCAAGTACCTGTAGCTATTCGGAACACGTACCTGTAAGCAGAGCAAGTGATGTCCTAGCATCTATTTTACATGTAAAGTCAAATGCTGAAGGTCTTCATAAGCTAAACAATAAATTTCTCAAAATTCTCTTGCCGTCCGTGCTTACTTATATTTTCAACACAGTCCTTACCTAGAATTTGCTAAATTTGCCTATTGTAAAGTCAAATGGTAACTATAGGCCCATATCTATTCTCCCGTTTTTAGCAAAGGTGTTTGAGATCAAATCAAATTATACAAAAATTGTAAGGAGACTTGTCAAGTTTCGCCGGCAATATACCCTTCGATTATCGATTTTTGTTGTTGTTGTTGTTGCGTTTGTACACATGTCCCGAACATTTTTTCACAGTTTCAAGTACATGGCATACTTAGTTTGTTTTTGATAGATTAAAAGGTTAAACGTATTTTGTAATCTTCGGCGATTGTATATTATCGATCAGGATCAATAGCCGAATCGATCTAGCCATCCGTCTGTCATAAAATTTGGCATAATTCTACTCGAGTGAACATGCTCACTAACATTGTTTCAAAATTTCGACATACCGCCCTCAAAACAATTACCTATATCTTTCATATTTGTTGACATTTTTCATTAAAATTCGACTTACATAAGTATACACACGGTATCTATCGATAAGTATACACAAATGTTATAACGATCGGATAATAATTGTAGTCAAAATCCTTTTTTTTCATAAGGAATTTGTATATTTAATTTAAACAGGTTTTCTGCTACCTTTAGTGGCAACTTAATCTAGTTTCACAATTAAGGGGAAGAACAATTGATCACAGGTGATACATATATAGAATTTATTGATAGTTAGTCATCTGGCTAGCGCGTTAAAGTGACCTCAAAAGCGTTGCAAGTAATTCGATGCATATAGTTGCAATACTCGCCCACTTTAGGAACCTTTAGATCTCTTTCGATGTCATTATTTCGAATGTACCATGGTGCGTTGCATATTCGCCTTAGGATTTTTGATTGAGCAACTCTAATTTTATTTAAATTTGGTTTTGCCGCAATGCCGTAAAATTGTAGTGCATATCTTTCTATGGGAGTTAGAATGGATTTGTAAATTGTGACTTTGCTGTACAATGACAGCTTATTTTTAGGAGCCAGTAACCACGCCATCTTTCCGGCCTTTGCCATTACCGATTGCCGAACCATTGTTGTATGGGCTTGGAAATTTAATTCCATGTCCAGTGCGACACCTAAATATTTGTGAGAGCTCTTGCGCGTAAGGGTGGAGGCATCGTAATGCCATTGTACGACAATGTTCTTGTAGCAAAGATAACATTTGTCTGTTTTCCATTTCACAGCGCAGTCCTCAAAGCTGCACACCTATTGCTGCAAGGCTTCTTTAGCTGGAATAATGCTTGGATTTCTGGTCAACATAGCAGTGTCATCCGCGTAGGTTGCTACAAAGCTACTGAATACATTTTTGCTCTATTGCATCTAGGGCAAAGTTAACCTGCCGTGATCTTGCCTAAATCCAACAGCTCAACAGCCCTTCGCATAACCGCAGATGATAGACTAAAAGGCTTAAATCTTTCCTCTAAGCTATTTGCAAAGATTTCGGCCTTCTGCTGACTGGCGTAACACCAACCGCCTGCTGGGTCTTTAAGTGGAGTTTTCGAAATGACTAGTTTTTAAATCGACTTGTTAACTTCCACAGAGTATAGTTGAGGGATGCATCCGGACCAGCATTCTCTTGAATGTCATCCATTTTTCTTTGCCCGACTTTTGCAAGATCTTTTTTCAAACGGTTTGATAATCTTAAGTAGATTTGATGTATACGAATATCACCCGTTCTTACATAATTTTTTCTCACTCTTTTCAGTCGTAGGAGGGCATCGGCACTTCGGGGAAGAATAACTTGGCGACGTTGACTTGGTGAACATTGATTTACCAGAGTAGCATATTATAGATAGCATATATTAAACGCACAAGAAGCAGGCGATGTATTATTTTGTGTGACTTTATTTTAATCTTAAATCTATACAAATGTGGAGTTACCCTAATATTAAGCCAGCGACAGATGCGCTACCTCTTTTTATATATATTATGTATTCACTGCCTTAGAGTACTATGTGTATATAATTTAGCTTTGCACATTGTCGACCAATGCTAAAATGCTAATGTGGCGTTTGTGCGGCGTTTCATACCGTTTGTGTATCATATGCACTTGAAGAATGCTTTGGACAATTGTGTTCTTAAATATACATTGCAGCCGAGTGTTGCAGTGTTTACTCATTATATGCACAAATACATTGCCACTGAGTGTTACAGTATTTACACATTATATGCGCATACTACACAGGTAAAAGGAAGCGTTTTTAACCCTAAAATTATATGTATGCAGCCAGTAATATATTTTTCATGAAGATTGAGATTGCATTTTCTATGTCATCTGTGCAGTTTATTTCCGGCTTAACGTTGAGTTTTCTATCCAGTTCAGCTCGCCAGTAGCAAAGATTTCACATGTGATGCTGACAATTGCTGACGCTGACGATAGTTTTACACCAAGGTTAGTTTGCAGGTAGATATGTAGAAGACATTTTGATGCATGCAACATTAGTCGGCACACTCACGCTGGCAACCTGTTTATTCAGTTTTGACATTGGTTCATTCTTAGCATGAGCAATAGATGTTCGTATAAAAACAGCAGATCCATCTTCCGAGGTTTCACTGGGGTGATTAGCGTAATATTGGTCTTATCCTCGTAAGTATGCTCTCAGGCCAGAACGTTTATGTGTCTCAGTTACCAACATTACATCAATTGCATTTTCACTAAGAAAAGTCCAAGCCCTACAATGTTTTTGACTAACCCTCGTGCATTCAATAATTCGATTTTTTATTGTAGGTTAATCATTTTGCAATAAGCTTCTGCAAGAGGTCACGAAAGGCTTCGTTTGCCTGTATGATTTTAAGCATTTGGTCCATTCTGCTATTTAAGTCGTTTAAAGCTTTTTCAAATATTTTAAATTTGCTACTACAATGTTGATCTTCAGCACCATCGAACAAGCGGAAGCTATCCTGCATTGTGTTCACGTTAATATTGTTTTTCTTTCCGCGTGATCTTAGTATGTCTGCTTAGGAAAGGCCACTCCTAACAGTAGCATTTGAAATGACTTGTGCTTTGACTGGATAATTTTTATTTTTGTTACTAGTTGGCAGTCCATTTGCCGGTAGTCTTGCAGCTTAAGATTCGGGCTCAGCTCAGTTTTGACTGAACATCTGGATAAGAGACGGTGGCAAGCGTTTTCACATATAGATTTATAACTAAGACTAAGTTCACACAATTTCGATCCAGTATAGTGGTCGCCTGAGCATTTGCCACAAACTGGCTTTTTAAGGCAGTAATTTCGTGTATGCCCGAAAACTTGATATCTAAAGCCTTGCACTAATTATTTGCTTGGCTTTGCCTTCATCACAGTTACTCTGTGCCTATAAAGACGTATGGTGTCTTCTTTAGGTTTACGTAAAACATGTTCTGTCTTGTTTTTATATTATTTATTTCTTCATCATCATCTTCATTGTATGGTTCACTGGTTTTCTGTATGTTTGTTCATGACTGTATAGCCCTCATCAGTAAGCGTGCCCTCAATTAACTGTTTTGGTACATTTGGATGAATATCTCGAATAACTAATCCGAACGGAATCTTGTAAATTTTGGCACCAGTTAAGAGAGGATGCCAAAATTCACAAGAGTGTTTGGTCAGCATATCAGCAACTGCTCAACAATTTTTTGATCTTGTGTATATATACGCGAGACTCCAAACCTCCATGTACGAATATCATACTCGTCTGCTGTAATTACAGAATTGAGTGCCTCTTGGAGTTTGTTCACTTGCGGCACGCAGATAGCTGGAAGATTAGGCATTATGCTTTTCTGCTGCTCATTGCCAGCTGTGTAGCGATTATTTTGAATTGCTACCGAAGAGGTGGTAGCAGGTGTATTGTTTCAACGGCCCTTGTTTGGGTGATTTTTGTAAGTATCTGTGTGTGTATTTTTCTGGATTGCTTTTGAGACTTTGCCAGATCTTTTTTGATTGCATCTGAAATGAGCAATCATGTGCTCCGGGGGAATTTTTTGGCTAAGCTTGATTTAAAAATTTCAGCAGTGCATATGCTGACTGTTGTGGTGTTTGCTATTGAGTAAGTTAATGTGCTCGTAGTAGACGTTGCGATCAAGTTACTCTTGTAGTTGAAGGTTTCAATTAATTTTTGCAGATCATTGGCTAGACTGGAACGCAACTCTGCAAGTGTACCAGCGATTTTCCTTATCTTTTGAAACGCAGACAGCTTACCACTAAGTTCGGGATGATCAGATGAGTCTCCGTCCATTTTTAGGCAATTCCCAAAATTTGTTTAATTAAAATCTGCGATTGCCCAGCACCAAGAATGAGTTGTTAAATGTCCATGGAACAGAGCAAAGGCAAAGCGAAGTATTTGTTGCTCTGCTTTTGTGACTGTGCGCGGCTTGAAGGGAATGTCTTGCCAGCTACACCACACTTTGCTTAATGTTTTTTGTTTTTGTCCAATTGCCGAGCGAAGCAGGGCCCGAATGTTACGATA
The DNA here is from genome assembly GCA_037043425.1 of Hirtodrosophila duncani. Taxonomy (NCBI): domain Eukaryota; kingdom Metazoa; phylum Arthropoda; class Insecta; order Diptera; family Drosophilidae; genus Hirtodrosophila; species Hirtodrosophila duncani. Next base: position 261,669 of record JBAMBM010000632.1, on the reverse strand, counting down.
TGTGCTGTATTTAGCACACAAACGAATGCGACACAACCGATCTTTATGAAAGCAGGTTAGCCACTGCAATACAAATGCTGCGACTCCCTTTTGTGAGTGATTGAACCTAAACTAAACCCAGGCGTGTTTCAATGAACACTTTTTTTTTTGACAATAATTAAAAATTTAAAGATTATCAACATTTTTGCGTGGGAGACTACATAATCTCCGAAATGGTGACCTCTACTTTGCTTTAGCTTATAATTGCAATTATTGGACAGCGGAACACCCTTCTTTCACAGCGTACAAAATTGCATCTGCATAATTGAATTTAAGAATAAATTGAAATTACTACGGAAATTACTATGGAATGGACGATGATGCCGATAATCCAAAACGCGTTTATTCCAAAAGTTCGCAGAGCAAGCAGATTCGAAATTACTTCGTTTGCTACAAGGAGCTGGCACAATGGGCAAAAATTCATCCGAAATTTTGGGTAACGACTGGCGTCAGAACCAAATTATGCGAACATCATCCGCACTCGGTTTCTTTCGTAGATGCCACGGTCAGTTCGCCCACTCCTCACAGTTTCGCAAGAACATTATATAGACAAATTCTACACAGTCCTTGGAAAACTCTGTCAATGCGACCACAGGCAAGTTCTTTGAAGGACCTTGTTGACACCCTTCGATCACTCACACGAGAGTTTAGCAAAGTCGAAGCCAGAGCCAAAGCAACAGCCAGACATCTAACGATCATCGTGTCCAACCTGGTTCTCAGCATCCCAGAGGCCAACAATTGTGTCGAGCACCTTGTGGCCGTTGCCAGTCATTAAAATAATGCTGCTGACGCACAATTTGCTGACTAGCGCCAACAGTACCACTACCAGCGTTTCCAACACCGAACCGACTCTGCAAATAAATTTCCTCCTCAACTCCGGATCCGTAGTCTCTGTCATTTCTGCTTCCACACGTAATCAAAACAAAACCGATAATAACGTCTTGTTACGAATGTGCCGAAGTTTATGATAGATTTTAGATAAAAAAGACTTCTTACGATCGTTTAACGGTAATGATAGCTATCCAGTGGAAACGTGGGCTAGTGACTTTGAATAGATGTCTACCATAACGTACTGGGATGACATACTGAAATTTAGAGGTCCAGCTTAGAGGTCACTTAGAGATCTAGCTAAAATGTATATTTTGAGGATCGTGTTATTATTATTAAAAATTAACAAAATAACTTCCCGTGGACACATTGAGAACAGTGGTGAAGTGTTACGAAAACAGTGAAAAGTCAACCAATATAATATAAAGATGTGTCCACTAAGAAAGATAGCAGCACAAATATAAACCTAAAGCGTTGTAATTGTGGAGTCATAGGCTAAGCCCCAGATAAATGTGAAAATAAATCGAAATACAAAAGGTGTTTCAGTTCTAATAATTTCGGGCGTCTTGCTAAAGAATGCTTATTAAAGAAAAGTGACTTAAACGAGAAAGCAAGTAACATGCATGTAATATCGGCGGTTAAAAAGTCCATGAGTAAAGAAGTAAATATATTTGACAAAAATTGTATAGCTTTGATCGATACTGTTGTTTAATATAATGTCATAACAAAAAAGACATATAAAGGCTTAAAGACACCAATATTGAGTGAAGTAAATATATTTTTATTTGGTTTTGGAAACCGAATCAAAGTTAAGCCTTTAGGTTCCTTAAAGTAAATATTCAAGATTGATGGGCAAGATTTCGAATCAAACTTTTTAGAAGTAGATTCAAAGTTTTAAGACATTATAATAGTATTACGTGAAGAGTTTTGTAATCGAGCTGAAATCAAAATAAATTGTGACGGTATAACTGAAACTGAAAGTGACAAAGAAATAAGCTCGCTAACTTAAATAGACGTTGAAAACAATTGTGAAATTAATATTGACATTGATGCTAAGGATCAAGTAAATAAACCTATTAAAGACCATAAGCCGGAAAAAGATAAAATCAACATATGTGGAAATGTATATCATAACGATAGACCGCGTATTCGGAACGCTATATAAGACGCTCGAACATTCAGAATCAGAATACAGTAGCCCCGTCGTACTGGTAAAGAAACGAGATGGTTTAAACAAGGTATTAATCCGAGACCATTTGCCCTTGCCTTTGTTAGAAGGTTAATCTATCAATCTATTAATGTTAATCTATTATTCAAGTCTATCCATGAAGATGCAACTATATTCAGCACAATAGATCTAAAGAATGATTTTTTCCAAGTTGACATTGAAAAAGGAAGCCGAAGATACACCTCATTTGTCACACACAATGGCTAATATCAGTTTTGTTAATTACCATTTGGCCTGACAAATACATGTAAGCGCAATATTTAGAGATTTAACAAAAAAGGCATTGTCATTCCGTACGTTGTCGACATAATAATTCGAATTCGAATTAAACCTCATATAAGTCATTCGGCAATGGGAAAAATATGGAGTAATGCTCAACTAAAGAAAATGCTGTTTTATGAAAAAGGAAATTTAATTCCTAGGTCACATTATTCAAAACCATACAATAAGTTTATCCAAAGAGAAGACGCAAGCTGTAACTAATTTCCCCGACTCCAAACAACAACAACCAACTAGTACTATAAATATTATCCAATCATAATGAAATTTGGCAAATCGGTAGATTATATAAACAAATGTGTCAAAAATTGTGAGAGATATAAGGCTTTCATCGATTTGCGGGAGCGAGAGTTGATGCCGACCACGAATACAATATACTCTTTTACTATACTAGAGTACGCGTATAAAAACCAACATTGAGTGATGCGAATAAATTTTTTTAGTTGGTTTTGGAAACCGAAACAAAGTTAAGCCTTTAGGTTAATTAAATCAAATATTCGAGATTGATGGAACAGATTTGGAATCAAACTTTCGAGTATTAGGTTCAAAAACGTTTTTAAGGCGTTGAAATGATATTAGGTGAAGAGTTTTATACGCAAGCTAAGTACAAAATATATTTTGATGGTATAACAATACAAAAACCTTATAAAACAGAAACTGAAAGTGACAAGGAAATAAGCTCGCTAATGAAAATAGACGTTATAAACTATTGTGAAATTAATATTGACATTGATGCTAAAGATAAAGTATATAAACTTATTGAAGACTATTAGCCCGAAAAGGTAAAATCATCAAATGTGAATATGCATATAAAACCGAAAGATGATATACCACACGTATGTGCAACTCGGTCAGCTACATTCATTGCATATATCTAAGACACAGTTGCGTCACCCTCTATGCATGATCATCTTTAATTCTCTCTCTATAGCTAGTTTTCCATATTACTCCCACGATAGATAAATCGGTCTCTTGATTGGATGCACAATGAGTTGTGCGATCAGCTAGTGGCCGCATTACAGGCTACAGTGTCAAAGGTTGAAAATCAACGCAAATTTGAATAAAACGTCATTGGCAAGCCGACGAAACCTTGAAGGCATAATACGACGGCAATCTAAAGTTGTCCAAAGGTATCCAAACATGGGAACAGGGAAAGTATGGGAACATGTGGCTATGGTCATACCATGCGATGTCATGAGCATGCAAGCACGTTTCTCTTCACTCGCGCTCTTACTTTCGCTTAAGATGGTTTCTTTTTTTCAATTTCAGTGTTTTTCATGGATATTGCTAAAGAATTTTGTGCTCTCAATTTAAATAGCTGACTGCTACAAAAAAAGTTGCCCTTTCAAGGCAAATTCTTCCGAGCCTATGCCTTTTTGTTGACTTTGTCGTAACACCATTCATTTCAAATGTGCCAAAATCAGTCCGTGTAAGCGATTATTTTACAAATAATCATGGTTTCAAATTTACATGCGAGTTGTGTCGTCCTGCTGATTTTTAGTTCCGTTCGTTCTTAAGGAACGCAAAGGAAGGCTTTATCAAATTTACATGCGAGTTGTGTCGTCCTGCTGAAGTTTAGTTCCGTTCGTTCTTAAGGAACGCAAAGGAAGGCTTTAATGCTCTCCACATTGGCTTTAGGCAATTAAATACGACATTAGCGGCGCTTGCAGCAAAAATCACATATTTTAATATGCAGTCTCTTAAGCGCAAGAAAGTAAATGATCTGGGTAGATGTGGTCTGAATAAAGGCTCAATTGAAGAAGAAGAAAGTGGTTAACACTCAAATTGAAGGTTCCTCGTTTGTGTAAAGGTCGGATATTGCGCCCCCTGTCGAACTTTCCAGTGTCGCGCCCTCAGTATCGTTGACTTTGTCCGACAGCAGCATACCCACTGCTGTGGCTGCATTGCCTAGACCTCTTATCGGCATTCCAAAGCCGAAGTTAGTCTTTTATTTCTAGACTACATTAGAAGAAGTTTCCGCCTATGTACAGGCCATAACTGGTTTACATAATTCGAGGATTAAGGTAAAAATTTAGGTTGAATGTTACGCGCAATATAGCTTCTTTAAAGATAGGTGTTCCGGACTACTGTCTTGATACAATCTGTCAAAAAAGTTTCTGGACTAATCACCAACTAGTTGGCTCAGAGGTTGTCGGCTCTATAATCTAGAATCTTTATCCAGATCATTTACTTTGATGCGAGCGTCGAGAATAACGAATTTAATTGCTTAAAGCAAGCGTGAAGAGCATTAAAGCCTTCCTTGCGTTTCTTAAAATTGAACGCAACTCGGCTTCCTTCAGAAGCTTACTTACTTAATTACTTCCTTAAAGGACTATTTCCGAGCGTACAGTAGACCGAAATGCATAATATCGGATAGAGGTAGCTGTTACACATTCGGTGATTTCGAAGTGTATATGAACGAGAACAACATCAAGTATGTTAAGATTGCATCTGGTTTTCCCCAATCAAACGGACAATTAAAGAGGCTAAATACGAACTTGGGACTTGGGCAAACCTGACGGACCCGCAAAAGGGACTATACTGGGACTTAACAATACTCTTTGAACACTCTTTAAGCAACACGCAGCATAGAAACATTAAGCAGTTAACTAGTAAAATGCTGTAAAGGATGCATAGACGGAAAACTTAAAAAAAGACTAGAAGATGTAATAGACCACGACCATAAAAGACACTTCACCGACATCTTAAAGGAAGCAGAGCATGTAGACAAGAAAAGAAAAAAAAAACCCAATACGAGGTAGGAGATTTTGTAATGGTAAAAAATTTTGAAAGTACCACAGGAGCCTCAAGAACGTTTATCCTGAAACAACATAAAAGTCATAACAAGATTTTTGAAAAACGACCGATTTATTCCAAAAGATGTAGAAAACTTCTAGATCTCTCGTAATCCTTATCAGGGCGGTTGAAGCGTTCAAATATAAAGCCTTGGTTGAGAAAGAAACAAGAAAATTGCATTGAGAAGTATGTTGCTAAATCCAGAAGCCAGAAATTAAAAAATTCAGTAATAAAAAAAATGTAATAGCTGTAAATAATAGTTTTAAAAAACTTGTAATCATTGTATATAAGCAGCCAGATTAATTTTAAACACCTGTATACAAAGGAATTAGATGATCTTATATGTCAGGACTGCCGAATTGTAGTAGGCAATGTCCATATCTATGCACCGCAGAAACGTTGTGCGTCATTTAAACACTGTTCACAGCAGCTACATGTACATGCAGCCTCTCATTGCATACCTAAGGCAACGTCTCCCTATACGTTCACGACAGGTAAACCTCTCTGTCTCTCTTACACTTAAGTAGTTATATTTTTGGCTTTAAGGGTAGCTGACGCTGAGCGTCGGCGTTTGATCTCAATAAATCATTCGTTTTTTGATACTCGAAATTTTAAGACGTCTTGTTTGGACCATCGATGTAGAACTTCTCAGGTTTATTAGCGAAAAACTTGGCCAAGTGATTTCCAGGGGCTCTTCAGTCTGCCAATACGTTATCATCAAGAGAGTTTTGTAAACACCAAAACTGATAGTAGTCAGAGGATGCAAGGTCTGGGCTATACGGTAGATGTATCAAAACCTCCAAACCAACCTCCGTCAATTTATTCCGGGATACAAAATATTTTAATCCGATCTTAACGAAATTCGGCAAATCGGTAAATTATGGGCTAATGCATTATAAACCGAGTTTTGTTATAATTTGTGGGAGATATAAGGTTTTATCGATTTGCGGGTCCGGGAGGGGGCGGGGCAAAATTTTAAAACAAATTTAATCTGACGTCCCACAAGGGGAGTCTACATCGAAAGACAATTACCTGCTACTCCTTATTGATGATTAACTAGACAGGTTAGTAGACTAGAGTGTGGTCACGAAGCTAGAAGACAGAAATGCTTTTATACTCGAGTAAACGAGTATATTGTATTCGTGTAAATGTATGTAACAGGCAAAAGGAAGCGTCTCCGACCCAATAAAGAAAAGCGAAATGTGTTGCATAGTTTCGAGTATGTCGAATATTGAATAAATGCTGAGTACGAGTATCTTATAGTTGGATTATCGTCTATAGCGTTCTTACATGTTTTTCTCGTATTCTTCGAAATAGACTCTATTAAATACATTTCTTTTATTACACCTTTAGGCCAGTACGATTTTTTAAGAATGCCCTTTGGTCTGAGAAATTTTTTTAGATATGATCAAAGACAACAAAGTCATAGTCAGTCTACATGGACGACATTATAGTGGCGCCTTAAGAAATGAGTCAACCTTTAGATATCCTCAAAGATGTCTTTCAACTTGATCCGATCAAGCCAGCGCACGTATGACCTCCTCAAATGTGCGAAAACTGAATTTCGTTTGATTTCGATGAAAAAACAGAAAAACTATGCTTCCAAGTGTTTGATCCGTAACGGTCGGTTATATCTTAGCCCTATGATATAGTTGTCCGATCTTGATTTGATTTGCAACTCACACAAAGAAGTGTTTTCGCCCATGTAAAGTAAATTTATTCTTGATCAGCCTGACAAGGGTATTTTATATAGCTATGTCCGTGCGCCCGTCCTTACTTGTGTTTCAACCCCAAGATCTTAGAAGTCTTAAGAACTACAGAGCTGAAGTTTTGAACAATTATATATAGGGGCTATACCCCCTATAATTGATTGTTCCGGAATGAACAATTAGAAGCATAACTTTTCTGTATTTCATCCAAATAAAACCAAATTTTTTATCCCTTGTATCCACTATAGCCATACGACCGCCGATCACATTTTATATAGATCGGCTATATTTTTACAATATAAATGGAATATAAGCTTCGGCAAGCTAACTTTCCTTTCTTGTTATACCCTGTACTTATAGCATAAGGGTATATTAAGTTGGCGAAATGTATGTAACATTCAGAAAGAAGCGTTTCCGATCCCACAAAGCATATATTATTAATCAGTACTACAAGCAGAGTCGATCTAGCTATGAAAATCTAGCTCTTGCAAACTACAAGAGATAGATACTTCAAATTTACATTTTTATTTGCCATAAATATTATTTAGTCTCTTAAGCCATACAGCGGCTGCTTAATGTGGACGCTTTAATGGGAATAGGCCCCCCGGACAATCTAGAGAATGTAGCACAGAAATTGAAGGTTCTTTGTCTGGGCAAAGGTCAAAAATTGCTCCCCCTGTCCAGCGCTACGCCCTTTGTGTCGTTAACTATTTTATACAGCAGCATTTCTACTGCGGTGGCTGCTTTGCCTAGACCTGTTATCGGCGTTCCAAAGCCAAAGATTGTCTTTATTTGTAGACTAGCCATAGATTCTACATCAGAAGGTGTTTCCGCCTATGTCCATGCCAAAACAAGTTTACATAGTTCGAGAATTAAGGTGAAAAAGTTTAGGTTTAATGTTACGCGCAATATAGTTTTCTTCAATAAAGGTGTTACGGACTATTTTGACACAATCTGTCAAACAATTTTCTGGCCTGAGCACCTAGTTGTGAAAGAGTTCAAAGCTAGAACTAGAAATCGGATAACGATTAGACTCCCTGCTGCCGCACAATCCGTACCCACTACTATAGCTCCAAAAACAAACTTCATCTGTTTTTCTTTCCGGCCTTCTGTCGGAACCAATTTTGGTTAAATTTCCTAACGTACTTGCATTTATAAAAACTAAAGTATCTCTTAAATGTTCTTTTGTCTTTATCAGTGCCTCTTATATTCCTCAACGCTCCGATATTTATGTTTAATGGAGTCATCTTAATGTTATTCAATGATACTGATCAATTGTTGGTTTTCGGTGATTTCAACATCAGTGATGTCCCGTGGTCCAGTTTGATAGGATCAACAAAGCAACCCGAATTTGTTGACGCTCTTCTTGAATTGTCCTTATCTCAAGTTAATTTTGTAAAAAACTCATTGTATCGCCAACTTGATTTGATATTTGCGTCTGACCCTTCCATTTCAGTGGTCTCTAGAGTCACCATTACACGTTACTATAGATATTTCTATTGTTGCGGTATCGGCTTCTTCCAACTTGTTAGCTAGAACATATTCATTTAAAAAGGCTGATTTCGTTAGCCTCAACGATGTCATCCTCAAGCACTCTGATCATGTTTGTAAACTTGTACACATATGGACAGTGCGGTAGACTTCTTCTTCTGAGCCTACGCTCAGTAGGCGAGTTAGGCTTAATGAGCCACATTGGTAAACTCCACAGCTGCCTAATTTCAAAAATATCAAATCTAGACTTTTTCTTTTTATATTGCTGCTCGTTTAAGGTTCACTGTCGTTAATTCTGAGTGCTATAAAGCATATTTCAGGGCATAAAATGTGCGAGTCCGTAGCAATTCATTTGTAAATATTCCAATAGTTTTTAATACACCTCTACCGGTTGTGTTTCCCATCTTGTCACCAAGTTAGATTGTGTATAGTGTAAAATAATATTAATATGAGTTTGCGAGTGCTTTTTCGGAGTTTCCGGTTTCAGCTTCTGTCAAAAATGTATAATAGTAAAAACTTAATTACTTATATTACAATAAATGACAATAATCTTAAATATAGCTGTGTACATATTTAGATTTTTATTACCAGCATAAGTAATATCGTTACTCAAACCACACAGTAATACTATAAGAACGTTAGTAAAATCAACTAGTAAGATCACTATAGTCGACAATTCGACTATGTATAAGTTGCTCGTATGTACTTCAATAAGTAGGCAAGCTTCATACCCTTTACGTCCGTTCACTGAATTTGAGCAGGATCGGTCAGCAGTTTACTAGGAGCAAGGTCGACAGCGTTTTTCCGAAATAAGTTTTTGGCTATTGAAAAAGCCCTCTCGTTTTCTCTCGTTTTTCTTTTTTTTTTACAACTAATTTTATAAAGAAATGAAAATTGCTTTTTGTTAGTTATCCACCATTCCCAGATATTAAAGTCATCCCTATAGCCTATGATAACAAGTTTATAACTCTGAATTTCAAAGTTAATAATGTCATATCATTGTTATGGCTAGGTTGAAATATGGAATCTATTTATGGCTGGGATTCTGATAAAAAGTCTTTATCTACTATTGGGCTATTGCTATGTAATTTTGTTATTATTTCTTGGCAGTGTTTAATTGATTGTTAATTTTGGGAGAGAGTTTATTAGTTGGAGGGAATAAAAAAAAGCTACGTTGTGGAATTTTGTTAAATTTTCCTAAATTTTACATTTTTGGACAATGTTTACGTCATTGACATATATATTGAATAAGGTAATGTTTGTAGTATAGTTGAATAACTGGTGGTCTAGTTTTTTTAACGTCTTTCAAATGGTGCAAGGAGGTTCAGTGCAGTGCTTAAATTACTTAAATTTATCTTATGCATCCAATAAATTTCGTATTTTCTTGTAAAATATTTGTAATTTCAACCCAATTTATGTAAATTTATTGAAAAAGATGAAACAAGGCGTTCCAACGAGTTGAGCAATAGCTTTTTAAAGAGGTTTTTAAATTGGTGTTCTGCCCGATTTCTTAAAGTATTTTACTACTTTACTCCATTACATCCATTAACCATCTCCCGTATCTCAGGGACCTTATTTATAACCTAGCGTTGTAAATCAGGTGATTTACACAATGTATGTTATTGAGTTTAGTTCGCAAAATGCAGCTTTCGTATTATATCCTCTATCGGTCTCTATAATCGGTCGTCCTCAGATAGGTCGCATTCGAAGGAGCGTAAAATATTTTTAATTGAAATTGAAATTAGAATTGATATAATCGTACTTAGATTAAGTTCTCACCAGTACAGCAAACTGCCTCCATTGATTTCACTGCTAGCAACCGGGTTTCCAAAGCTTTATCTCTGATGTAAGGGATATGTACGATATCTAATAATAATTGTCTGCCCAAATATAAGATGTTATTCCTTACCCAAACTGCCCGTTTTTACAGCCCATTCGGTCATAATTCCACTGCACTTTTTTTGGTATCTGAATCAACCTCAATATGCGGGTAGCTGTGTACTTTAGCCATTATGTAACATTTATGTTTAACCCAAATTTTATGTACTCTTATCAAACTTATAAATATTATAGGAAGTTTTAAAAGCACCTTTATTATTAATCTAAAGGCCATTAACATCCACCTTGCAGAAGCAAGGTTGTTCAGAAGCTTGCTTGAAAATTTGTATATGCCACTTAAAAGCATGTGTTTAGTACTGGCGGTTTCGTACTTCAGAGGAGACGCTTCGATTGTGGCGATGTAATCTGATTTAAATTCAACACATCAGTTTCTTAAATGCTCTAAAACGCACACAAGCATATATACACTTCTTTTTGCAAAAGACTGTACCAACAGCACGCTTGTTGTAACACTACACATATATTCTTACAAATAGATAATCACAATCAAATAAAAGCTCACAATATTGGTTAGTTTTAAAAACAATGAATTTTATGCAATCTCAACGGTCTAAGTCAATTCACTACAACAAAAATTTTCATTCTCCAAAATTTTCATTGCACCTTCGGGAGTTTCTTTATTTTCCATCATATTTTGGGGTGTTATAAGTACACAGTACAGTGTTGGAAAAGTACAGCAAATTTTAGAGTAACATGGCCGATATTTTAACTTGTTTACCTTCTTTAGATTAAATTAAAAAGGCTGACAGCAAAGAAATAGAGCTTTTAAATTAAAATGTTTGATGGATTACAATCAGTTTAGCTTTATATATTTCGTGCTAAGGGTAGTCCTGTCTAAATTAAAACCTTGTCTTCGGAAGAGCTTATAAAATTCGCCATCATATGGTAATAATGTGACTATATCGTGACTATATATCGTATAGTAATCAATTATGAATTTTTAGACTTAAGCTTAATGTGCGCTTTTCCCATAAATGTGTTTTACTACCGTTTTCCAAATTTACTTCGCAAATGTAAAGGCGTAAACTGAATTTGGGTAGACGTATGTAACAGGACCATATATTTTTGATCAGCATCAAAAGCTGCTTTGTCAGTCTGTCTGTCTTTTCGTCCGTATGTCCTTGTAGATTCAGAACATACGGCTAGATTTAAATATGACGTAAAACTAGCCAAGTGTATGGAATATCACCGGCGCAGACTGGTACATTCAGACCAGAGACCTGGAGAGGGATTTGGGCGTGACCATGGTGGGCGACATCATCAACTCACAGGCAGCAAGATACCTCGATAGATTGCCAACCACTCCAAAATTTTTCCTCGATGTCTGGCGAGAAGATACGGGGGACGTCACGCAGTAGGACTTGGACGGCTGCACAGGACTCACCCTGACGACTTGCAGCATTGCGTCATATAAATGAATTTAATTATATCCGTGTCGTGTAAGTTGCCCATTAGGGTAACAATAAGCTAGAAATTATTCACGCAAAATAAAACCATTTACCATTTACAACCGTGTGAAGGTCCAAGAATCAGAATAGACGAAGAAATTTATAATGGATTAGGCAACCTTCTATGATATCCTCGCTATAGTCACCCGCCGAACTGACAAAGACGATTTATTGCTCGAGCTGAATGGATCCGGCCTTGACTGCACCCAGAAACTAAAAAAGGATATTGAGGAGGTCCTTGGTGAGAGCGCACTTACTCGCTCCATGTAGCAGGGGAAATAACTGCGAAAGCGAGAGTTCCACCGAATGCATGCATCGTTAAAAGCATCGCTGGGAGCCACGTGGCCATCATCTCAGTCCCGTCAAACTTCGCAATGATGGTACTGAACCTGGGTAAAGTGCGGATCGGGTGGACCCGATGCCGTATAAAACAGCTTTAGGCACGGATGTGATGCTTCAAATGTCTGAAGTTTGGCCACATCTTCAACAGATGTAGAAGCACCGCCGATAGGAGTAACTACTGCATCAAATGCTGTGAAGAAGGGCACAAAGCCGCTGTAGCGCCGGCAACCAAAAGGAAGCCAATCACCAGGCAGGTAGCCAAGTACCGTTGTCGAGTAAAAGTACAAGAGGTATCGGAAATGCCAAAATATGCAGCTAATTCATCTCAACCTGACCCATTGCATGGCAGCTCAGGCTCAACTCTCACAAACCATGCGGGAACAAAGGCAGACCTAGCAATTCTCTGAAAACAAAAAGACCCAGCTCCAAATGTGCAGTAGACATAACAACCAAGGAGGCTACTTGGTGGTGCGACCCTCACTAGCTTGTAGAAGGCTTTGGCCAAGTTAGGGTAAACAGCATGTTTGTATATAGCTAATACCTCACACCCAGCCCAACCTGACCCTCAACGAGTTCGTCAATACACTCGATGCCTTAGTGACCGATGCCCGAGGCCGACACCCGACGGTGATCGCCGGAGACTGGGACAGAGCGACCACGAATGCGAAAGGCCGGAGACTACTCCAGGCATTCTCATTGCTTGACATGGCTCTCCTAAATCAAGGCAACCACCACATGTCTAGCCGAGCTGGAGCTGGATCGGTAGTCGGCCTTACCATTGTTAGTGGATCGATGGCACGCTGAACGGTGGCATAGGGCCACCAAAGGCCGGCGGAGGTGTCATCGCCGGTGCTCAAAATTCTCGTCACAGAGACAAAAACCAGAGCAGGAATTAGGATCCGAGAACTATATGCTGAAGAGCTTCGAGAACAGCCATGTATATATATATATATATATGTCACTGTTGACTACGCGGAGCAGGTCCATACCTAGCGTTTCTGTTTTGCCAAGGAAATTCGATTTAATCGCTCTCTGAGACACATATACACAAACATATACTGTCGTTTGTTCAAACAGCTACATGAGAGAGGCCGACAGTGATTTTTTTTTTTTTTTGCAAGCGGGTCTTTTAACTTATAACCATCTGATAGTACATTATACAATTTATGCCACACCGATATACATACAACTTTTTTAATACATAGTTCTTGATTTTCCCCTTGCCGATATTTGTATACTAAAAATGATTCCACATAAATGATCGATATGTAAATCGATTCACGTGCCTTCCAGACGATATATATCGATATATTAAATTGTCTACTTGACTGTATCGATAATTATCGATGCATTGGCTTTTCTATATCGATATAGAGCCTTTGATCTTTCCCACTATTAGCCAATAGCTAAGAAAAGAACAGTGCGCCGTTTGCTTCCATATACATGAAGATGTTTTTGTCTTGTCAAATGTTTTATAGAATTCAAAGATATTAATTTCTGCATTAAGAATGAAAAGAATCTCCATTTCTATTCATTGAATAGGAAAAAAATGCAGATTTGTTACAAATTAAAAGTCAATTAGTTGAAATTAATTTTAGTATGCATATTAGTACACTCTTTTGATATGGCTTAGTTATTTAAGCAATTAATCATGAAATCTTTTCATAAAAAGGAAACGTACATGTAGGCTTGGAGTATGTTTTGGTTAATAAGTTAGATGAAGTATCAATTATGGCGACTAACATCGGTTATTGCGATAGCTGATATTGCACTGCGAATTCGTTATCGCTAAGTTTGAGTCTGTCGTAAAAGAGAGAGTCGTAAAAAAGACATAGAAAAACTACAATAGTAGATCGTCAACTAGAAGAGGAGTCGCTTAAATGTTAACTAACAGCGAATCTTAAAATTCTGTGCACACCTTTCCGTTTCTTGGCACTTAATGAAAGACCAATGGTGCTGTCTCATAAAAACATTTTAAGAGAGGCAAAGTGCCCACGGAATGTCGAAGAGCATTTGAATAAGAAGCAGAATTGACGGTCTACCAGTTTGTCTATGAAAAAGAGTTCTAGAAAGAAAGTTCGGAAGAAGTGTCGCCTTGAGTTCGTTGTACCTGGATGTCGGAGCTTCTTTGGGTTGTCAGATTAGGTTAATTTCGTTTAATAGAGTAAACTCAAAGTTCCAAGAATTATGATTTTAAATTTGTATGCGCTAACATACAAAAATAACTCAAAAAGAGACGATCTGTACATTTGTCGATAAAACCATGAGGACGGCGAAATATTTTAGATAAAATGCGAAAAAATGTTCTTTCAAGCGTGAGCAAAAAACACGGCAACATAATTAAAAGAGATAGAAGCGACAACAGTTACTGCAAACCGTAACCAAAACGACGAAAAGATTTGGACAGCAACAGCAACAGTGGCTGAGGGGTGCAGCAACACGAGGAAGGAACGGAGCTGATGGCCACTTGCAATAGTTGCCATTTTAACAACACGAAAGCAGTGCTTGATCAACTGAGGGCTACCTGTAAGCAGTTATTAACAGAGAGATATATATTTTGATAATTGGGTGAGACAACAGGGGTATTCAAAATTTTTTGGTAGTTTAATATTGCTAAAATAATCTGATATAATTATTTGTGTAATATTATTACGTTGAATATTTTTCAAATACCTTGTAAACGACATCTTGCAGCAAAACAATGGAGGCGAATGGAATCATGGCGATGACAGTTTCCGCCTTGAAGGCGAAGCTGACTGCTGACTGACAGCTAATATACTTGAAAGTAAATCTTCCAAAGAGGGGATGCTTTATAAAAAAGACATAGAAAAACTACAATAGTAGATCGTCAACTAGAAGAGGAGTCGCTTAAATGTTAACTAACAGCGAATCTTAAAATTCTGTGCACACCTTTCCGTTTCTTGGCACTTAATGAAAGACCAATGGTGCTGTCTCATAAAAACATTTTAAGAGAGGCAAAGTGCCCACGGAATGTCGAAGAGCATTTGAATAAGAAGCAGAATTGACGGTTTACCAGTTTGTCTATGAAAAAGAGTTCTAGAAAGAAAGTTCGGAAGAAGTGTCGCCTTGAGTTCGTTGTACCTGGATGTCGGAGCTTCTTTGGGTTGTCAGATTAGGTTAATTTCGTTTAATAGAGTAAACTCAAAGTTCCAAGAATTATGATTTTAAATTTGTATGCGCTAACATACAAAAATAACTCAAAAAGAGACGATCTGTACATTTGTCGATAAAACCATGAGGACGGCGAAATATTTTAGATAAAATGCGAAAAAATGTTCTTTCAAGCGTGAGCAAAAAACACGGCAACATAATTAAAAGAGATAGAAGCGACAACAGTTACTGCAAACCGTAACCAAAACGACGAAAAGATTTGGACAGCAACAGCAACAGTGGCTGAGGGGTGCAGCAACACGAGGAAGGAACGGAGCTGATGGCCACTTGCAATAGTTGCCATTTTAACAACACGAAAGCAGTGCTTGATCAACTGAGGGCTACCTGTAAGCAGTTATTAACAGAGAGATATATATTTTGATAATTGGGTGAGACAACAGGGGTATTCAAAATTTTTTGGTAGTTTAATATTGCTAAAATAATCTGATATAATTATTTGTGTAATATTATTACGTTGAATATTTTTCAAATACCTTGTAAACGACATCTTGCAGCAAAACAATGGAGGCGAATGGAATCATGGCGATGACAGTTTCCGCCTTGAAGGCGAAGCTGACTGCTGACTGACAGCTAATATACTTGAAAGTAAATCTTCCAAAGAGGGGATGCTTTATAATTATTTTGTTGCCAAGAACATTCCATTCTTTGGATGCGACTTATGCTTGATGAGGGAAGACATTTTTCAAAAATTTGATGGACTTAAACTGCAAAACAATATCAAGTACCTTAAAGAAATTGTTAAAGGTGAATTGTGCACAGTTGGCGGTTGGAGTATACGGGTATTATAGGAAACGCTGTACTAAAACAAGTCGATATTTTGTTTAGTACGAAAGGTGAAACGAAACGAGGAAGTTTCAGAAATATTCAGTAGTATGTGTTCCTAGAAATAGTTGAGGAATGTTCAGTCTTGGATACAATTGATTGAAATATCTAGAAAAAAAAATAAATAAGCAGAGATAGAGAAGGTTATTAAAAAATACAAGCCAACTAAGTCAGTTAAATCTCCTTTTAAAATTAAAATAATATTGGAAGATGATGTCAACATCCACGTGGGACATCGTATGAAAGTAAGAGTTTTTTTGAAAAGCAGGTTCAAGAGTGACTCGATGAAGGAATTGTTGATCTAAATTGCTCAGAGTACGCATCACCAGTGGTACTAGTATCGAAGAAAGATGGGTCAAAACGATTTTGCTGCGATTAAACTTGAAAATCAAAAGGAACAACTTCCCTATGGCATTAATTGGCAGCTCTTTTTGGGAATCCTCGCCGCATAGTTACGGACAAATGCTCTGCTTTCACACCTGCCTCGTTCAAGGAATACTGTAGTAATCAAGGAATCCAATTATTACATGCCTAGAAATAATGGCCAGGTAGAACGAATCTACAAAATTGCAATACTGATAATAAGCAAACTTTGCAAGACCAATCTCATAAACTACATGCAGAGAGAATACAGCAGACAATAAAAAAATACACCACCACCGAGAACTACGAAGCACTCACCTTTTCAAATTCTAACAGGACTCAATATGCGAATTAATAATGATGAAAGTTGTTAGAGGATATACAAATAGAAGAGCTTATGGATGAGCGCAATGGAATACGAAAGAAAGCTCAGGAAAACATAGAAAAGGTTCTGCAGGTGAATAGAAATACTTTTAACGAGAAATGAAAAACCCGAAAATATTTATACAATAGGTGAGCTAGTAGGTAAACAGCATGTTTGTATATAGCTAATACCTCACACCCAGCCCAACCTGACCCTCAACGAGTTCGTCAATACACTCGATGCCTTAGTGACCGATGCCCGAGGCCGACACCCGACGGTGATCGCCGGAGACTGGGACAGAGCGACCACGAATGCGAAAGGCCGGAGACTACTCCAGGCATTCTCATTGCTTGACATGGCTCTCCTAAATCAAGGCAACCAGCACATGTCTAGCCGAGCTGGAGCTGGATCGGTAGTCGGCCTTACCATTGTTAGTGGATCGATGGCACGCTGAACGGTGGCATAGGGCCACCAAAGGCCGGCGGAGGTGTCATCGCCGGTGCTCAAAATTCTCGTCACAGAGACAAAAACCAGAGCAGGAATTAGGATCCGAGAACTATATGCTGAAGAGCTTCGAGAACAGCCATGTATATATATATATATATATGTCACTGTTGACTACGCGGAGCAGGTCCATACCTAGCGTTTCTGTTTTGCCAAGGAAATTCGATTTAATCGCTCTCTGAGACACATATACACAAACATATACTGTCGTTTGTTCAAACAGCTACATGAGAGAGGCCGACAGTGATTTTTTTTTTTTTTTGCAAGCGGGTCTTTTAACTTATAACCATCTGATAGTACATTATACAATTTATGCCACACCGATATACATACAACTTTTTTAATACATAGTTCTTGATTTTCCCCTTGCCGATATTTGTATACTAAAAATGATTCCACATAAATGATCGATATGTAAATCGATTCACGTGCCTTCCAGACGATATATATCGATATATTAAATTGTCTACTTGACTGTATCGATAATTATCGATGCATTGGCTTTTCTATATCGATATAGAGCCTTTGATCTTTCCCACTATTAGCCAATAGCTAAGAAAAGAACAGTGCGCCGTTTGCTTCCATATACATGAAGATGTTTTTGTCTTGTCAAATGTTTTATAGAATTCAAAGATATTAATTTCTGCATTAAGAATGAAAAGAATCTCCATTTCTATTCATTGAATAGGAAAAAAATGCAGATTTGTTACAAATTAAAAGTCAATTAGTTGAAATTAATTTTAGTATGCATATTAGTACACTCTTTTGATATGGCTTAGTTATTTAAGCAATTAATCATGAAATCTTTTCATAAAAAGGAAACGTACATGTAGGCTTGGAGTATGTTTTGGTTAATAAGTTAGATGAAGTATCAATTATGGCGACTAACATCGGTTATTGCGATAGCTGATATTGCACTGCGAATTCGTTATCGCTAAGTTTGAGTCTGTCGTAAAAGAGAGAGTCGTAAAAAAGACATAGAAAAACTACAATAGTAGATCGTCAACTAGAAGAGGAGTCGCTTAAATGTTAACTAACAGCGAATCTTAAAATTCTGTGCACACCTTTCCGTTTCTTGGCACTTAATGAAAGACCAATGGTGCTGTCTCATAAAAACATTTTAAGAGAGGCAAAGTGCCCACGGAATGTCGAAGAGCATTTGAATAAGAAGCAGAATTGACGGTCTACCAGTTTGTCTATGAAAAAGAGTTCTAGAAAGAAAGTTCGGAAGAAGTGTCGCCTTGAGTTCGTTGTACCTGGATGTCGGAGCTTCTTTGGGTTGTCAGATTAGGTTAATTTCGTTTAATAGAGTAAACTCAAAGTTCCAAGAATTATGATTTTAAATTTGTATGCGCTAACATACAAAAATAACTCAAAAAGAGACGATCTGTACATTTGTCGATAAAACCATGAGGACGGCGAAATATTTTAGATAAAATGCGAAAAAATGTTCTTTCAAGCGTGAGCAAAAAACACGGCAACATAATTAAAAGAGATAGAAGCGACAACAGTTACTGCAAACCGTAACCAAAACGACGAAAAGATTTGGACAGCAACAGCAACAGTGGCTGAGGGGTGCAGCAACACGAGGAAGGAACGGAGCTGATGGCCACTTGCAATAGTTGCCATTTTAACAACACGAAAGCAGTGCTTGATCAACTGAGGGCTACCTGTAAGCAGTTATTAACAGAGAGATATATATTTTGATAATTGGGTGAGACAACAGGGGTATTCAAAATTTTTTGGTAGTTTAATATTGCTAAAATAATCTGATATAATTATTTGTGTAATATTATTACGTTGAATATTTTTCAAATACCTTGTAAACGACATCTTGCAGCAAAACAATGGAGGCGAATGGAATCATGGCGATGACAGTTTCCGCCTTGAAGGCGAAGCTGACTGCTGACTGACAGCTAATATACTTGAAAGTAAATCTTCCAAAGAGGGGATGCTTTATAATTATTTTGTTGCCAAGAACATTCCATTCTTTGGATGCGACTTATGCTTGATGAGGGAAGACATTTTTCAAAAATTTGATGGACTTAAACTGCAAAACAATATCAAGTACCTTAAAGAAATTGTTAAAGGTGAATTGTGCACAGTTGGCAGTTGGAGTATACGGGTATTATAGGAAACGCTGTACTAAAACAAGTCGATATTTTGTTTAGTACGAAAGGTGAAACGAAACGAGGAAGTTTCAGAAATATTCAGTAGTATGTGTTCCTAGAAATAGTTGAGGAATGTTCAGTCTTGGATACAATTGATTGAAATATCTAGAAAAAAAATAAATAAGCAGAGATAGAGAAGGTTATTAAAAAATACAAGCCAACTAAGTCAGTTAAATCTCCTTTTAAAATTAAAATAATATTGGAAGATGATGTCAACATCCACGTGGGACATCGTATGAAAGTAAGAGTTTTTTTGAAAAGCAGGTTCAAGAGTGACTCGATGAAGGAATTGTTGATCTAAATTGCTCAGAGTACGCATCACCAGTGGTACTAGTATCGAAGAAAGATGGGTCAAAACGATTTTGCTGCGATTAAACTTGAAAATCAAAAGGAACAACTTCCCTATGGCATTAATTGGCAGCTCTTTTTGGGAATCCTCGCCGCATAGTTACGGACAAATGCTCTGCTTTCACACCTGCCTCGTTCAAGGAATACTGTAGTAATCAAGGAATCCAATTATTACATGCCTAGAAATAATGGCCAGGTAGAACGAATCTACAAAATTGCAATACTGATAATAAGCAAACTTTGCAAGACCAATCTCATAAACTACATGCAGAGAGAATACAGCAGACAATAAAAAAATACACCACCACCGAGAACTACGAAGCACTCACCTTTTCAAATTCTAACAGGACTCAATATGCGAATTAATAATGATGAAAGTTGTTAGAGGATATACAAATAGAAGAGCTTATGGATGAGCGCAATGGAATACGAAAGAAAGCTCAGGAAAACATAGAAAAGGTTCTGCAGGTGAATAGAAATACTTTTAACGAGAAATGAAAAACCCGAAAATATTTATACAATAGGTGAGCTAGTAGGTATTCAGATCACGCAGTATGGAGCAGGTATGAGGCTTACACCTCAATTCCTCGGACCCTATAAAGTTATAAAGGAAATGCAACATTGGAGTTACGAAGTAGAAAATCAGGAGGGGCCAAAAATGTCAACCACAGCAGCTGAACTTAGAATGGCCGAAAGTAGGATTGGAGTATGTGTTGGTTAATGGTGTCACCCTAATAAGTTAAAAGTAGTATTGATTATTGCAATAACCGATATTGTAATGCGAATTAATTATCGCTAAGTTTGAGTGAGCTAAGGGAGAGTCGTAAAATAGAGTCCGAGAAAGAAAGATAGGCAGAGGCGTCACCTTGAGTTCGTTTTGCCTGGATGTCGGTGTTTCTTTGTGCTGTAAGTTTAGGCTAATTTTTTTTAATATAGCAAACACTTGTGAACAATACCCATAATAAATAAAAAAAAAATGGGTCAAACACAGTTTTCTCATATTTGTTGTTCTTTTTCTTCCCTTTTGAACTTATAAATGCTTGCCGGCTGCAAAATTTAAGGTATTTCAGTTTTAGTCCCCTCGATGGTATTTATGAATATTAACCAGACCACCATATAGCTGTCGTGGACTATACTGAAAAAAATTGATATGTAAATCAAACAAACCAAACTGGTAGGTTTTTTTCGTCAGCTTTTTAAACAAAATACATAAATATACTGCAGTTTTTATATTTAAAAAAAGCGGTGGTGGGTTACGCCGCACCCATTTTATCAAAAAATGTTTTTTATCAATATATAAAGGTGTAACAAAATAATTTGGCTTTTGGCTGATTTGAATTATTAATTAGTTCTAAAAATCTGGTCAAATTCCGCCGTGCACATTGCCATTGCGTTACCTACTGCAAAACGCGAGAACATTCTCTGACCCAGCATTATTTTACCCACTGAGTGGCATATTTAGTAATGCCGAAACTAGACAGGACTCTGCCCGGCAGCATGTTCCAGCAATATCAACCAACAGATTGTCTCGACAACAAGACAATGAAATATTTTTGAAAAGAATCATATACCAGAATCAGGCAGTGGAGCCTAAACTAAAGATATACATATGAGTGAAGTTTTCTTACCTACTTTGTTATACCAGATGATAAGGCACTTTCCACGTATGGAGATTTTCTCGCCGCCATCAGCCTTTCCCCTTCAGTTAATTCTCTGTTGGGAGACAATCAATCACCTTGGCGTGTCCATGATTCATAAGGCTTCTTAGAAGGGGAAGGAGGAACGCCCAGAAGGCACAAGGACGGACCTGCATCGGCGAACGATATTAATTAAGTTGAATATTTACTATAAGTTTTGAATTATGTCAACAGGAGGCTAATTAAAATAAGGAAGGTTAGTTTCGGCTTGCCGAAGATATATATATCATTTACATTGTAAATATATAACCGATCTAGTCAAATCTGGTCGGCGGTTGTGAGGCTACAGTGCATACAAGGGCTACCGAATTTGATTTGAGTTGGATGAAAAACAGAAAGTTATCGTACAAGTACTCAATCTGGAACTATCGGTTATACGGTAGCTTTATGATATAGATGACCGATCTTGATCAGATCAATCCAGCAGATGTGGGGCCTCCTCGAATGGATACAAACCGAATTTGGTTTGATTTGGATGAAAAGCAGAAAAGTTATGCTCCTAAAAGTTAATTTCGGAACAATCGATAACATGGTAGCTGTTAAAACTCAAAGTTAACCAGCGTGCAGACAAAGAAGCTCTGTATGTCTTAAGACTTCTAAAATCTCGGAGAGACTAGCTATATTTAATTCTCTCGTCATGCTGATCAAGAATATATATCCTTTATGTGGTCGGAAATGTTTCATTCTGTGCGGGGCAAACTTCATGACAAAATTCATATACATTCATTTTTTTCTGAATGGTATAAAAATCAAGGAAAAAAATCCCGTAGCGAGAAAAACTGCACTTTCGTTGGCACGTTCTTCTATCTACTATTGCAAGACGGCCGGCTTCTCGCCCCTCTTGTCTTAGCACTTTATACTTTTTTTGGAAAATGGTACTCGGCGGACTGTGCTTCAGCCCAGCTCCTTTACAACTTAAAATACTTAACCTAACTTTACCTAAAATACTTTACACTTATAGATGATATTTTCCTATTTATTTCAGATAAACTACGCTAAAAGGATCTATGATGAACGCGAGCACTCCCTTTTATAAAACATTTCTACAAAAAGTTGTGATAATAAAATAACTTAAAATTTAGAAAAAATATTAATCATGTATTTCTTGTATTTCTTAAAACTTTACAAACGAAAAACCTCAAAGCAATGAATACATAGTAAAGGTATGCTTTTTCTTAATATTGTTAAAGTATAAAAACAAACATCGAAGGCAGAATACTATTAGAAAAATTCTGCCTTTTAGGATATATATAAGGTAAAAACTCATTGAACGTCATCCTCTTTAAAGGGATTGCACAGAAATGGTTTGCTATATAGGTCCGCAAATTCGAATTGCTTTCTCTTTTTGATTCCTAGTTTTTTTCTGAATGTAACTTATCTTCACGATCTGTATAGGCAATAAATCGTAAAGTACTTAGTTATTAAATGCATAAACATATTTGTTTACCACACATGGCACCATCTTTATCTTCAGTTTTCTTTGTATTTAAATAACTCAAAGGGGCGCATGTTGTGCAGATCTGCGGAACTTAACAGAACCAGCGGCAGCGTCGCAGCTGCATTTACATAGTTAGAAAGCAATGCCTAGTATAAATGTGTGTCTATAACATTTCAGAGAGTAGAATTGATAATCTGCATATATAATATTCAAAGGTAACAATGAGCAAATTTACGCTGTTTTACAATTCCAATACAGTGGGTCAGATTAGACGTTAGTTGCAATTAAAGTAATGACAAAGGAAGTGACTTAACATCGACCGCGTTTAACAACCGTAAATATATTATATATATACAAAATGTACAAAATTAAATAATCCAAATATAAGTTATAGGTGAATCCAAAGTACATATTTCTATATAAATTTGAATATACAGGTGCCAATTTTTGAATCACACGATTTTCCTAGCATCCAACCCGGAGCGTTATCCAAGCGATTGATGACCGAAGTCCCGATTTCCAGATTTCCTTCATCCATCCCCGCGGCGTTTCAAATAGGTCAGCTTGCCGCCTCCAGTTGGCTGCTTAGTTCCTACAAGCAGATAAGGTAGTCTGATGGCCTTCCCATGGTTTGGAGTCGTTCTGATCATTATGATCGGTCAAGAATTGAGAATAGCTTCCAAATCGACCATTGGATGTCAGACATATACTTCTATATACATTGGTACTTTGCAATTGCCTCGAATTTCAAAGTAACTGTACTGGGACTGCAAACGGTCAGCGGGGAAATTTCCCGTTATTTGGTACTACTCTTTTGACTTGTGGGGCAGTAGTGCATATGGCCAGAAACTCATAGCAACCACCAAATCCGGTTCCCATCTTGGCGGGGGAAAAGACAGGATTGAAATTTTGAGTCATATGTTGCGAGAATTGATTTCCAAATTTTTGCAGTTTCTTTACATGCACAACTGTCCTCACCGCTGAAACTTGCTCTTCAAAATTGAGATCAATTGAGGAGTGCCTTGCTTTGTCTTTTGAGCCTCCTTTTTGTGGTCCTGTTGTCGAGCAAGTTGATGGCAAGGGTGTTAACGTGCATGTCGAGTCTATTTGCTTAGTCTGCTGACTTCCTCGTGTACCCAGGTGACTCCGAGTTCTTCGTGTATTTCGACATTTAAGTGGAGAATATGTACGTTGGAGATAGTTCCAAGAGCCTTGTTCTGTGATTTTTGGATGTGAGAGCGGTTGGACTTGCAGTGCCCCACATAGGAAACCCGTACATCCACATTGGCTTTATTATGGCCTTGTATATGAGGAGTTTGTATCACAGCCTAAGGGTGGATTTTCTGCCGATAAGCCAGTGGAACTTTTTCAATTTTACATTGAAGAGAAGGTGGGAGCCCCAAGTTAATACCAGTAAGTACTGTCTAGTAACAGGCCAAGGCACTTGGCTGTAGGACTGCTTGGAATTGTTGTTCCCTCCAGCTGCACCGGGGGGCACTCCCCTCTTCTCAGAGAAAACGTTGTATGCGTTGACTTTCCATCTAATGAGTCAGTTGCTTATAGTGTCAAGCTGCCGTTTGAGGGCGGCTGTGGCTGTTTGAGGGGAGACATCCGTAGAAAGGAAGGCAGTATCGTCAGCGTACGTGGCTGTGAGCAGCCCACTATCTGCAATGATCGGCTTGTCAGCAGTGTAGATTGTGTACACAATGGGACCCAATACACTTCCGTGGGGGACTCCGGCTCTGACTTCTCTTATCCCTGATCATTCTTCCCCGCACCTAACAAAGAAGTATCTGTGCGCCAGATAGGATCTTATGAGGAGTTTATGTTGCAAGCCACTCTGTCAAAGGCTTGCTTGACATCCAGAAATACAGCAGAACAGTACTTTTTTTCTTCAAAAGTTTCCAGGATCCTTTCTACGAGCCTGTGGCATTGGTGATCGGGGATCGAACCTGTCTCGTCTAGTATTGGCCGCACTCTACGCAGAAGCAGTCTCTCGAATACTTTGGAGAGTACAAAAAACGGCAAACACATATTGTCACGTCAGCTCGTGGATGACGACGGCACGCATCGAGAGTCTACTTGCTGCTTTTCCCAAACTGATGACTGCCGGCAACCGGCACACTTATGTCAAGACAGATTCGTTGCATTATTTATATCAGCTCATGAAGAAGCTATTATAATATGAACAGGCAGCCTTTATGCACATGAGCAAAAGGTTATGGTCGTTGCGGTTGCTAAGCAAAAGTTTTCTTTATAAGGCGTTCTTAAGTGACTATGCTTAGGGCTAATTACGGTAAATGCTAAGAATATAAATATGATATATATTTTATTTAATATCGCTGGAATTGTTCAGTGCCTTCTGAACTTACCCTAACGTGTAAAGCAAAGGGTAATATGGATTCAGAGGGAAGCCTTAAATACTGTATTTACAAAAACTAACATTTTTACAGGTTAAGTAATCCTACGAGTAGGAAGGTCAGTGGGATGTATTCTCTTCAGACGTCGGAGGAGTATAGGGTCGGCAAGATTGTTCGCCAACGAGTTTGGGTGCATCCCGAGCTTGTCGGCGTATCGGCTGCTGTGGTGGTTAATCTGGTCTCCGACCAGTACAAGTCTCAGATCGCTTTGGATGGCACTATTGGTGAAGTACCACGCGTTTGGGCGACCCTTAGCCTGTCGAGCTGGCTCCTAGAGCAAGTGCCAATACCTGGACGACATAAGTCCAGGTAGGTGTAATTAACAGACTCTTGGTTGACAACTGAAGCTTGCTTGAAAGCAGGAGCCAGTCAAGTTTTTAGAGTTTCCTTAGGCACATGGCTTTGACTGCCGAAATATGGACTCTGCATATTAGTTTACTGTCCATGGGAACTTCCAAGTAGCAGTGAGAGCTGACGGTGCTAATGGTACCACCATCGAAGGTGAGACCAGCTAGGGTTCCGCCAAAGAGAGAAGGTCGCACAAGCCTATTTCGCACTATTGATGGCAGTGTTCCATCTGGCAGACCATCGCTCCATTGCATGTAGCCATTCCTGCAATGCTTCGAAGGAGGTTCGTAGTGACGAGTGGGACGCGAGCCTGGCAGGGTCGTCCGCGTAAGTGGCCAGGCGCAGCTTGGCAGGGGCAGAAACTTCCGTATTGTTGACGAGGGCTGGCATATCAGCAGTGTATATGAAGGGTCCAAGCACACTTCCCTGAGGAACCCTTGCTTGGACCTGTACCAGGCACGATCGAGAGTCTTTCACTGCCACATCGAAGGTTAGATCAGTAATAAAAGATCTCAGGATTGCATAGTGAGGTGCAGGGAGTAGATATTTCATTTTGTACAGCAGACCCTCATGCCACCTCTTGTCGAAAGCTTGTTTGACGTCGAGGAGATGCCGACAGTGTACTGCTTATGCTCGAAGGCATGTGTGACCTGGTTGATCTGGTTGACCAGGCCAGACCACTTGTTCAGGGCAACCATGGGGTTTCCTGAAGCCAAATTGGTGTTGCGGTATGTGGCCTAGTATCTGTGGCAGTTCCATCAGTCGAGTTAGCAGAATGCGCTGAAAGACCTTGGAGAAGGTTGCTAGCAAGCTAATTGGACGGTATGAGTCAATTTTCGTGATCCGCGCACGCTTCCACTGCCTTGGGAAGTGACCTAGTCTAAGTATGGCGTTAAAGATGTTTGCTAGACTCCTTTGCGGGGCAGAGATTTGGCCGCTCGGTTATCAATGTCATCGTACCCAGGGGTCTTTTTAATTTGAAACGATTTTAATTGTATCATCTCCTGCGGGAAGCTGTTTCTTACCAGAACAGCTGATTAGCATGTGTTTGCCAGCAAATGCCGGCAGACAGTGGATGTCCAGTTTGCGAAATTAATTGAATTACTTTAATATTAACCAAACAACACAGTTCTTTTTCACTTTCAGAAATCTCGAAGAGGTCTCCAAATTAATATTTTGCTACCGTAGTGGGCTTGTCTTTAATAATTTTCACTAAATTGTTTTTTTTTTTGCTTTGTGTCACTTTGTGTGCTGTATAAACAAAATAACACAGTTTCTTCACTTTTAGAAGTCTCGAACAGAACTCCAATTTGATATTTTGCCACCGTAGTGGGCTTGTCTCTGATTATTTTAAATAAATTTGGTTGTTTTGCTTGCTAAAGCTTCACTTGCATGCGTTTCCTCCGAAAGCTATAGCGAGACTGAATATAAATAATATTTTACAGTTACACACGTACATCTATGCTTAAAAGTATGTTACACTAAGTATCACTAGATCTTAACCATTATCCCTAAAAGAATACGACACCTCCCCTTAAAAAAATAATTATAGTTAGCTAAGAGGTTGGCAAATTATGATTTTTTCATTTATTTTATAGTTTTTACCCAATCATTAAGAAATACTTCGCCGCTGGTGTTGGCGCTGGCGTCTAAGGCTCAAACCTTTGACGTCAGGAGATCAACAGCAATCGCGGGTTCGATCCCCGCGCTTGGGCTGGGTGTTCCGTGTTGTATATATAAGTTAACAGATAACACTCAATATAGGATATTTCATAAGTTTATATCATAAGTTAAAGAACAGCCCTCGCAATTGCGGCGCTGCATACTTTGTATCAGCGCGCTATAGCTGCAATCGGACACTTTTGTTTTGCTACAAGAGTTTCCGTTATTGCCGAAGATTTTGCTGAGTCGGCTTGCCGATCTTAATGATGCGAGCTTTGGCTTAGCTTAAGCGAAATATGTTTTGTATTAAGAAGTCAGTTCCGAATACAGCGCTCTTCCAATAAGTCGCTAAAATAAATTATCACTCCAACACTCCCGAAAACAACAAAAACGTCGTATCAGTTTTACAGCTGCAGCTGCCAACGGCGATAAGCGCATTCTTTTGCTATGCAGTTTTCGTTATCGCACTTAACTAAACATGTTGTTATGCTTGCAAGTTTTCTTATCTTGAATTGAGCTCCTAAGAAATCTTCTTATGTTAGTTTGGTTCAAAAACGGCACGTCGCGTCTCTAACACTAGGCCGTTAAATAATTTGCTTTATTGTCTGAGCCCGAGGCCAGCAATACCCCTCAACATAATCTTCAGCCACAACTGGACTGGAATTATATTAATCCCTCAACATAATCTGCAGCCACAACTGGACTGGAATAAAATTAATTGGCGCCCAACTAGTGGTCAGACTCCACAACCAACAACAATTAAGACAGCAGCGCGGGAGCTGCGAGTGACCAGTTTATAAAAAATCTTTGTGTTAATTGAGTCATGTAAGTGGACACTCTAGCCAAAATTTTTCGTCGAACTCAAAATTTTTTTTTTTAGAAAAATTAGTACTAGTGAGTATTTTATATTGCAACAGATCATATAAAAAAATGTTTCTGAAACACGTGAGAGTGACTGCTTTGAGAATTTGAGTTGAGTCAATCATCCAGATCTTTAATAAAATTACTTCGTGTTACTTTCTATGTGTCTAAAGTTGTGCTATAACAATACTTGCAGTTCTCGTGGTTCAGAGCTGCGTCGTAATTCGACCCATCTTTTGACGGCCCGTTTTGTTTTTCGCGGCCACTGGCCTGCGCTTGCCACAGTTCAGCCAATATAGAAACCCTCGCGAGCAGTCTAGCGACTCAGATTCCGACTGTGACATTCGCATCAGAGTCCCTGCTACAAGACTTCTTCCCGTAGTTCCCCCACCATCAGGTAAAATGGATCCAGATCAGCTTAGGGAAGTAGTAAGGACGGCTATCAGCAATGCTGTAGCTGAACAGGCCGTCGCAAACCAGCAGAGGGAGCAAGCATTGACTCAAAGAATTAATGAGTTAGCTGAACAAATAACAGCAGCAAACGTTGCCACCCCACAAGTAGTAGCATATGCTGCTATTAGCAATTAGAAACGACATTCGCTGTGACGAGCCGCTAGATGCCGTCAAGTGCTTACCTGAGTTTGCAGGAGTACAAGAATGTTATGTATCTTGGAGGCAGGCAGCATTAGTCGCTTACGAGATCTACAGACCCTATAATGGCAGTTCTCGTCATTATCAGGCGGTTATCATCATAAGAAGCAAGATTAGGGGCCCCGCAGACGCGGTGCTGGCCTCCTTTGGGACTGTATTGAATTTTGATGCGATAATAAATCGCCTAGATTTCACATACAGTGACAAGAGACCAATTTATGTCATTGAACAGGAATTAGGTACCTTGAGGCAAGGTGGCCTGTCCCTGCTTCAATATTACGATGAGGTAGAGAAGAAACTCACTCTTCTTACTAACAAAGTTAACATGTCGTATGAGCCAGCTCTAGCAAAGGGCCTATGTGAAAAATTCCGCGACGATGCGTTGCGTGTCTTCATGTCGGGTCTTAGGCGCAGTCTTACAGATGTGCTCTTTGCAGCAAAGCCCAGAGATTTGCCTTCAGCGCTAGCTCTCGCGCAAGAAGTCGAGTCAAACCATGAAAGGTACGCATTCGCGGCTAATTTCGCAAGAGGTCTAGAAGACAAAGAGCGCAAGCCGCATGCAAAAGTGCAGGGTCACCAACAGGGAAGGCATTCGCAACAAGCCGAAACACAAGCTAGCGGTACAAAGAATCCGCACTTTAGCAAGCAAACCAAGGCCTCAGTGCAGACTGACCAGCGAAGCATCAGGCAGCACAATAATAATGGCGCACAGGTGCCCATGGAGGTCGATCCTTCCTTCTCAAGGGTCTTGCAGCCCACTCAAGCCCCTGCTTACACGAATAGGAGGCACTCCGCATCTGACCGCACAGGCGGTCAGAGAAATCAGCAGAGGCTGAATCACGTCACGCAAGAGGCAGAGGCGTATGCTGATGCCGCCTCCAGCGCAGTGGCACAAATCAATGACGATGCTAGTTATGATTCTGATGCCCTTAATTTTTTAGGAACAAATCCCTGCTACCCGTCATCAGACGAAGAGTAGCAGGGACTCACATGCGATTCCTCATAGACACGGGAGCGGCCAAGAATTTCATTCGGCCACATGAAGGGTTGAAAGGCGTCCGCTCTGTAGAGTCCCCCTTCAAAATTCATTCCATTCACGGCGAGACCCAAATTACGCACAAATGCTTTGTTTCAATGTTTGGGTTGAAGGCAACATTTTTCATTCTGCCGGACTTGTCAGCTTTTGATGGGATTGTAGGCCTTGACCTGCTAAAGCAGGCAGGTGCTTCGATTTGTCTAGATTCTGGACAACTTAAGTGGGGTACGGAGGTCGAAAAAATCACCTTCCACACGTGCAAAAATGTCAATTTCACAAATGTAGACTGTGCAGAGGCATCCCCATTAGCTAGAAGTTCTTTTTTGAAAATGCTAAAGACCAGACAAAAGGCTTTTGCAGACCCAGACGAGGCGTTGCCGTATAACACATCAGTGGTGGCCACCATTAGGACCACAGATGAGCAGCCGATCTATGCCAAGCTTTACCCATATCCAATGGGAGCTGCTGATTTCGTAAATAAAGAAATCAAAGATCTGCTAAAAAATGATATAATTCAAAAGTCCGTCTCTCCCTACAATAACCCAATATGGGTAGTAGACAAGAAGGGCACTGATGAAGCAGGCAAAAGGAAAATGAGATTGGTAATGGACTTTCGTAAACTTAACGAAAGAACCATGCCTGACAAATACCCTATGCCAAATATATCAATGATATTAGGGAATTTGGGGAGACCCAAATTCTTTTCAACATTAGACCTCAAGTCTGGTTATCACCAGATCATACTCGCTGAACACGACCGTCAAAAAACGTCTTTCTCAGTGAACGGGGGGAAATACGAGTTCAAAAGACTCCCCTTTGGATTAAAGAATGCAGCAAGCATCTTCCAAAGAACCATCGACGACATACGGCGAGAGCAGATTGGCAAATTTTGCTATGTTTATGTCGATGACGTAATCATCTTTTCAGAAGATGAGGAATCCCACATTAAACACGTGGATTGGGTCCTAAAAAGCTTACACGAAGCAAACATGAGGGTCTCCGTCGAAAAGTCACGATTTTTTAAGAAAAGCGTGAACTTTCTGGGGTTCGTAGTCACCAGCACTGGCGCCACGACGGATCCTGAAAAGGTTAGGGCAATACAGGAGTATCCAGAACCTAAAACGCTGTTCGATGTCAGATCATTTCTAGGCCTCGCAAGTTATTATAGATGTTTCATTAGGGACTTCGCCGCAATAGCAAGACCCATCTCGAATATCTTGAAGGGTGAGAATGGGACAGTCAGTAAACATAGGTCTAGAAATATAAAGGTTCAATTCTCTGAAGCGCAGCAAATGGCGTTTCAGAAGTTGCGGGATATTTTGTCATCCGAGAATGTAATGCTCAGGTACCCCGATTTTAAGAAGCCATTCGATCTAACGACCGATGCTTCGGCTCACGGCATAGGTGCAGTTTTGTCTCAAGAGGGTCGTCCTATAACAATGATTTCGAGAACATTGAAGGACAGCGAGGTTAACTATGCAACAAATGAGAGAGAGTTATTGGCCATCGTATGGTCACTTGCCAAGTTAAGGCACTATTTGTATGGAGTGAAAGACATTAATATCTTCACTGACCATCAACCCTTGACCTTCGCAGTTTCGGAATCCAATCCAAACGCGAAGATCAAAAGGTGGAAAGCGCGCATTGACGAGTCTAATGCACGTATCTTCTATAAACCTGGCAAGGACAATCTGGTTGCGGATGCCTTGTCAAGACAGCAGCTCAACGCTGTAAATTAACAAGAAGTTGAGTCCTGCGCAGCAACGATCCACAGTGAGGTATCTCTCACCAACACCATTGAGACAACAGACAAACCCTTGAACTGTTTTCAAAACCAAATAGTGCTAGAAGAGGCGCGTTTCCCCTTAAAACAGAGTTTTATTCTATTTGGAAATAAGAAACGCTACTTTATAAGCTATACTTGCATTGAATCGCTGCTAGACGAGCTCGAAGATGTAGTTTCACCCAAATGCGTAAATGCTCTCCACTGTAATTTACACACGCTTGCAATGATACAAGATGCATTGGTTCGAAGATACCCGGCCACAAAGTTCTGGCACAGCAAAAATCGCGTAGTGGACGTATTTGCGATTGGAGAAAGAAGGGAAATCCTCACAGCCGAGCATAATAGGGCCCATAGGTCTGCACAGGAAAATATTAAGCAGGTACTCTCCGAGTACTACTTTCCAAAGATGGCAGGAATAGCAAATGAAATAGTGCAAAATTGCAAAACATGTGCTAGGGCTAAATACGATAGACACCCCAAAAAACAAGAGCTTGGGGAGACACCGATCCCCTCATGTGTAGGAGAGATGTTACACATAGACATTTTCTCCACTGACAGGAAATTTTTTCTCACTTGCATCGACAAGTTCTCTAAGTTTGCTATTGTCCAACCGGTCCCTTCAAGAACCATTGTGGATCTGAAGCCAGCCTTAATGCAACTAATGAATTTTTTTCCAAAAGCCAGATCTATTTACTGTGACAATGAACCGTCATTGAATTCAGAGACCATCGTGACTATGCTTGCAAACAACTATGGGGCCAGCATTTCAAATGCACCACCATTGCATAGCATCTCGAATGGACAGGTTGAGCGCTTTCACAGCACTCTGTTAGAGCTAGCCAGATGCCTAAAGATCGATAAAGGCATAAGTGACACCGTAGAAGTCATTTTGCTGGCTACAACTGAGTACAATAAGTCGATCCATTCGGTCATCGACCAGAGACCAGTTGATGTAGTTCAGGCGCACCCAGATGAGCCCCAAGGGAAGATACAAGAAAAGATCAGAAACGCTCAGACGGCGCTCAGAGCTAGGGAAAACGCTAATCGGCAGAATAGGGTCTTTGACGTTGGTGACAAAGTTTTGGTCAAGTCCAACCGACGGCTCGGAAACAAACTCACACCTTTATGTGATGAGAAGGCCGTGGATGCAGACCTGGGGACCGAGGTCCTTATTAGAGGGAGGGTGGTCCACAAGGACAACCTAAGATGACTCCTTTGTTTTTTTTCATTTTTTTGTTACACCTTTTTTAAGCCACTAAGAAAACTCGTATAAGTTAGATATAGTTCAATTTATTATTAGCCACCTGGTGAACCTCTTTAAAAAGAAGAACGGAAAAGTTGCTAAAATGCCAACAATAGACAAATAGAAATAAACACTAGAGTTCAAGACCAGCTTACCCAGATAACCAAAAACTCAGAGTCGACACTAGCCATTTGTTTAAAACACTGTCTACAAACAGAATGCTGATAGTGGAGTTGCAATATTTAGTGCTTACTATTACTCTTTGACCCACTCATATTTGAATCAATTTGGCTAGAGGAACCCACCAACACTCCCATGGGAGATCTTATGTCCGTTTCGTCCGTAAAAATTCTTCAATCCGTTAACACTATATCATAGCCGAATGCGATGGAGAAGCCCACACACTGCAGAGTTGCGCCGCTTCACCTGGAGCCACATTTTGTCGTCTGGCATTAGAGAGTCCATGTGCCAAAGAGCTCCATGCATCCTCAACGACGGGTCCGCAAGGATTCCGGTGGACAACGGCACTGAGGTACAAGGCACGCATCTCATCACGTTCGGAGACCGAGTCGCAGTTGACGGGACTCTGTTTTAATCACAAAAACGTACGCAATAGAGTCCCGGGTATTGTCAATTCTCCCTTGCTGAACATCACTGCCAGCCAAGATGTCCTCAGCCTCCCGTACCTTCATCGTTTGAATGAACGTAATTTGGAGGTGATACATCAATTCAAGAGAGACGTCGGAACCGATCAAGCTATCGTGTGGCGTTCATCATTGGAGCCATATGCTGTGCTTTAATCTGCATTGGCCTCACTCTTTGGCGGATCATCGAAGCAAAGGAGTCTGCGAAGCAGTTACGAGAAGTCGTCGCCTGGATTGGGTCGGCCGAGGACGGCCTTATACTTGAAGGGGGAGTAGTTAACAGATAACACTCAATATAGGATATTTCATAAGTTTATATCATAAGTTAAAGAACAGCCCTCGCAATTGCGGCGCTGCATACTTTGTATCAGCGCGCTATAGCTGCAATCGGACACTTTTGTTTTGCTACAAGAGTTTCCGTTATTGCCGAAGATTTTGCTGAGTCGGCTTGCCGATCTTAATGATGCGAGCTTTGGCTTAGCTTAAGCGAAATATGTTTTGTATTAAGAAGTCAGTTCCGAATACAGCGCTCTTCCAATAAGTCGCTAAAATAAATTATCACTCCAACACTCCCGAAAACAACAAAAACGTCGTATCAGTTTTACAGCTGCAGCTGCCAACGGCGATAAGCGCATTCCTTTGCTATGCAGTTTTCGTTATCGCACTTAACTAAACATGTTGTTATGCTTGCAAGTTTTCTTATCTTGAATTGAGCTCCTAAGAAATCTTCTTATGTTAGTTTGGTTCAAAAACGGCACGTCGCGTCTCTAACACTAGGCCGTTAAATAATTTGCTTTATTGTCTGAGCCCGAGGCCAGCAATACCCCTCAACATAATCTTCAGCCACAACTGGACTGGAATTATATTAATCCCTCAACATAATCTGCAGCCACAACTGGACTGGAATAAAATTAATTTATATATGTTTGTGTTGTGTTTGTTTGTGCTCGTCCTCGTCCCTGTCAATTGTGTGTACCCCTCATCACTTCACCAACTCACCCCCTCACCTACTTTCACCCCTCCTCAACAACTCGACACAAGTTAATGTACTGTAATTGCCAATGTAAAAACGCCATACAATATACTGATTGTCCACATAACAGGACATATTGTATATAAAGATAATGATATAAAATTTATTAAGAAATACTTGTATTTCTTATCTTTTTGATTTGTTTTATACTCGTACTCTAGTAGAATAAACGAGTATATTGCATTAGTGCAAATGTATATAAAGGGCAAAAGGAAGTATATATAAAGTATATATATTCTTGATCACCAAGATCACCTTCGGTATGAACACCTAGGTCTCGGAGACTATAAGAGTTAAATTTAGCATGTAGACTCCCCTCTTGCGGCGTCAAGTTTGTTTTAAAATTTTGCGCCCTCCCACCCCGCAAATCAATAAAGTCTTATATCTCCCGCAATTTTTGACAGTTTTAGTTAAAACTCGGCTTATATATGAATTAGCACTTCATCTACCGATTTGCCAAATTTCATTGACATTGAAAAAATCACAAAATCATACTTTTGAGTGTTTCGAATATTTAAAAAATGCCGAGTATCTTATAGTCGGATCGCATATAGCGTTTTTACTTGTTTATTTTGGAAAGCTCGAAATAGTTAAGCTTTAACCGATTTAACTATATCGGCGTTTCCTCACTCAACTGACGTCAACCCTGCTAAAAAAAACCTTTATTTTTCTTATCTTTAGCTTATGTATTTCAATATTTTGGCCTATTTCTATAATTTTGAAAGTTCCTAAATATTTGTTATCTAGTTTATACCTAGTTTCATTTTTAAGTAAAATATTTTTTCCTACTTCTTTCTAGTTTGACTTCATTAAAATCCCAATCGAATTGTCGTATTTGCTTTGGCTTTGTTAATTAGACGAAAATAAAAATTCAAATGGACAGTAGCCAAGTACGGAAGACGGTGTTACGTTAAAGCAATATGTAAAATATTGGATCCACTCATCCCAATCATCTTTGTTAATGGATATGTATAATCTTGCATATTCATTAAATGTTCTATGGCTTCGTTCTATTGTACCAAGAGTTTGAAGGTGGTGTGCAGTCGCATTTAAATATTCTATTTTGAAGGTTTTGCACAGTTCTGAAAGAATACATTTTATATATTCCGTGCCCATATCTTTTTCATAGGATCGCATATTGGAATTCATTTTTCCAAAAAGGCAACAGTTTTTGCACTTTTTACGAAGTGGTCCTATTGTGTCTATTAAGACATTTCTACAAGTTTTTAAATTTCAGCCTTTTTGTTTAGTTTCTTTATACGTGGTTATATTTGATATTCTTATCTTTTTGAGATAATTATTTCCAATTAGCTTGAAAGTGTTTTTTCACCGTAGATGATAATTGATGATAGTTTTAAATGCTTACGAAGTTCTTATTTTATTTTGAAAGAGCGTGCTGTGCTAATAGACGAGTAAAAGTCATACCGGTAAGATATATATGCTGCTCCAACAAACACCAGAAGCATGGAATCAAAAAGTAGCACTTAAGCACATATAAAATATTTATTAAGTCCTAGTTTAATCATAATCGCAAAGAAAATTGCATCTGCTCTCCATAGCATAATTAAAGATACGGAGAATAATATATGAAAGAAAGTGTAACTTAAAACTAAAAGAAATTAAAGGGTATAATAATTATAAATGGCATAAAAATAAAATATATAACCACATCAAGAAAATGTAAGACAATCATACGAGTTTTTGTTGCTTTGTGTGGAAAAGAGAATAAACGAAATTCCAATTTCAATTAAATTCGTTTTTGGATTGGCGAAACTTTAAACGACGCATTATTTCGATTAACGTATTAACCGTATTAACCCGTATTAACCTAACCGTTTTGGTTAAGCGAACGCGAATTTATAACATGGCAAAATTCACTGCGTCTAGTACATGATATTCCTGCTCACGTGTATAATTGAGAACGAATGCCATTTCTTCTTGCATTCGAGAAATTCATACCAAATTTGGTAACTCTAGCTCTTATAGTCCCTGAGATCTAGGTGTTCATACGAGAGTCTACATACCAAATTTCGTAACTCTAGCTCTTATAGCCTCCGAGATGTAGGTGCTCATACAGACGGACACATGGACAGACGGACATTGCTAGATCGACTCGGCATTTGCTCCTGATCAAGAATATATATACTTTATGAGGTCGGAAACGCTTCCCTTTGCTCTTTGCACGAATACATTTGCACGAATACAATATGATCGTTTAGTTTACTAGAGTCAGAGTATATATACTATAGGAACTATAGGAACATAGTATAAAACACTACCAAAAAGAGTGGAATCAGACTTTGTTCCTGCCGATTTGATGGAAATTACGTTGGAGGTTATGGCTTCGAGCAACCTCTAAGACTAAGAGATTCTGTTATTATTTCAACGCCGCTATTTTTTGGGTATGTTCAAATTTTTTGGATATTTTGCTATTTAGCAAACTCTGGAACCATACACATATATGTTCCCCAGCAAAGAAACAGTGCCTTGTTATGCTACTCGCGCCGATCGACTAATTAGAAAGAGAAGCTTGACATCTGCAAAAGCTCTTCTCTCTGGCTCTTTTGTTAAAACCAGACTTTTTTATATAGTTGTTGTTTTGAAGATAAAGTTGTTGTTGGTGAATATTAAGCTAATTCTTAGGTGCCAGACCAGTAGAGTCAATTCAGTAGGCACCAATCGCACTATAGATAGGTTTGGCCGTGGCAAGGCTTAATATAAAGAAAATCACTTAAACTGACTACTGAAAACAAAAAGTTAAGCGCACAACGAACCCCTTTGGCTTACCTTGATAATCACATTGTTTGAAGCTCACAAAATTACTTAAAAAAGTTTTACCTTGCATAATTTACTTGCACTTGAAAATATAACTTATATGTTCGGCCGCTGGCCATAAATAGAAGGCTATTAACAGAGGAGAGGGTCTTTATCGCCATTCTATTATGACTGACATAAAGGGCTGTCTCTACTTCTGCTGACGTATAGATGGCCCCTTTCTGTGATGGGATATGATATTATTGCTCCGTATCGAAGAGTAAGAACGTCCGGAAATTCAATTTTGAGTCCAAGTTTGCATTCGGGAAGGCAGCGAAAGAAAAGTTGTAATAACGCAGTGGCATTATTGGGAGACGACGAAGGGGCTGGCAAGTTGTCCTGTTTTTTATTGGCGTTGTTGTTAGCTTTGGTTTGGTCACGTGAGTGAATTCACGTAAAGGGCTCTTGATGCATGTACCTTGCACCGTTGAGGCTGATGTTTGTTTTTCCATAGCCAGGCAGGCGGAAGTCGAGGTGACCGAGTCGATAAAGAGCTTCCGAATGTTCTAATTACTGTCTGGTTGGCAGCGTATAGGGATAGATTGCTTTGCATATTCTTCTGTTTAACCAATGAACGAGGAATAACAGAGATTACGGATCCAGAGTCGATGAGGAACTTGATTTGCAGTGTTGGATCATATATATGCAGTCGACTTTCCGATAAAATTATTGGTTGGGTGTTGGAATAGCTGGTAGTGGTACTACTGATACCAGTCAGCCAGTTGTGCATCAGCCGGGCGCAAGATGATCGACACTTGCTTGCCTTGTTGCCGAAGTTCTTATGGTAAAAACACAACCGTGGCTAAGAACCAGGTTGAGCTCGGTGAGCATTAGATGGACAAGAAGTGGGCGAAGTGATTACGAATCTGATGATTCTGCGAACTTATTGAGCAAACGCGTTTTGAGAGTTTCGCACTTGTGTTCCGCTTTATGATCTTTTACCAGATCTTCTACAGCTGCGGCAACTTCTCCCTCCAAATGGACAATGATCAGGTCGACATTGTGAGCATCAGCGTCTACTCCCTATAGACGAAAGGAGTGTTCCACTTCTGAAAACCAAAGCTATGGATTTTCACGTGCGAATTTTGGTAGATGGACTGCTGTACGAGAAGATGTTGACCGTTGCATATTTCCAGCTATTGTTAGCAATGCCTCCAATTGAACTTGTAGATTGCGGATTTGCTCAGATAATTCCTGTTGTCGAATTGAAGGCGTTTAGGTTTCAATGAGCGCAAATATATAAAATCAGGCACGTAGTAATTTCACCTTGTTATCAAAATCACTAACACAGATGCAATTTTGTAAGCATGTGCTCCGCCATCCAATAACTGAAATTATAAGCTTATGCTCAGTCACCAATTTGAAAATTATGTTGTCGCCAAGTAAAACGCAATCATTTAGTATGCGGAAAGCAAGACACTTTCAACTAATCTGACTTAAACGCTATAAATCGTTTGACTTCATCTCCATTTTTAGGAGTTGGATAGGTTTTTATGATTTCAAATTTATTATCGTCGGGCAAAATGTCTTTATTTTTGCCCCTCACGACGGAAAATGAACATTTCTCGGGATGGAGCTTTAGGTTGTGTTCTCCACAAGTCCTGAAAACATCGTGAAGATTGTTTAACGGGTGCTTTGTCAGGATTTCGTCTATTATAGGTTTAAGTTGTTTATTAATTTTTCGATAATGCAGTACCAGATGCCATCTCTTATAGCTACGACCTTCTTTACTAATAAAACTGGGCTATTAAACTTAAATATGGAAAGTTGAATAAGATCTTATTTGATCAACTTATTTATATTTCTGGACATGTGGTACTCTCTAGTAGAGTAAATGAGTATATTGTATTCGCGCAAATGCATGTATCATTCAAAAGGAAGTTTTTCCGACCCCATAAAGTATAAATATTCTTGATC
The DNA here is from genome assembly GCA_037043425.1 of Hirtodrosophila duncani. Classification (NCBI taxonomy): domain Eukaryota; kingdom Metazoa; phylum Arthropoda; class Insecta; order Diptera; family Drosophilidae; genus Hirtodrosophila; species Hirtodrosophila duncani. The sequence continues at coordinate 222,296 of JBAMBM010000632.1, read as the reverse complement.
ACCATAAACAGCGGAGTCGATCTAGCCATGTGCGGCTTTCCGTTCTTATGAACATCTAGATATCGGAGACTATAAGAGCTAGACCCGCTAATTCGGTACGTAGACTCCCCTAGTAGAAAGTCAGATCAAGTTTGTTTTAAAATTTTGCCACACCTCCTCCCACCACCGCCAATAGATAAAAAAAAAACATATCATCCACAATTTTTGACACATTTACTTGCCAAATTTCATTACGATCGGATTATGAATGTAGACAAAATCGTAGAGAAAACATTTTGTATAAGAGCCCCTCACCACCAAATAAAAAAAAAGTATGAACGCTAATGTGGAGATTGCTCGAAAGTAAAATTCCCTGTACCTACTAAGCTGCTATATCATATAGCTGACCGATCCTGATCAAATTCGGTGAAAAAAGCTTGCCTACTTATTGAAGCATCTTTAACATAGTCGGAACTTCGACTATAGCGTTCTTACTAGTTGATTTTACTAACGTTCTTTTAGTATTACTGTCTGGTTTGAGAACGCTTTTGCTTATGCTGTTAATAAAAATCAAAATATGTACACAAGTATAGTTGGATTACAATTATTTTCATTGAAATGCTCGAAGTCAATTGAGTGAGGAAATCTAACCGGCTAAAAGCCTACCGTCTAAAGAATTAATAAATTTTGTTACTACTTGTCGATTGCTGTTACATAGTGAGAAGCGGTTCAAGTTTGGTTGTCCGTTTCCTCACTCACTTGACCTCGACCTTGCTAAAATAAAAACATTTACAAACAGTAAAGTCGCTAAAACAAATTGTCATTTATTGTAATATAAGTAATTAAGTCTTCACAACTATACAATCTTAACAGAAGCTGCAACAACATATGCGTGAGTGCCAGACACATAATGAACCGAAAATTCAAAAAATTTTGGAGCTATATTGGATAAATAAAGATCATGCTACGCACTCACACATTTTATGCCCTGAAATTTAGTAGAATTATAATCAATTATCATCTACGGTGCAAAACATTTTCAAACAAATTGGAAATAAGTATCTCAAAAAGATAAGAATATCTATATTACCACGTATAAAGAAACTAAACAAAAAGGCTGAAATTGAAAAACTTGTAGAATTTTTTCATAATAATCGAATTGAAGGATTCACAGTGGTCTTTCAAGAACTTTTAATAAAATTAGGTGTCACTATAGATGGACCAATATGATAAACGATGCATCAAGATATATCAAATACAAAATTGCCAAATCTGGTGTTCATACAATGGTTATCACACCAACACCTGTGAGACTGCCTTTGATACTGTCTTAATAGACAGAACAGGACCACTTACCAAAATGGAAAACATCAACGAATATGCTGTAACGTAAATTTGCGATCTAACGAAATACCTTGTCACAGTACCAATTCAAAAAAAAAAGTTCAAAAACTGTTGCCAGTTTTGAAAAATGAATTCCAATATGCGGTCCTATGAAAAAGATAATCTCAGATATGGGTATGGAATATATAAATCGTATTCTTTCAGAACTGTGCAAAACTTTCAAAATTCGACTGCATTCCATACCACCTTCAAACTCATGGGACAATCGTTCTATTGCCATAGAACATATTCATTAAATATGGAAGATCATACATTTACAATATTTTACATATTGCTTTAACGTAACACCGTCTTTCGTACTTGGCTACTGTCCAACATCCTATATATAATATAGATGCTTACGAAAATGAACTTAAACTCAAATTACAGCCAGCACAAAATATCGCGGCTGCCCACTTAAAGAAAGCCAAAGCAAAAACGACTGGGATTTTAATGAAGTCAAACGAGAAAGAAGTAGGAAGTAAAAATGAAACAGGTTATAAACTATAAAAAATCTTTAGGAACTTTCAAAGTTATAGAAAAAGGCCAAAATAGTAATCTACATAAGCTATAGATAAAAAAAAATAAATGTTCATTTTAGCAGGGTCGACGTCAAGTGAGAAGGAAACGCCGATATAGTTCAATCGGTTAACGTTTAACTATTTCGAGCTTTCTAAAATAAACAAGTAAGAACGCTATATGCGATATTCCGACTATAAGATACTCGTACTCAGCATTTTTAAAATATTCGAAACACTCAAAAGTATGAAAGCGGTGCTCCCATACACAATGGCAATGAAATTTGGCAAATCGGTAGATTAAGTGCTAATTCATATATAAGCCGAGTTTCAACTAATAAGACTTTATTGATTTGCCGGGGTGGGAGGGGCAAAATTTCAAAACAAACTTGACGCCGCAAGAGGGGAGTCTATATGCCAAATTACTCTAGCTCTTGTAGTCTCCGAGATCTAGGTGTTCATCGCCTAGGCTATTGATGCTGATCAAGAATATATACTTTATGGGGTCGGAGACGCTTCGTTTTGTCCGTTATATACATTTGCACTAGTACAATATACTCGTTTACTGTACTAAAGTACGAGTATAAAAACATTTACAAATAGGAAGGTCGCTAAAAAAAATTAAAAATTTAAGAAAATTAAAAAGAAATACAAGTAGTTCTTAATGATTGGGTAAAAACTATAGAATAAATGAAAAAATCATAATTTGCCAACCTCTTAGCTAACTATAATTTTTTTTTTAAGGGGAGGTGTCGTATTCTTTTAGGGATGATGGTTAAGATCTAGTGATACTTAGTGTAACGTACTTTTAAGCATAGATGTACGTGTGTAACTGTAAAATATTATTTATATTCAGTCTCGCTATAGCTTTCGGAGGAAACGCATGCAAGTGAAGCTTTAGCAAGCAAAAAAACCAAATTTATTTAAAATAATCAGAGACAAGCCCACTATGGTGGCAAAATATCAAATTGGAGTTCTGTTCGAAACTTCTGAAAGTGAAGAAACTGTGTTATTTAGTTTATACAGCACACAAAGTGACACAAAGCAAAAAAAAAAAAAACAATTTAGTGAAAATTATTAAAGACAAGCCCACAACGGTAGCAAAATATTAATTTGGAGACCTCTTCGAGATTTCTGAAAGTGAAAAAGAACTGTGTTGTTTGGTTAATATTAAAGTAATTCAATTAATTTCGCAAACTGGACATCCACTGTCTGCCGGCATTTGCTGGCAAACACGTGCTAATCAGCTGTTCTGGTAAGAAACAGCTTCCCGCAGAAACTTGGGCCTATGCGCGACCCCATGCTCTTAAAGACTGGTCAGGCGAAAGTCCAGCCTTTAATACCACGAGCAATAGCTTCAGCAGCGCACCCACTTGCAGAGCAACCTCTACGTTGACCTCCACAAACTCAACGATCTTGTCCCCGTACAACTTCACTTCCACTCTGAGTGGCTGTGTATGTACTACCACCATCAGCACGAGCCAAATCAATCCAAACTTCCTCAATGTGGCAGAAAATCTCCAACAAAAAAGGAGCGATCAAGAGGAGAATAGGTGCAGTTGTCAAAAAGGAGGCAGCAGCTTCACTCCATGTGCTTAACCCTTAGCGATGAGAAAGATATGGAAACGGGCAACGAATTCTCTACAGACATTGACGAACTGTGCACCTCGAAGGCCGCGCATGCCACAGAGAAAACCGAATCAAACCAACAGCAGGAGTTTCCTAAGCCACCTACCGCTGTTCCCCCGCAAAATCGGCCTTCCACGAAGATTCCCAGGATTATGGTTCCCGATGTGGTAAGCTTTGCCGCATTCCGCGCCGAGCTGATCGCTGTTATAGGAGACTCCTACACCGTGAAGACACTTAAATCCGGAGACTGTGCTTTTCAGTGCAACTCCTCGGACTCCTACAGGTCGGTGTCCCGACACTTTCGAAAAAAGGGAACCCTTTTTCATCACCACCAGCTACCAGATGACCGGCCCTTCCGCACAATATTGCGCAACATCCACCATGGAGTCCCATCAGAGTCATCAGACACGCTGTCACCTTCGCATTTCTGAGTGCACTCGGGATGTGAGTCCTGCTGAATTGAATGCATTTTGGACTTCGAGTGTTGTTACCACACAATATTCCTTTAGGTCGATCCGGGTTCCTTCGATTGTTCGACTGACCACTTTGCAAAGATTACTTACAGCATCTGTAGTTGACCGAAGCCGAACTGCATTGGTGATAGGTGGCTATACACACACTATATTTGTAATTGCGTGTGTGTATGAGTGTCTGTTCTGAATCAGACAACGGACGAAAATACAGACAGGCAAACGACGCAGGTGTTGATGCTGAACAAAAATATCAATTATTTATTTTTATTTATTTATATACGGTTAACTCATTATATTAAATTACAACTATTAACTTAATTATAGAGTACTGGCTGCTGAGGCCTTCGACTCTTTGTTATGTCTAGATTTTATTTATAATATTTTTTTGTCTTAGGAACTTTAAAATAATTGTAGCATTTTTTGGTGTGGAGTTTGGTGGGGTAAGGATGAGGGGGGACTTGGTTGCATTTTTTGCGGCGCTATCATTACCCTCGATGCCTACATGGCCGGGAATCCAAATGATTTTTAATTTTGGGTGGTGTTTGATGAGGGTGTTTTGGATGATGGATGGGTAGTAGTCGGAGTTGCCGGTATTTTTTATAGCGTCTATAGTTGAAAGGGAGTCAGTATATATTGCATATTTGCCAGGTTTGTTTTTGAAAATATTGAGGGCTTCTGTAATTGCAATGGCTTCAGCTGAAAAAACTGTTGAGAAGAAGGGTATTATGCCTGTTTTAATTATATTGTGTTCGTTGGTTATTGCATATGCTGTAATGTTGTTAATTTGTGAGCCATATGTGAAGATGGTTTTGAATTTTTTGTTGTTGTCAAGGATTTCTTGAAACAGTTTTCTGTATGTGAAAGAGGGGTTGGGTTGAGGTGTTTGGGTACTCTCTGAGGAAGGAGTCGATTGGAATTCTGTGTAGGTGCCATGGGGGGTATGTACTATGGGGTTTCGGGGATAAAGGGTGTGCGGAATACTGAGGTTTATTGCAGTGCTGATGATTCTATCTATTTTTGATTCGTATTTTAACTTCCTTCAAGTTTTGTAGTTTTTAATTATGTTTAAGATAGGTGAGTTGTGTGAATTTATTAATGATTTGCAGAGTTTAGCTATTGCGAATTGGTTTCTTATGTGTATATGAGCTATTTGCGTCTTATATAGCATGTTATTGACTGGAGTAGTTCTGAAAGCACCGAGTGCTAGCCTTATTGCGGAATTGGTAATTGAATTGAGGGGTCGGGTGGTACTCTGAGGCGCTGAGCCAAATAGGGGGAGGCAGTAATCGATTTTTGAGATTATTATAGCATTGGTGACGTTGATAAAGGAAGATGTGTGGCAATTGAATTTGGAGTTGGAAAGGCATTTTAGAATGTTAAGTTTTTTGTCTAGCGAAGTTCTTAAGGATTTTACGTGACCATTCCAGTTGTATGTGTTGTTAAATATGATACCAAGTAGTTTTATACTCTTAACGTTTGTTAGCTGGAGGTTGCCAGTACGTACGTTGCAGGAGCAGTTGTGTTTGCGACAGATATGTAGGTGTTTACATTTTGTTGTTGATAACTGGGCTCCGTAGTATTTGCACCTTTCTGATATTTTGGAAAACAGTAGGGTTAGATCGATGTCTTGGTTTTTGGAGTTAGGGATTTTAAGGATTAGGTTGAAGTCATCAGCATATGCTCTCACTTAAATGTTTTTATGCAAGGATATGGTAGAGGTCAGTTTGTTGTATGTTATGATAAAGAGAATTACAGAGAGGGGGGAGCCTTGTGGAATGCCATTCTGCAGTGGTTGCGCTGTTGAGTAATTTAGTCCTATTTTAGTTATAATTTTTCTGTTAGTCATGAAGTTTTTAACGAGTTGTATATTATTGGTCCGATTTGACATATTTTTAGTTGTTCGAGTATGGCATGTAATCCTATTCTGTCGAAGGCTTTGGCGAAGTCAAGTGAAATTATTGATGTGCGGCTTCTTTTTGAGAGCGTTCTAGCTATGAGATGGTCTGCGAGAAGTAGACTATCTATAGTTGATTTGCCTTTCTTGAAACCAACTTGACTGTTGTGTATGAGTTTGTTGTTGGTAACAAACCACCACAGTCTTTTTGCAATTATACTTTTGATAGGCAGGGGTTTATCGATATAGGTCGGTATGGGCTTACTTCAGTTTTTGGGGAGGATGGTTTGAGAATTGGAATTATAATACTAATCTTGTATACTTGTAGGATGTAGTTGTTAAGGATAGCGTTTTGGAGGTGTATTGTACTATTGTCTATGTTCTTTATCATTGCATATTTGATTCTATCTAGTCCGGATGTTTTGCCAGTGTATTGCTGCATTGAATTCAAGCGTTAAAATATCGCCTTCGATAGCTAATGCTTTTTTATTGTAGGTGACGTTAGGATTTGCCGCAATTGCTGCTTGTTTAGCGGCTGAGCAGGGTGCCGGGAAGTTGGAATCATTAACTATGTCTGATCAATTTTTGCAGAGAATGTTTGCGATTTCGGATGTGTCGGTTGAGTATTGGAATGATTTTGGCTTGTATATGCAGTGGATGCTCTTGGACGGATTAAGGCCACTAAAGCGTCGAATGTTGTGTCATATTTTTTGCGCAGGAGTTTGTGGATTTATTGTGAGGTAAATGTGTTGGTGCTTTCTTTTTAGCTATTTATAGTGTGCGTCGGAATAAGGCGTTGTCTCGTTTGTATCTAATTATGTTTTCTGTGTTAATGTTGTTTTTTAGTTTTCTCCATGACAATACCTTATTTATTCTAAGCAAATGGAGCTGATTGTTCCACCAGGGAACGTTTTTTGGGTGTTTGTGTGGGGATGATTGGGGGATTGCAGTGCGAATGATTTTCTGTATGATGGCTGTTTGTTTATTTATGTTGTTAATGACAACTAATTTTTCAGTTAATTGCTGTGTGTGTTTTGAGAATAGGGTGCAGTCTGCTTTGTCGGTTATAAACCTAGGTATGTATTTTGGCTTGTTCGTAGAGTTAACTAACAAAAGTTTTGTAATGATGGGTGAGTGATCGCTGCCGTGGAAGTCTTCTAATGCTTTCCAGCTGCTGTTAGGGAATACTTCGGTGGAGCAGAGTGTGAGGTCGAGGTGAGTAAGTGTGTTGTGTGTGTACTAAGGTGTGTTGGGGAACCATCGTGGAGAAGGATGAGGTTGCAAGCGATTATGAATTTACCAAACGTTTTGCCTCTCTTGTTGTCAGTTAATGAGCCCCACATTTGGTGCCAGCTGTTGAAGTCTCCGGTTATTATTTTAGGCTTTGCGTTTGTTAGGAAAGGTTCTAGATGGGAGGTGTTAAATGTTTTTTGGGGGGGTATGAAGGATGAAATGACGTTGAAAGGGATTTTGATTGAATTTCTACTTCAACAGAGTCTAAAACTTAGTTAAGGGGCACTTCTCTGTGCTCTAAAGAGTTGTGGATTAGCAGTGTCACGCCTCCGGCTGATGCCGTGAATGAATTTTTGCTGTAGCAAGTATAGTTTATTGGCAATTTGTGAACTATTGTGGAAGTGGGTTTCTTGAAGGCTTAAGATTTGTGGGGAAAACTTTTTAATTTTTTAATGGCAGTTCCATTGTATTATGGTAATCATTATTTAAATGGTTTGTTTTCACTATTTGGATTTTGAGGAATCAGTGAGATCAGATATGATGTGTTTTGGCCGTGACATCTCATAGCTGTTCGGCAGTTGGAAGCTAATAATGTAGCACACATGCCCATCGGTGGCCCGCGCCCCGGCCCCCTGCTGTGTGATTATATCAGAATTGCTATGTTGAATCGTCTTCTATGATCATTTCTGATACGTCTTTTAGGTTTAGGTTTAGGTTTAGGTTGCTATAAATGTGTTTTGTTTTGTTTTTTTTTAAGTTTTTAGATTTAAGTGGCGTTGTTAATTTCAAATTGGTATTGTTTTTTTTTTGGAATATTCTAAGCTTAGTTTCATTAATTATTTTCGAGGCAAGTTGAGATGAGGTGGGTAGGTAGGTATTTGTTTTTGTTGACGTTGAGGCTTTTGATGGAGTCTTCGTATTGTAATACTTTCCTGGTGGTGCCACTTGGGTTACGATGCTGGTCCAAACATGGGGGTTGATGTTGTTGAGTTGTTGCTGCATAAGTGGCTTGCTGAAGTTTGTGCCTTTCATTGTATTCTTGGTGTGCTTCTTTCAACGACGTTTTTTCGATGGTACGTATGGCTTGTATTTCTTTGTTTTTAATAAAGGTAGGGCAGTTGCGATCGAATATACTATGATGATAAGTTTGTAATTTGCTTTCCTTACAGTTTATACAGCTTTTGATGTTGGTGCATTTCTCATCTCCTGTGTTTTAGTGGTCGACGATTCCGCAGTCTAAGCACGTTTTTTCGATTTGCAGTACTTGTTGAGTGTCCAATTCTGCCACAATTGCGGCATCGAAGTGGTAGTGGTATATACGGGCATATGTTAACTTTCTGGTAACCAATTTTAATATCTGCTGGTAAGTTGATTGTTGCGAAAGTAAGTATTATTAAGACGGTTTCTTGGAGTTTGTCTTGTTGTTTTTTAAGTATTTTCTTGTCTTGTTGCGTGTGCTTTGTTCTGAGACTTCTACATTCGTTTGGTTGTCTAGTGCAATTGATTGAATGAGTTTGGAGGCTTGTGGCATTGTTTTTGTTTTTATTTCGTATGCTCCGTTTGCTAAGAGTTTGCACTCTTCCATTTCACCACCGCACAAGTTATCGATGGTTTTTTTAATTTGAAAAGGGTAATAATTTGCTAGCGTTTTATTGTCATCAGTGCGCTTAATGATTAGGCGTTTAGGTTCGATACATTGATAAGTTAGGGTTTTCTATTTTTCTATTTTGAATAGTAAGGTGTTAGACCTGCTGCGCAGGTCTGGTGCATCCCGCATTGTACGGCTTTTTGTTTTTTTTTCAATTAGTTGTTGTTGTTTCTTGCCGTTAGATGGTTAACAGTTGTTTGTTCTATAATTAGATTTGCACTGAGTTGTTTTTGTAAGTTTTTTGATTTTTGTTTTGTGCTGTTCTTTTTAGAAGTATTACACGATAAGCGTATACACGTTTGCTCTGTATGACTGACTAAATCAAACTGTGATCAAAAATATATGGACCTCCAATTAGGTCCTGTTACATTTATCTACGTAAATTCAGAATAAATTTTACAATTGCGAAGTACATTTGGAAGAGAAACAAAAGAAAAGGGCAGCACAAATACTTGTAACGAAGCATCGGCTTTGGCATATGCAACGGTATTCTGCACATGAAGCTTCAGATTACCTCAAATGGCAACCCTCGAAGCTGATGCCATAAGTTATCATGAGGCAGTGAGGTTAAGCAACCTGAATACGGATACGAACTTGTTTAGAATGCGTTTCAACAAAACAATGTATTCAGACATTGAGGTTCAGCCTACGATATACGCGATGCACTGCAACTATTTTCGGAGAAAATCTACACAGCCTCCGGCCGAAGCCCAGGGACCGAGCTCAGATCCTGCAAAGCGCCATGGTGGACAATTTTGTCAGTCCCGTGAAGTGCGCATCCTTCTCCATACTCCAAACGATATTTATGCGTATTATATTAAAAGGTACAATGACAAAATCATTGAAGGGAAGGCTAAGTTTACTATCGACCTAGATTAATTCGCGTGATTGGCAAATCATTGAGCCCTCGAGGTACCTTCTCTTTTAGAGAGATGTTTTAAACTAACTTTGAGATCTGACATTTAAGAAGTAGGAAATCCAGCTAAGAAGAATGCTTGGGAGCCCACGGAGGTCCAGCTGTAGTATAAGCCAATAGTGACTTAAAGAATCAAATGTTTTTGCTGAAGTCAGTGTAAATGACGTCGGTTTGCGTTTTATTCTTAAGCACTTTAATCACAAAAGATGTAAATTCAAGTAGATTAGTGGTGATAGATCTGCGCTTTACATACCCATGCTGGGAAGATGATATGATAGAACGACAGAGATGTTTTTACTAGGAGGCTAACATTTTTTGAAAGCATTTAGGACTATGCCTCGATAAAAGAGCAGGGAAGACGAAGTAGTCTGAAAAAACCATTCTTTAGAATTTATATGAGATAGTGAAAAAGGTAGTAAAAATTATTTACGTTTGGAATTAACAAAATTATCAAATTGCTTTCGAACCTCAGATCTACGGCTCTCGCTCCTTTTAGTTATAGTAGTAGCCCATGTATCTTCCATGGTGTCGATAAGGTTCTTTCTGACATGCAAATATTATACAGACACAAGAATGCCTTCGGCTCAGTTATTTCACGTCGAGCTTGTATGCGAATCAAAGACCTATGAAATCACTACTTTATCTTCAATTCATTGCATAAGATTAATGTAGTCACTTCAGTCAGTGATGCGTTCTACCAGCACGTTCTTTTAGGTCTGCAGGCGAAGTACGTTTTGTGCTGCGCTCAAAGCATACACAGACAGGCAATATTATATGTCGTCAAAAAACCCAATTAGGGTGACCGTGCTTTCTACCAGTCCAGCCTCGGAGATTGGGGATGAGATGGTGTGTTTTCCCACCGTTCCTGCCATCTCTGTAGTGTCTGTCTTTTCGCTGCCTCGCGTGTCTCCTTTTTAAATTACGGCGAAGCGTCTCCCCCATGTAGTTTCTGCTGTATAGTAGTTCGTTCGGCCGCTATCTCCTCTATGGGCGCAACGCCGGCCATGACGTGGGCTTTCGTCGCCCAATACGGCCCTGAAGGCGCTGCAGATCTGAATATACTGTTTCCTGTTTCCGCATATAGCATTGTTGGTCTTATCACGCTGGACATCATTGTTGAACATTACCCGTGAGAGCGCTCGGGTCGTTGCTGCTGCTTTTGTGCCGACATATTACAGGTGCTCTCGGAAGCTCAGCCTTGTGTCGAGCATTACGCCAAGGTACTTGATTGATTCTTCCGGATACTTATTAAGACTGCCTCTGTTTTCTGGGGAGCAAGCTCGAATCCAACGGAGGTGAGCCGTTGTGCTATCAACTCGATGGATTGATTGCACATATTCTCCGTTTCGTGTACCTCTTTGCAGACGCTCACCACCGTCAGCGAAACCAATTAGCTGGACACCTTCTGGTAAGAAGGTCGTACATCGCGTTCCACAGTCACGGTCCAAGTACTGAGCCTTGAGGAACACCGTAGGAGACTTGATGCGACTTGGTACCGTAGGTGGTGTCGTACCAGAGGACGCGGTTCCTGAAGTATCATATGGACCAGGTTCGCAGGAACTCCGAAGCCAGATAAAGCGTCAAGGATGCAAGTCCACCTCGCCGAGTTGAAGGCGTTCTATATATCCAGCGTGGTGACCAGGCAATATTTTATGGCGCCGCCCTTTCATCTAGTACCGGCAATGGCACCAGAGGCTATGTCTACCACTTTGGTTATCGCATCCACTGTCGCTTTCACCCTCCAGAATCCGTACTGCTGTGGTGAGAGGTCACCTTCTATATGTATAGCTTGTTCAAGGCGCGTGCAGATTAGCTTTTCCAGGATCTTCCCTGCCGAGTCCAGAAGGCAGATTCGCCTGTACGACGAGGGCTAGTTGGCCGGTTTGCCTACTGTAGGTATGAGGACCAGTTTCTGAAGCTTGTATCTTTCAAAGAATATGCCTTTGAGTAGACACTGGTTGTATAGCACTCTTACAAAGGACTCTGGACGCAGTGCTAGAGCTGGCTTGAGGGCTCGATTCGAGATACCGTATGGCCCAGGTGCCTTGCTCTGCTTCAGGTTTCGGGAAGCCGCGATTTTCTAACGAGATACCTCGGTGATAGGTCCATGAGGATGGGCGGGCGGGGGTCCGGGCTTATTAGAGTTAAGCTTCTTAACCACGATCTTATACGCTTGGTATTCCTTGAAGGTAGATGTACCGCGGGAGCGCTGGTAGCGGCGTCTTGAATGGATGCATGCAGTGCGCATGCTCACAATGCGCTCGTTCCACCAGTAGACTGGCTCGTGGTGGCGCCCACCAACTATGCAGAGAAGCCACGTGGTCACTCGCTGTGTATGCGCTGCTTATCCTCCAGTTTGCTGTTTGTGCAGTCGGCCGACTCACGAATGTCAGGTCAACTACTGATCCAGATCCAGCTCTACTAAACGTGTGCTGGTTGCCTTGGTTTAGGAGAGACACGTCCTCTCGTGTTCGAGGTCGCGCTGCCCCACTCGATTGCCCATGCGTTGAAATCACCGGCGACCACCATCGTTTGACGGCCTCGTGCATTAGCCACCAACTTGTTGAGGGTCAGGCTGGGCGCGAGGTATACGCTATATACCCACAGGTTCTTTACCCTCGCACGGATAAAGCCATCTGACGGCCCATCTGGTTGCTGGTACTCCGCACCACCAGATAGCCGCCTTCCCTGAAGTGTCTAATGCACAGCTTGCGCTGGGGAGGATCTTGTAGGGCTCACTAAGAACTGCCAGGTCTGCCTGTAGTTCGCGCACTGTTTGTGACAGCAGAGCCTGAGCTGCCATGCAGTGGTTCAGGTTGAGTTGAATTACTTCCATCTTTTGGCCGTTCCGGTACCTCCTGTGCTTTTACTCTCCAACGGGCATGCTTAGCTGCCTGCCTTGTGGTGCGCTACATTTTGGTTTGCCGGCGCTACTGCACAGAAAGCATTTTGAGGCGTTCGTGCACACAGCGGCTTTGTGTCCTTCTTCTCCGCATCTGATGCAGCAGTTGCTCCTATCGGTGGTAATCCTCCAACTGCTGGAGATGTGACCGAACTTCAGACATTTAAAGCATCTAACCCGGGCCTCTAGGGGCATTATACGGCATCGAGTACACCCGGTCCGCACTTTACCCAGCTCTAGTACCCTCTTTGCGAAGTTTGACGGGACTGACGTGATGATCACATGGCTCCCAGCGTATGCGTTTCGCATGCTCTTAACAGTGCATGTGTCCGATGGGATTTCCGCTTGTGCAGTTATTTCCGCTGCTGCAGCCTCTTTGCTCGTCCAGATCGCTTATTAAGAAGATGGCCTGACTGATCTTATACCAGCGCTCTCTCCAAGGACGTACGCAATGTTGAATGGCTTTCGAGTCCCGCGCTTAATGCCATTTGTAGCTCTTTAATTTTAGCTATCTTGCTACCCATTCCCTGATTTATGTGGCGCACTTTTTTCTCCACCTTGATGTGTATAATTTCATCAAGGATTTTCCCTAGCTCAGTAGCAAGGGCTCTGTTGCTTTTCTGCAGTTTTGGCTTCTTGGCTGCGAGCGTGGGGTTGGCAATTATGTCGAGTCCGAGACCTCAACCCTTCTCCTCCCCTGGAGTCTGCTAATTCAGTATATGCGAATTCTTTAATTTCGAAACGTTTACAACTTCTGCCTAGAAGTATGCTGCGGTTTTTAAGCAGGTGCAGGTGCAGTGAAAGCTGTCTGAAAGCTCTCTACACTCCGATCTGGCCTGTCTTCAGTCAGCTGGAGTTCGGTGTTGGATGCAGTGTTAGTTGCAGTGTCGTTAACGAGCACTTTCCAGCGCAACCAACAGCTGGTCGCTCCCGCCAAAAAAAAAAAGGAAACGTTTTCTTAATGGCTGTGTTTTGGCTGAGTGAGAGAGGAAAGCGCGATCAAGCGCCCGGATTAGGAAGAACGCGAATCACGGCCGGAGATTTTAGTGTCCCCGGTATGTACCACACTCACTAATTGCCGTGCACTGATGTCAGGCTTTCTTAACGCAGGTAAACTTTGGTATAGCACTATGCAGCCGTAGCTGTTAAGGAATGCGACGGCACAGGACAAAACTCAAACTCTTATGTGTCAGTTTGCATGTATGTGTGTTCTTGTACATAGTTTCTGCCTTCTATCCCTGTAGACGTCCTGCAATATTTGGGCTTTATTGTTCAGCTTTCGGCCCTTTGCCAGTATCGCCCGCTTACATGATGCCCTGCCTCCATTGCAACTCGGCAGGACTTGCTGTAGGTCTGCATTCCGCCAGTGCCAGGGAAATTATTTACAGAGATGCAAAGGGTCTTTCAATGATGTCGGAAGAATAGTGACATGACAGCTCTCATTCATGCAGTGGTGTGCCCAACATCTTAGATTAAGCGGAGTATAATTTTACAAAAAAAAAATTTGCGCATATATATTTATCCTATATAGCTAGTAAAAATACAACGAATCCTGGTTTGAGACTATCTTTAAGTGGCAAATTGTTCCAGCATAACTAGCTAGGTAGGCTTAAGTTTCAATGAATGTAACCAGTCGATAGAATGTCTGTACTCCAGTCGCCTTTTCATTAGTTAAGTATTACTTTAAACAAACTTTAGTAAATAAAAAAACTTACAAATTTGATGTAAAAGATATATTCGTTATTTATTAATATTACACTGAGTCTTATAAAATATATTATTTTTTCTTTGGTAAATTGTACACTGAAAATAAGTAAAAACTACACATATACGCATATATGAATTATTTCGGACAAAGAAAATATATATATATATATATATATATATAGCAAATATATATATACATATATATAATGATGAGGTGATAGATTTAATAAATGTATAGAAACATTTAATACATTAATATGTATTACGCATTTCACTTAATCCGCATTAGTTTCCGACAAGTGGTGTAGATCTGAATAATTAATTATAGCGCGATGTAGGAACTCGTATTGTGCCTGAAAAAGAAAGACAATTATTGATTGCATAATTTAAAAGCCGTAAAAAATATAAAAATATTACTATATGAGCCACCTCATTTCATTTCCATCTGATTCGGGGGCTGCCTTTTATGTGTTTTGACTAGGTCACAGGTAACTTTTACCCCTATTAATAAAAAAATTGATTTTTTATACCATTTACAAACTGGTATATTAATTTTGTTTGCAACACATAGAAGGAAGCGTTTCCGACTATATAAAGTATATATATATTCTTGATCAGCAAGACAAGCGGAATCTATATAATTATGTCCGTCTGTCCGTCCGTCCGTCTGTCCTTCTGTTTCAACACAAAATCTCAGAAGACTTAAAAGCTACAAAGCTGAGATTTTTACCAGATGATTCAGACAAAGGAATAGTCAAGTTCCTAAGTTCTTATCCAGATCGGACAACTATATCTGTTTTTCATCCAAGTCAAACTAAATTCGGTTGCATCCATTTGAAGAAACCCTATGTCCGCTGGCCCGTTCTGATCACGATCGGAGAACTATATCATGCAGCTACCATATAACCGATTGTTCCGGAATGAACATTTAGGAGCATGACTTTTCACTTTTTCATCCAAATTAAATTAAATTCGTTTTGTATCCCTTGTATCTTTTTTATCCAGATTTGATCTAGATCGGTTTTATACTTACAATGTGAATGGTATATAAGCTTCGACAAGCCGAAGCTAGCTTTCCTTTTCATAATGGACTCGGCTCTGAGGTTTCTATATAGTAACCTAATCCGGATCAAATTGAATTAACTGACTTGGAGACTTCTAAAGAGCATACATCCCATTCTGCGAGCTCATTCTGAATCAATCGGTTAGTTTTGTGACAGCAGCATGGATCGGAATTACATTTTGTCAGCGGACGTTCTGGCTTTCAATACCTATGATTAGTTAGTCTTATGTAATCACCCACTATCCGCTCGAAATACTCTGGTGCAATGTTGAAATCCCAAGTATCTAATTACTGGATACTGGGTCGCCCACCACAAGGTCTGCGGCTCCCCCAAATCAGATTTATTCTGCCAAATGAGAGCAGCACAAATACTTTTAACGAAGCATCGGCTTTGGCATATACAAGGGTATTGCACAGGAAGCTTTAGATTGCCTCAAATGGCAACCCTCGAAGCTGATGCCATAAGTTATCATGAGGCAGTGAGGTTAAGCAACCTGAATACGGATACGAACTTGTTTAGAATGCGTTTCAACAAAACAATGTATTCAGACATTGAGGTTCAGCCTACGATATACGCGATGCACTGCAACTATTTTCGGAGAAAATCTACACAGCCTCCGGCCGAAGCCCAGGGAGCGAGCTCACGTCCTGCAAAGCGCCATGCTGGACAATTTTGTCAGTCCCGTGAAGTGCGCATCCTTCTCCAGACTCCAAACGATAAGACAGAGCCAACTGGCACAGTGCAGCAAACCAACTAAAGTGGGCGCTTAACCGGCAGCGACAACATTTTGCAAAACCAATTCGGACACGAACTTCTGCCTTTTGAGTTACCATCAGTAAAAGAGGTTGATGTTACGAGACACTCTCTGTTAACAGCTCTACAATTCGGCTTGCCTGTCGATGTTTAATGCCACAGTTAGGTTGCAGTATTTTCCGACTGATTGGAATCTGGTAGTCGTCACAATGATTCCGAAGCTAGACAAACCAGAGTTTGACCGTAGTTCTTCCATTCCAATTTTATATAGTCTTTACACAGCGGATGTTACCAACCCGGTCTCGAATGGAGGTGGATTGATAGGCAAGTAATAATGTTAATCGTTTATAGTTCGACTTTCTTTTCATTGAAAGTGAGCGAGCGGGTACGGTATTTTTTCGAGTTCGTTTCGTATCGCACGCTAGGCGGTGCCGCCCCTTGTTTGCCGATTGGGATGAACGCATATGCTTTTCCGCGTAACAAGCCCGCCGCGTAGGGTCGTTCCGGTGCCACTAGAACGTACTGCGCATTGTACGTCATCGTCCCTTTATGTTTAAAGGTACAATGACAGAATCATTGAAGGAAAGGCAAAGTCCACCATTGCCGATATAGATTAGTACGCGTGATTGGGATAGTACCAGTGGCAAACCATTGATAAATAAAGTGAAAAGAAGGACACCATTAACATTTTCTTCGGTGAAAAATGTATTTATACATGTATGTAACAGGCAGAAGGAATCGTCTCCGACCCCATAAAGTATATATATTCTGGATCAGCATCAACAGCCGAGTCGATCCAGCCATGACGGTCTGTCCGTCGGTATGAACACCTAGATATCGGAGACTATACGATCTAGAGTCACCAAATTTGGTATGTAGTCTCCCCTTTTGGGGCGTCAGATCAAGTTTGTCTCAAAATTTTGCCACGCCCCCTCCCGACCGCGCAAATCGATAAAAATCTTATGGCTCCTACAAATCTTAACAAATTCAGTTGAAACGGCTTACATATGTATTAGCACATCTAACGATTTGCCAAATTTCATAAAGATCTGATAATTATTGTAGACAAAAAAGTAAAAAACATTTTGTATGAGAGCTATATCGAATCCCCTCGTCATGCTTATCAAGAATATATATATGGTCGAAAATGCCTCCTATGCGCTGCAAACTTCATGACAAAATTAATATACACATTTTTTGATAATGGAATAATAACATTAACTACCGATTGGTCAAATTTCATTACGATCGGATGTTAGACTAGCCTAATAGTACACAAAATCCCAAAAGAAACAATCCGGATGATTTTTGAGCTCAATCAGTGTGCAGATATAAGAAGCACCTTTTAAAAATTTCAGCTCTATAGCTATTAAGACTTCTAAGATCTCGGGGTTGAAACATACGGACGGACCGACGGATTAAGAATATATATACTTGTTATGGTCGGAAATGCTTCCTTTTGGCGTTGCAAGCTTTATGTGTATGGTATAAAACTGTCCTACTTTTTTTTTACCAAGGCCCTTCTTGGCCCCGCAAACAGATAAAAGCCTATACCTCCCTCAATAATTCTCTGTCTATCTGACAAATTGTATAACGATGGAATAATATTTCCAATCTTCTAAAAGTTGTATTACAAAAAAATCGGTATCTTTAAAACCTTAAGAGTATTGAATTTGTGTAAACTTTTTCATGTTTAATAGATTTTAAATGTTTCAAGCAATTGTGTTAGTATAATTGCACTGCATCAGCAAGGCAAACGCAATTGTGAGCACTCGAGAATGGTATGAATTGATAGTCCATTAGCTTTTAGGGAAAAAATTACCTTGGATTAAAGATTTAGATACTCGTATTGTCCATTTATTTCAAATTCGACACACTCTCAAAAGTATTCAACACTCTTGATTTTTATACAATTATCAAAAAATGCGAATTTCAACCGTATAAGGTATATGTATATTCTTGATCCGCATGACGAGGGATTTGATATAGCTGTCCGTATATCTGTCCGTCTGTTTGTCTGTTATTTGGTTGCAACCCCGAGATCTCAGAAGTCTTAAGAGCTACAGAGCTGAAATTTTTACCAGATATTTCTTTTGTTTGATTTCTGGTTAATTTAATGATTCACTCATATCGGACAACTAAATCCAATAGCTCTCCAAATTCCCTGACCTGAGCTGGTCGAGATCAGACAACTGTATCATATAGCACCCATAAGACCGATTGTTCCGGAATGAACAGTTAGAAGCATAACTTTTCCGTTTTTCACCCAAATCAAACCAAATTCGGTTTGTATCCATTTGAGAAGGCCCACTTCCGCTGGTCTGATCCGATTGTTCCGGATTGAACACTTAGTGAAAAGTATTATTCATTTATTTATTTATAAATTCCTAGCTCTACAAGTCTAACTTATAATTTAGACCGATAGTCACTACATGACATTTATTTATATGTAATTATCTTCGTACAAATGTACGTAACGGGAAAAAGGAAGCTTTTCCGAGGAAGCTTTTTTCATAAAATACACTGCCCGACAACTGATTAGAACACCCTCTGACCTATCTGTTTAAAGGCAAATAACTGAAAGATTACAGTTATTTGTATATTTGTCATTCCCTTTTTTTGTCTCTTTTATTCTTCATCATTTTGACTTATTCTGAGAGTAACTTTGAGTTCTGGAAGTGCACCGTTATTTTGTTTTGCTATTTTCTTGGAAGTGCGACAAAAATGCATGAATTTTTTTGCGACAGCCGATTAGCACATTTTTGCTTCAGTATCAATTTTTTACGTGTAAGCTGTCGTGTTTGGCTGAATAAAACTATTATTTATTTATTGTGATCAATTATCAATAAAATAAAGAAGTAATGGGAAAAGCAAAACCGTTGAATGAGTCTGAAAAAGGCAAAATAAAGGCTTACAGGGAGAGCGGTCACTGGATACTTCAAATATCAAAAAATATTAAACGCAGCCGTAAAGTTATTAACGCATACTTAAACAATGAAGAAACCTATGGAAAAAACATGAAAGATCGGCCCTCATCAGTAATAACACCAACCGCCAAGCGTATTATATTGAGGCACGCATCTAATTCTCACGACTCACCCGCTAAAATAAAAGAAAAAACTGGTGTTAAAGCATGCGTTCGGATTGTACAAAGAGTTATTTCGAATGCTGAGCATATGAAGCGTCTAAAATTAAAAAAAAAAAACCTCTTCTAAACCAACTTCGAAAGATGCAACGGCTCGATTTCCGTCGATCAAATATGACCTGGACCAAGAAATGGGAGCGAGTAGTCTTTTCGGATGAGATTTCAATTTTGAGGGTCCTGATGGCTATGCCTACTATTTTCATAATCTGAGAAAGGAAGAGCACACTCTTGATCGATTGCACAGCCGTGCCGGCGGTGTCATGGTGTGGGGAGCTATTTCTTACTTTGGCACCATAGAACTGCAATTACTAACCAGCCGTATGAATGCCATTGCGTACAAAATCTAGTGCTGACTACGAGATTTTATAGTCTGAATATCGACGGTTAAGTCATACTTTTTTTTGTTATAGTGATGGGGTGCTCTCATACAAAATGTTTTTTTTAAGATTTTGTCTACAATTATTATCCGATCTCAATGAAATTTGGCAAATCGGTAGATTATGTGCTTATACACATATAAACAGAGTTTTAAATAAATGTATTTTTATCGAATTTCGAGAGCGGAAGGGGGTGTGGCAAAATTTAAAAACAAATTTGATCTGAAGAAACATTGGTGGAATCTATTTGGTAACTCTAGCTCTTATAAGTGTTCATACAGACGGATAGACGGACACGGCCAGACCGACTCAGCTGTTGATGGTGATCAAGAATGAATATACTTTATGGGGTCGTAAACGTTTCGACGAATACAATATAATTTTTTACTCTACTAGAGTATGATTATAATGAATGCCTGTCTGTTTGGCTGTCTGTTCTTTATAAGCGATTAAGCTACTGCACAAATCAATCATGCTGTTTAAGTGAAATATTAAAATCATACAAAGCCAAAATTAAGTTGAACAACGCGAAGTTAGAATGCAAAACCCAAATTTCTCCAAATCTACTTTATGGGAAACACTGATGAAGAAGTTAGTCAACGTTGTCTATTCGTAACACGTGTTGATCATGTCATTATCGCTGCATTGGAAAGAACACTTGATCAACCTGTTAGTACGCTTGTTTAAAACTGCTCTTAATGAAATGATAACACAGGTTAAGGTTAAGGCAGATAAAAGACATGTCGGGCAACATGAACGCCAATTTAATGCACGAACAATAAATGAAGTAGCAATTGTCATAATTGCCGCAGAATTTAATTCACGTGATATAATTCTTCAAAGCAATAGTGGTGATCGAGCTATATATATATCACGTGATATAATTCTACCCCACGACCGAGCTCTATATCGTTTATATCGAAACAACTTTTAAAATACCACAAAAACTTCTTTTAGTTTGTAAAGCAAAAAACCTCATTGAAGATCACTAGCACAACAGCTAACTTAGATCAACAGATGTAGGCGTAGCGGCGCACGCCGGGTTACTTAGTAATATATAATTTATGAGCAAAAGATTATGTTCAGCTTTTCTTACCTTGTAAACATATCTCGCTTCACTATTTAATGCTAATATTAGCTTATTTTAACAATTACGTCATCGAGTAGAAAAGTGAGGCTGTCAAATATGTTTTGGCAATAACTAGTTAAAGTTTTGTAAAGAAAGATTCCTGAGTGCACCACACATTCTGCAAACTGCATTGTTTATGCGGTCATTCCAAAGTAGGGTATAATTTACTATGATCCCTAAATTAGTAACATTTTTGGCGTATTCGATAGGCTCACTGTTAATTGCTGTCATCGATTTTTGGTTACTTTCTTTTTGAATGACTCACACACACTTGAACATCATCTGCATAGATATGTAACTCGCATTTAGACTCACAACGAGGAAGATCATTGACATATACTGAAAATAACAGTGGTTTTATTAACACGTTTAATTAACACAAGCGACGAAAAATTTGACGATGTAACAACAGGCTGTTGACGATCATACAAATAGGACTGGACAAGTTTTATTGCAGGGTCAATGAAGTTATAGAGTCTCTTTTGGTTGGTGCTCAATATGTATTGATTTACGGCTTTAGAGTAGTCAAGTAGAGTTAATAAAGTCACGCAGTTCTCATCCATTTTCTTACAGATATCTTCTGTACCTGATGTGGATGTGATGAAGCGTATATTTTTCCGGAAGCCTGTTTGGTTGTTGTTGAGGAATAAGTTACCTTCCATATATCTGGTAATTTGACTAGTTATCAGATTTTCGCAATCTTTTGATAAGAAGGGAAGTGGTATTGATCATTTTCCTTCCAGATTTTATCATCAAGGCCTATTTGACTTTAATTTTAGGATAGGCTCTAGGACATCACACTCACTAATACAAGTAAAACTAAAGCTAGTATCAACGCGAACAAAAGACACAGAATTAAGGTACAACTTTCTACACATTCCTAATTTTTTAAGTTCTGTCCAAGCTCAACTAGGTGATATTGATGAGTTGATCTTAACTGTGACTATGCTTCTCAGTTGTTTATAATTAAGGAAATGTACTGACGTTTTATAGCGTTTCCATTTGTAGTGAGCATTTTATGCATTATGAATATCGCTATTAAACCATTCCTGACGGGCAGGTTTAATTTTTTTTTGGAGTAGAACGCAGGTGTTAAGAAGAAAGTTGATATTCTGACTGAGCAGTTTCAGCTGTGAGTCAACTGTAGGGCATAGGTATATATAATTAAAGTTCAAGGTATCACATTTGACATTTAGGAATCTAAAATCAATATTTTTAAATCTCAACATAATTTCATAATCACTGCAGTATAAAGAAAAGTCATATGTCAAGAAAAAGAAGCCATGTTTGGAAAAAGCTGGTATTGAGACCTGGTCAAATAAAAGAACCAAGTGGAGTATTACAGGTATTTGAGAAATGTGTAGGTACTGTTGTGTTGAAGTTGTGCTCAATTGGCATGTTTCCATAAAGTCCGTGTAATTCATATATACCGATGAGTCCGTTTAATCAGTGTTTCTATTCGGTCTATATACACATCCTAAAAGATGGTTATCCATACAATATCCACCTATAAATGCAAGAATATTATTCAATGTTACTATCCGCTCGCGATCGGAATGATACATACTACAAACATCACACAACATCACTTAGACTACACACAATCCATGTTTCAGAGAAGGGTATATTAAGTTTGTGAACTGTATGTAACAGGCAGAAAGAAGCGTTTCCGACCCCACAAAGTATATATAGTCTTGATCGGCACGACATGCCTAACCCATCCAGCTATGTCTGTCTGCTCGTCCGGATGTATGAAAATCTAGATACTGGAAACTACAAGAGAGAGAAACTTCAAATTTACATTTTTTTCCATAAGTATGTACCCATATGTTTATTTTTTTTTTCCCACGCCCATTTTTTAGGGTGGTCCCCATACTCCCCAGCTCCCAAAAACTGATTTTTTTCGGAATGAACACAAAATGTTTGTTTTTCATCCAAGTCAAATTTGGTTTATATTCATTTTTGGAGGTTCCACATCTGTTGACCAAATTTAACCCGAATCAGACAACTACCTCATATAGCCCCCATAGAACCGATTTTTTTTTTAAATAATCACGTTTGTGTTATTCGAATCGAACCAATTTTGGTTTTTATCCATTTAAGAAGGCCCACATTCACTGTCAAAATTTTAATTATATCGGACACTAAATCATATAGCCCCCATATAACCGATTATTCGGAAATTGGTGTTCATTCATTTATGCGTATTTGTCAGTCAAATTTAGTTTGTATCCCATTTCAAGAGGCCCCATATCCAAATTTGTCCGAAGTTAATGAAAAGCGGTTTTTATATATTTAATAGCGGTGTATTAGGTACAGTAGATTTTAACTGCCGAGCAAGCTCAACTGTTGCGGTTTTACTTATTTTCAGAAACTTTGTGCATTAATATGACATATTTCAAGACCTTTCTTTTGCTAAGTAAGAACCCTAATCCAATTATTCTGCATATATAATCTTACCATAAAACCATCATCTTACCATAAACTTGCACGCTATCCATACAACAAAACAAGATTAAATATTAAATTAAATATCTTAACATATATCATTATCAGTTTCAGTGGCCAGCTTTTATCACCGAAAGCTGGCGTTCTGCACTGGGGCAACATCAACTGGATTGTTGGTTTCAACCAACCGAAAAATAGGGGGTGACGATGGTTTAATTTGATGATTGGTGTATCGTGGTGTTCGAAATATATAGTGTAGTTTCGGTGAAGAAGCGCAGTTAAAATTAAACGCGAGTGTGTTGTGTGGGTTCTTACGCACTCTTTTAGCAGCAGGCGCCATGGCTTTTCAATCTCTTTAGTTTGGTAGTAGTTTTTGAGAGCTTTAGAGAAATGAGTGTTTTTTCGTATTTCTTTTGTTTCTATGCACTTCTTTAACCGTGATTAAGATTGTTTGTATATATATATAAACAAGTAAGAACGCTATAGTCGATATTCTTTATTTATTTTTTATTTGGCACACTCGAAAGTATTGAACACTTTTTGATTGTTTTTCTTTGGAGTGGGGTGGGGTGCTCTCATAAAAAAATGTTTGTTTTTTTTATGTTTTTGTCTACAATTATTATCCGATCTTAGTGAAATTTCGGCAGATTATGTCCAAATACATAAACAAACCAATCGGCTCGGCTGTTGATGCTGATCAAGAATATATATACTCTATGTGGTCGGAGACGCTTCCTTTTGATTGTTTTTTTTTTATTACATTTTTGGGTTCGCTTTCTCTCGTCTACGATTTGTATCAAAAAAAATTTTTTCTTGAGTCCAATAAATGTCAATCTACTCGTTAAAAAATTTATTTTCCTTAAAATTCGTACATCTGAGTCATTTTTATTACTAAAAATTTTTATTGACTTCATATGTATAATAAACTTTTAGAAGCACACATAAATACATAAATTGTTCTAATACTTACGTATGAGCCAAGAAGTCCCAATCGCTGAGATCTTAATTTTCTAGATGTCGAACATATGTCAACACTTTTCTCCAATCTGAGCTGTTGAACTAAAATACACATAGCTACAAATATTGAGCTGCGATCAGTTCCCAAACTGCAAGAGAAAAACAAGACAGGTACATATATAAAGTATATTCTTTGGATATGTCTGAAGAAGTATCAACAATGGAGGAAGGCCAACTTCATGTACGCGAACGTTTTATGCAGAACTATAAAAACGAAAGAAAAGTAGTAGAAAAGCAGTAACAAACACACAGCCTTTCCTATACACACACATGTACACTGCCCGACAACCGATTAGCACACTCTCTAAACTATCTGTTTAAAGGCAAATAACTGTAATCTTTGAATATTTTTCATGCCCTTTTTTTGTCTCTTTTATTCTTTATCATTTTTACTCATTCTGAGAGTAACTTTGAGTTCTGGAAATGCATGCATTTTTTTTGCGACAGCCGATTAGCATATTTTTGCTTTAGTATCAATTTTTGCGTGTAAGATGTCGTGTTTGGCTGATTACAACTATTATTTATTTATTGTGATCAATTATCAATAAAATAAAAAAGTAATAGGAAAAGCAAAACCGTTGAATGAGTTTGAAAAAGGCAAAATAAAGGCTTACAGGGAGTGCGGCCAGTCGATACTTCAAATATCAAAAAATATTAAACGCAGCCGTGAAGTTATTACCGCATATTTAAACAATGAGGAAACGTATGGAAAAAACATGAAAGGTCGGCCCGCCAAGCGAATTATATTATATGCGTTTGGACTGTACAAAGAGTTATTTCGAAACCAACTTCGAAAGATGCAACGGCTCGAATTCTATCGATCAAATATAACCTGGACCAAGGAATGGGAGCGGTTTGGAGGGTCCTGATGGCTATGCCTACTACTTTCATGATCTCAGAAAGGAAGAGCATACTCTTGATCGTGCTGGCGGTGTCTTGGTGTGCGGAGCTATTTCTTACTTCTTTTACCATAGAAATTCAATTTTTAACCACATACGGCTGGTGCCATTGCGTACAAAGGAGTACTGAAAACGGCTTTTCCTGCAATCAAGGATATATTTGGAACCTTCCAGCAGGATAACGCACCAATTCACACAGCCAGGATCGTAAAGTCCAGGATTGAGGGTCAGAACGCTGAATTGCTGACTTGGCCGCCTTACTCACCCGACCTGAACATTATAGAAAATGTTTGGGGATGGTTAGCACGCAAAGTGTAAGAGACCGGCAGACAATATTCAACTGAAGCTCAACTCATTGAAGGAATAAAGAAGTCCTGGGAGGCTATTTCACTCAATTACATTAAAAATCTATATGACTCCTTACCCAAGCGGATGTACGTAGTCATACTTAACCGCGGAGGCCCAACACATTATTAAATTTTGTTAATAAAAAAAACGAAAATATTGAAATTAATGTTAAAAAAAATAATTTGAATAAAATTCGCATCAATTTTTTTTTTTAAGTTAATTTTTTAAGGTAAGTTCGTTTAAATTCATGTAAAATGTTATTAACAAAATTAATATCTTCTCTATTATTAAATCTCGTGTAGAATTTAATATTTTTTAAATGACAAAAAATTCATCTCAAAAGCTTTATTCGTTTTCCTCCTAAGACACGGAGCATAGGGTGTGCTAATCGGTTGTCGGGCAGTGTACATACCAACACAACACATTCGGATACCAAGAAATGTGGTTGTGAGTTAGAGAGACAGAGGACCAGTACAAGTAATGCTTCTGGAATGCAAATAAAATTTTCTTGGCTGCATCTATTGCACAAATTTTTCATTTATATGTCTTCATACGGGAGCTGTATGTTCTAGTTCAAAATAAACCTACTAATTATAATACCCTCTGCAAGGGTATACAAAGAGAAGCCGGGCAATACCAAGCATACAATAAGCATACACATATTTTTACCCTGTTCCTATAGTTCAAGAGGGTATATTAAATTTGTGAAATGTATGTAACAGGCATAAAGAAGTGTATATATTCATGATCAGCACAAGCAGCAAATTCGACCTAGCCATGTCCGTCGAGTTAGCATTTTAATTTTGCATAAAAATGTACCCAGATCAAGTTTATTTTTTTTTTTAGGCTGGCGCCCATAACAAACTATCGCAAATTGTAATTTTTATTTCATAACTTTTTTGTTATACTATTACAACGCATAGAAGAACGCGTTTCCGACGGAATCTATATAATTATGCCCGTCCGTCCGTCTGTCCGTCTGTCCTGTTTCAACACACAGATCTCAGAAGTCTTAAAAGATACAGGCTGAAATTTTTACCAGATGCCTCCTTTGTCTGCACGCTGGTCCGAATGAACACTTCCGGAATGAACCCTTAGGAGCATAACTTTTCTGTTTTGCTTCCAAATCAAATCAAATTCGGTTTATATCAATTTGAGGCGACCCCACGTCCCCTGACCAAATCTGATCAAGATCGGACAACTATATTATATATTTAACATATAACCGATTGTATCGGAATGAACATTTAGTAGCATAAGTTTTCTGTTTTTCATTCAAATTCGTCTTGTATCCCTTGTATCCACTCCATCCAGATTGAATCTAGGTCCGTTATATATTTACAATGTGAATGGTATATAAGCTTCGGCAAGCCGACGCTAGCTTTTCTTTCTTGTTTGTCATTGGAATTGAACCAAATTTGGGGATTATCTGTCCTAGAAGCATCTACATCAACTGAGCCAATTTGATTCGGATGGGGCCACTGTATCATATAGCCCCCCTAGAACTGATTGTTTGGGATTGAAAAATATTTTTTCCTTTTCATCCAAATCGAACCACATTCAGTTTGCTTTCATTTGAGGATGCCTTACGCCTGTTGACCAAATTTTATTTAGATCGGGCACAAAATGTTTGTTTTCACCAAATTTGGTTTGTATTAATTTTAGGAGGCCCTACGTCTGCTAACCAAATTTTATTCAGATCGGGCAACTATATCATATAGTCCCATATATGTTTGTTTTTCATTCAAATCGAGCCAAATTTAGTTTGTATCTTTTTTAAGAGGCTCCAAGACCGAATTGTCCGAATTTGATCAAGAACACTTTTTAACAGACGAACATATACATAAATACAGCTAAAGCCAGCGGCAACAAATCGGAGACATATAAACACGCTCATAAAAATACATTCATACGTACAGGTCGTGCCCACAAAGCCGACATAAACTCATATCTAGTTTGCTTGCTTGCAAATGAGAGATCAATTGGTAGCCGTTGCAATAAATATACATCTTTATGTATGGATCACTGATAATTTGTATACCATTCACAAAAAGTTTTGATGCTATATTAATTTGTGAGGAAGCTTGCAATACACAGAAGAAAGCATTACCGACTATATAAAGTACACATATTCTTGATCAGCTTGATGTTTCAACATGAAGATCTTAGAAGTCTTAAAAGCAACAGAGCTAAAATGATTACGAGATGATTCTTTTGTCTACAAGCTGGTTAAGTTCGAGTTTCATCCAGATCGGACAACTCCCATATTATCGATTGTTCCGAAATGAACACTTTGTAGCATAACTTTTCTGCTTTTCAAGTCATAGTTTGAGTTACAATGCTAACATAGTTTCTAGCAGTTCTACGACTGACAGAAAAATTAATTTTGCTCGGAGAGTTAATTTCACCATTAATCAGGTTATTTTTAAATATAACACTAAGCATATCTCTACAGTTTTCTAAGGATGGAAGGTGACGATGAAAGCATTAAGGTCTTCTTGCAGCGCAAAATGGGAGGAAGAGTCGTTAAAGGAAAAGGAAAGTTTAACATGGTTTAACATTAGTACACGAGAATGGGACAGTACGTATGGAAGATTATTGAAAACTTGGGTGAACAGAAGGGGAAGGAGGTGGCCACCTGAGATTTAGGTAGTCGGAAATCCGCTTAAGAAGATAGGATGGCAAGACAAGAAGATTCAACTTTTGTATAAGTAAATAGTGATTTATCGAGTCAAATGCTTTGATTAAGTAAGTGTAAATGACGTCAGTCTCTTTTATAATCTTAAATCCTTGTATGCCATTAGAAGAAATTCAAGTAAATTAGTGATGGTAGACGTACGCTTCATGAACGCATGCATAAAACATGAAATTATAGAAATACAAGAATTTTGTAACTGCAAAGTTATTTTTATTCTTAAATCCTTATATGACATTATCAAGTAAGTGAAAAATCAAGTAAATTAGTGGTGGTAGTCATACGCTAAAATTATGGAACCACAAGAATGTTGTAACTGTGAAGTGATTTTTTCAAAAAGCTTAAGAATGGCACAGTTTTTATATGCCCCTATTAATTTGGACCATGGAAAAACTTTGGCTTAATAGAATTAAGTTCATTAAGCAATACGATTTTAGTAAAGTAAAGTGGGGAAGTTATTAGACCTGTGTAAGTTTTAAGGGTATATATGATACTTAAGAGACGAATAAGACTTTTGAAAAAACTCTGCAAAGAAATCGGCCATGCCCTCATCTGTATTTTCTTTAGTCTTTCAGCCTTCTTCTCCTCATAGGGTAGAGAATAGCCCTAGTAAGAAAATTAGGGTGCTCCTCAAGCCTGTCAAAATGTTTTATAGCTATTGAGTTTAGATCATCTTCCACTTGTCACTTGCTCACGTACCACGGGGCTACACAAATTTGATGGACTGTCTTATTTTGAAAAACCTGTATTCTTCTAAGTTGGGTTTTGGAACAGGATCCATATACTGGTAGGACATATCTAAGGGCAGGTGCAACCACTTTCTTCTTTAGAGCCAATTTGCTCCGCTCGTTTAGAAGTCAACCAAGGTTTTCTATTTCGTCCTTTATCTTAAAGCTAATCGCTGTCACATGCTGCCTATAAGGGAGCTTCTTGTCAAGGTGGACTCCACGGTAGCAGTGCGACTCCTTGAGAGTGATCGACGTGCCTAATACGGTCGGAGTTCTGCACAGTTTCTTCCAGAGTTTATGTACCATAGCAGCAGATTTTTCAAACCCTTAAAAATGGAATGAAGAATTTTGTAAATGAAGTCTACCGCACTGTCCATATCTGTAGAAGTCGGCTTGAAAGATGTCTTCGTTATGACTAACGGAAATCGGGGTTTTTAAATGAATATGTTCTAGCCAACATGTTAGAAGATGCAGGCACTGCAGGCATAGGAATATCGATTACTATCGATCGTTACTACGTGTAATGAGAGATGAAACGGGTCTTCAGGAAGCAAAAGCGGAATACCTGTTGAGAGGCTGAAATGGAAGTGTCAGAAAGAAAGATCACATCAAGCAGGACCATGAGATATCACTGCTGTTGAAGTCACCAACTCTGTCAGAAAGCATTGACGCGACAGACTGGATAGCATTAAGATGGTCCAGATGGTAAAAAGAAATTTCGTAACGTGAAAGAATGTAAAAGGCAGTGATAAAGCAAACAAAGCAATTAAGAGATACTTTAGTACTTATAAATTCAATTTCATTCAAAAAAATAAGCGGAATTTGCTCTGATAAAAATCCAAAATCAACAGCAATCAGTACAGCACCGTCCTGACGAGAGATACGATCAAATCTAAAGGCGGAATAATTATAATTAAAAATTGCCGTGTCCAAGATGTCTGGCTTTAAGCATGTTTCAGTAAAGATCAATATATGAAAATCAAAGGGAAGGTTATCTGTGTAAAGTTTAGAAAATTTAGAACTGAGGCAACTTGGTAGGCAAGAAAAAGAGATAAAACTAGTTTTTATACTCGTACTCAAGTAGATTAAACGAGTATATTGTATTCGTGCAAATGTATGTAACAGGCAGAAGGAAACGTCTCCGCACTTATAAAGTATATTGTTGATCAGCATCAACAGCCGAGTCCATCTATCCATCTAGCCATGTCCGTCTGTCCGTCCGAATGAACACCTAGATCTCGGTATAGTATGTAGACTCCTTTTATGGGCCGTCAAATCAAGTTCGTTTTAAAATTTTGCCCCATCCCCCTCCCGCCCCCGCAAATCGATAAAACCTTTTTTTTAAAAACCTTTTAGTTGAAACTCGGTTTGTATTGATTGGTTAAGATCGGAATGCTGAATACGAGTATCTTGTTACTTGTTTGAAACTGAAATGCAACTGCTGTCAGAATTAGCGACCGATCTAGAAGGGACTGCTCTAGGAAGGTTGACAGATGAATCGGTTACAGACTCCTGCCCGAAAGAAGAAGGAATCGTTCTTGTGCATTCAGCTTCCTCTTGATTGGATGGAGGGAGGGAGTGTACCCAATAAAGCGTTCGCTGTAGGAAGCAGTTGCTGTATGGGCTGGGAACTTTCTAACGGATGCGGAGAAATCAACAAGATAAGCGTGGCGTCATGCTCATTGGGCTTGGGCACTAGAGTGAGAGAATTACAAGAGTGTACCTAGAGCTTATACACCAAATCAGCTTTTTTTGGCTTTAGCAAATCAACTTTGAAATAATTTAAATTTAATGCGAGCTTCGACAGAGTTTCGTTTATTTGGAGAAAGCCAGCGTGGAAGGTCTTAAAGCCATCCTTTGCGTTCTTTATGAATATTCGTATCTCGGGTTCAGCTGGCCAACAGGACTCGCAAATGAATTTGAATCCCTTACCGTTGTTGAGATAAACAGCGGCACCGCATTGGATCTTGAAATGAATGGTATTATCGCATAGTCAGCAGAACAAGAGTGGCTCATTTGAGTCTACCTTCATCAAAAACGATACTTTATAACCCACCGATATTATAAAAGCAAATTAATATACTGATAAACAGCGGTACCGCATTGGATCTTGAAATGAATGGTATTATCGCATAGTGAGCAGATCAAGAGTGGCTCAGTCTACCTTCATCAAAAGTGATACTTTATAACACACCGATATTATAAAAGCAAATTAATATACTGATAAATACTAAATTTCACACGGGGAACCTTAAAGTCTAAACACACAGAACTCTGAAACAGTTACAATACAAACACAGATAAACGACGAGACGGAGGCGAGGCAGACGTATGGAAATTACAATTCCAAATGCAAAAAGCACAGCAATAAAAACTCACAAAAAAACAATATCAGTTGTTTTAACGGCATCAACAATGCGAATTATCGCAAAACAAAGCAGAGAGCTTTTCAGCCGGCAACAAACCACGTTGACCGAACCGAGGTTAAACACTTTAAAATAAACTGGAACACAAACTTGGAAAATTAATTTAAAACTTTGAAAATCGACGGTAAAATTAATAAAACAAGGGAGCGAAAAGTCAAAGCGTCCGAGTTAAGCAAGAGTAAGCGGGCGAGTAATATATATCGATAAATCGAGTTTTTAGTATATGTATTCGATATCGCTAGTTATCGATGCACGTGTATCGATAATTACGTTTTGGATATATGTACACTGATATCTTTCTATCTACAAAAATATATCGATAGATGAATACATATTGATATCGGTAAATATAAATACATTTTATCGACGTTCCACCACCACTCATAAATTTCTAAAATACCATAGAAACTTCTGGTACTATGTAAAGCAAGAAAGTAACCAACACATTACTATCAACAACAACAAACATATATCAATATCAGGAGGCGTAGCGACGCACGCAGTCTTAGTTAGTATGCTATTACAAATTCCAATAGTTTATGCGCCAACAAAAGAAGCATCTTGCCTGTCTACAACCTATGACCTCCATTTTAACCAACTTGCAGTTGGACTCTTGCAAAATGTGTACAAATTTCAGTGTCATACCTATTTCGGTTTGACCTGTGCGATGACCTTCAGTCAGTGAGTAAGTCAGTATAAAAAGTTTCATATATATATATATATATATATATATATAGATCAAATGGCATTAATCTCCGCGACAACCAGCACAGACGTTGTGGAAGTCTATTCCCTGATAACGCACTACGGGGGAGATCGAAATATATTGGGAGAAAATAAAAATTATTGTTTTTTTCACTTTAAGCTGACAAGTCCAACAATGTATTATTTTGTGAATTACCTGCAATGAACAGTAAGGGGAGATCGACAACCAGCATTTTTATGACTTCTGTAATGGTTGTATGCTTGATCCATCAGTTCTATAATTCCACGGCATACTTCAGGAACTTCTCCATCAACGGTAGGCCAACCGTTGTACTGAAATTGTGTAACCTTTAGAGTGTCATCTATTTTACAGTTTGTGACATAAAATTCGCGCCTCGTATAATAGGGGCAACTTTCGCTGTGTACATATTTAACCAGTATGTGATCATATTGAATTTCATCATCTGCCCAGTAACGTGGACATTTACTTGGACCATCTCCAATCTGAAAATAAAATGTGAAAGTTTTTGTATATTAAAAATTGAAACCAACGAAATGTCTTGAATTTTAAAGATAAAAATAAATAGATGATAGTTTAATACCCTGTACCAAGTAAGCTCTTATATGGTATAACGGTAAGCCATCCGGATCAAAATTGATCAACGGACTTGGGGCTTCCCAAAATCGATACAAACCAAGTTTTTATTAATTTTAAATAAGTCAGAACGCCATAGTCGAAGATCTTTGTACTCACCTTTTATTTAATATTCGACAGTCGTGGTATACTTTTGGGTGGGGTTTTTATACAAAATGTTTTTTTTTGCCGTTTTGTATACAATTTTTATCTTATCTGAAATTCAGCAGATCGGTAGATGATGTGCTTATCTATATAAAGACCGAGTTTTAATTAAATATCACAAACATTTTCGGAGATATACGCCTCTTCACTTATGACCATTTAGCCGCTGGTGTTGGTGCTGGCGTCTAAGGCTCAAACCTTTGACGTCAGGAGATCAACAGCAGTCGCGGGTTCGAATCCCGCGCTTGGGCTGGGTGTTCCGTGTTGTATATATATGTTTGTGTTGTGTTTGTTTGTGCTCGTCCTCGTCCCTGTCAATTGTGTGTACCCCTCATCACTTCACCAACTCACCCCCTCACCTACTTTCACCCCTCCTCAACAACTCGACACAAGTTAATGTACTGTAATTGCCAATGTAAAAACGCCATACAATATACTGATTGTCCACATAACAGGACAGATTGTATATAAAGATAATGATATAAAATAAATTAACTTATGACCATTAACATATATACGACATACCGTGACCTTCATTTTGCATATTAAACGTGATTAATTAAATAAAATTTTGATTTTCTCTGTAATCAAACACAATGAAAAACACAATCTCTTTAAATTTCACAAGCAAATGCTCGAGAGAGTCCGTATGTTCGAGAAGTAAAATTGCAAAATACTGCCGCTCACTCTTCTCGCCGAATGAGCTCTAAATATCGAGTGTCTCAGTTGCTGAAGCTATGAAAGAAATAAGTGCAAGAAAGGTTAAGTTAAGTTACACCGTTGCCATCCTCGTACTCTAGTAGAGTTAACGAGTATATTGTAATCCCGCAAATGTATGTAACACACAAAAGAAAGCTTTTCCGACCCCATATATTCTTGATCAATAGTAACAGACAGCCAAGTCGATTAAACCGTGTCCGTCTGTGCGTCCGTGTGAACACCTATTATGGAGATTATAAGAGCTAGAGTCACCAAAGTTGATATGTAGACTCCCCTAGTACTTCGACAGATCAAGTTTATTTTAAAATTTTTGCCACACCCCTTCCCACAATTTTTGAGTTTTTTAGTTTTGAGTGTGAGGGTGTGCTGAGTACGAGTATCTAATAGTCGGAATATCGACTATAGCGTTCCTACCTATACCTATACCTTCCTCTCTTGTTTTTTGGTTTTTATTTTTAATAACTATTTTGCCATCTACGAAATAAATACATATACAAGATATTAAACAAACACTGTATCTTTATATATAAAAATTGACATCTCTGTTTGTCTCTCTGTCACAGAAACTTCTGGTGATCTGTAAAGCAAAACAGCAAGAAAAACACATTACATTGAAGATTACTAGCACAACAACAAACATAGATCAACAGGAGAAGCTTAGCTACTCGAATATATAATCTACAATGCAAATATAAATGATTGTCACGAGAGTATCTTTTCCCAAGGAAGGCTGCCGTTTGGCTACCGTGTTTCCTTTTATTGTGAATATGAATTCATCATCCAATTTAGTGTTATTATCTATCCCGCTTATTAGTTTCTGTGCGACGAGCATTGCTGCTAGTCGCGGGATTGGTCAGAAAAGGCAGCAAAGGTAGGTAGAGTAAAAACATTAACGACCGTGTCACTGAAATTTCTTCCACTCGAATTCCAAAAGAATATTTTTCTCTGAGATTTGATTAAATTGACCACTAAAGAAATTTTTTTCAGCTAAAAGGACTTACTTTTGAAAACAATTTTAGTTTTCTGAGTAATTTGCATTCATTGCTTTTGGCTAGTTATATGGGGCTATATGATATAGTGCTCCGATCTTGACGATTTTTACAAATGTGCAGCTTACAGCAGAAAGAAGGCTATTGTGAAAATTACAAGTCGATACAAGTAAAAATTATAATACCGTCTGTAAGTAATATCAAAAAGTTGACATAAACTAAATATGTTGTTCTTTCAACTAACTTTCGACTTCGGAATCTGTCGTTCCCAAAGTTTAGTGAAAAGTATTCAGAGTTTAAAAATTTTATGAGTTTGTTTGAAACACTTGTTCATAATGATCCCTCTATTTAGAACATCTAGAAGTTCAATCATTTTATATCTGTGATGAAGGCTTAGGCACAATAAAAGCATTCGAAGTCACCAAGGGCAACTATGAAAACGCACTAGCAGGAGTAAAAATAGTTTTTGATTACGAAGTCCTAATTGTCATTGTTGCCTAAAATTTCACATTCTTCTGCTTCATCGCTAAGGAATCTGATTAATGCAGTTTTTCCGCTGTTTGTGAATCGCTGCTCTCGATGGTCGAAAAATTTTAAATGCCATTCTCATCCGCCTCGTTATGAAAAACCAAACGAAATGGGTCGGTGATTTTGTTTTGACTCAACCTCGATTACGGTTCACAAATAAATTTTGTGACCGATGGCAGCTTACTTGGAATAGGTGAATCCGAATCTCGAGTTAACGTACATACCTTTATGAAGTCGCGAGTCAATTGTAGTGAGCTCTCCGCCTAAAATCTATTTCTGGGCACCAAACGAATCAGACAATTCATGTGTGACTGGAAAACTCCAACTTCCCTCAAACCGCTAGAACAACGCTGAAGTCCACCATAATTCAACTGCATTAAATCAAAGTTAAACGGTTCGTATTCACAGACTCTATGTCACTGATCGAGATATATGGCTTTGCCGACGCCTCAATACGAGCGTCTGACGCTTGTGTATACAGCCAGACTGCAAAAGGTTTTCGCATTTCGTTATTGACTACCAAATGCAAAGTAGCCTCACTGAAGACGAAAACTCTTCCTAGACTTGAGTTGTATGGCGCTCACCTACTTGGAGATCTCAGTCGCCGAATCGCACGACTTCTATAGTGTCAATTACGGATTCTCTGGTAAGATTCGGAAATTGCACTTCACTGGATAAAGTCACACTCTTCGTCGTTGTCATTTGTGTCAAATCGAAAGGCTGAAATCCAAGAGTGGACAGAGAATGCTTATGCTTGATGCTTGATAGCAGCAGCAACAGACATTGTTTCCCACGGCTGCAAGCCACGGGGCTTGTTACGCGAGAAGCTCAGAGTAGAAGCTCCAACCTCCCGGTCAAGGGGCGCAACCGCATAACAAGCGATACGGTTCGCGAAGACGGAAAAAAACGGACTCGCTGCTCACTTTCAGTGAAAGTAAAAACAACAAACATTACAATATCTACGTGTAAGAATAGAAGTTTAATTGAGTTAAGTGAGTTATTATTAGAGATACAGTTAAAGAGATTATTGTAGTTACAGCAAAGGTCACCAAAAGGTTCATGCAGGAGATAGTTTAAATTACAGTGCTGAAGAAAGATAGGATCATAATTTCTAGTAGTTCTACGAGGAACACAAAAACTGATTTGGCTAATTAAAGACGACGAGTCAATATCACCATTAATCAGCTTATGTGTAAAGATAACAATAAGCATAATTCTATGATTTTCAAGAGATGGAAGGTTTATTAGCAGGAGCCTACTTGAATATAAAGGGAGGGGGTTTTTCCCAATTCAACGCACGGAGAGCAAGAAGTAAAAATTTATTTTGAACAGACTCAATGCCGTCCTGGTAATTGCTGTATTGTGGACACCAAACACACGATGCGTACTTTCAAATAGGTCGGACAAGCGAAGTATACAGAAGTTTGGTTATATAAGGATCATCAAATTCCTTCGACCATTGCTTGATAAAACCCAGAACACCCACAGCCTTATTGATGGTAATTGAAATGTTTAAGTCGAATTTTAATTTAGGGCCTAAAAGAAAACCTAAGTCATCAACGGAGTCGATCCAATCAAGGGGCATGTGGTTAAGAAAGTATGATGTCTGAAACGGTGTGCTACAACAAAACGACATAACAGTTGAGATCCCACGATTGGAAGGAATCAAGGTTAGCTTGCAGCTTTAAGTGGGAGGAAGAGCCGTTAAAGGACAAACAAAGTTTAACGTCGTCGGCGTACATAAGTGCACGAGAGTGAGATAGAACCTGCGGCAGCTCGTTGATAAATAAGGTAAAGAGAAGGGACCGAGGTGGCTACCCTGCGGACCCCAGATGTAACCCTAAGGGGCTCACAGTAAGAGTTAACTTATGAAGAAGTAAACAGTGGCTTTCCGAGTCAAATGCTTTGCTGAAGTCAGTGTAAATGACGTCAGTTTACATTTTATTCATAAATCCTTGTATTACAAAAGAAGAAATTCTAGCAAATTAGTGGTGGTAGACCTACGCTTCATAAACCCATGCTGAGCAGATGAAAATATAGAACCACAAGAGGGCTGTAGCTGTGGTGTTAATAAATTTCCAAAAAGTTTAGGAATACAAGACAGTTTATTCCTCTGTAGTTTTGGGCATCCGACTTATTCCTCTTTTTTTGGTGTGGAATAATAAACGACTCCTTCCAAAGAAAAGGGAAAGACGAAGAATTGAAAGATATATCAAAAAGCTTCAAAATTGGCTTACAAAGCGCACCAGCGCAGAATTGAGAATACACCCAGAAACTCCAAGTTAGGCTTAATAGACTTAAGTTCATAAAGCAATAAGCTTTTAGTGCCTAGAGGAGGTGAGATGTTATTAGACCTGTGTAAGCTATACGGGTATATCTGATCACACTGATACTGAAGAAAGGCATAAGTTGTTTGAAAGAACTCTGCAAACAAGTCGACAAGGCCTTGATTTGTTCTTGCTTTAGTATTTAAAAACAATGAAGAAGGTAGGACAGAATTAATAAAATTATAAAATTGTTTAGGGTCCTGAGAAAATTTAACCCTACAGCGATGCAAATATGCTTTATAGCACTCAGAATTAATGATAGTGAATCTTGAACGAGCAGCAATATAGCCCGAATAGTCAGAGGTCCTTCTTGAGACTTTGAACTTCTTAAAGAGTCTACATATGATACTTTTAAAATTATACAACTTTGGAGTAAACCAAGGAGGCTTATTAAGCCTAACTCGACTACTGAACGGAACCAAATCCTTAAAAATGGAATAAAGAGTTTTGTAAAAGAAGTGAACCGCACTGTCCATAACTGTACAATTGTACAAGTATGACCTGTCTGATTGAAGGATGGCATTGTTAAGGCTAGCGAAATCAGCCTTTCTAAATGAATATGTTCTAGGTGATAAGTTGGATGATGCAGATACAGAAGGAATATCCATAGTAAAGTGTAATGATGGGTAAAACGGGTCTTCAGGAAGCAGAACTCTAGAGACCATGGCAGGGTCAGAAGAAAAATATCAAATCAAGTTGGCGATTCAATGACTTTGTTACAAAATTAACTTGAGATACGGACAATTCGATCACAGAGGATCATGGGACATCAAAGATGTTGAAATCACAAATAACCAACAATTGGTCAGTATCAGAAAGCATTGACGCGATCGATTGAATAGCATTAAGATTATCCAAATAAAAACAAATATCGGATCGTGGACAGTGATAAAGACAGGAAAACATTTAAGAGACACTTGAGTACTTATAAATTGGTTTCGACGGAAGGCCGGAATCAGCAGCAATCAATACACCACTATACACCAATACACCACATAATTATTAGAAAAGATTGCTGAGTTGCTAACCAAGTTCTGTAAAAACTAAAATATAAAAATCAAAAGATAGGCTATCAGTGTAAAGTTTAGATTTAAGGCCTTTGCGTCAGTATGGACTCTAATTGGTATCCGATTTCTAGTTCTAGTTCTCCTTCATGACTAGGTGCTCAGGCCGGAAACTTTTGGCAGATTCTGTCAAAACAGTCGTCCGGAACACCTATCCTGAAAGAAGCTATATTGCGCGTAGCAATAAACCTAAACGTTTCTACCTTAATCTTCGAACTATGTGAACTAGTTTTGGCCTGTACGGAAACATATTCTGATGTAGAATCTACGGATAGTCTAGAAATAAAGACCATCTTCGGCTTTGGAATGCCGATGAGAGGTCTAGGCAGGGTAGCCACAGCAGTGGGTATGCTGCTGTCTAATGAAATCAACGATACTGAGGGCGCGATACTGGAAAGTTCGACAGGGGGCGCATTTTCCGACATTTGCGCAGATGACGAACCTTCAATTTTCGTATCATCCATTTTTTCTAGAATGCCGGGAGGGCCCATCCCCATTAAAGCGTCCGCAGTAGGCAGCCGCTGTACGGGCTGGGGACTGAAACTATCGAGCGCACTAGGAGTACGACTTAAAAGACTTAATATTAAAAGATGTGAAAATTGCTGCGAGCGTTGAGAATGACGTATTTCAATTGCTTAAAGCCAACGTGAAGAGCACTAAAGCCTTCCTTTGCGTTCCTTAAGAACGAACGCAACTCGGCTTCAGCAGGTCTACACAACTCGCATGTCAATTTCAAACCATGATTATTTGTAAAAATAATCGCTTATACGGACACTGATTTTGGCACATTTGAATAAAATGAAAGACCGTTAATTTATATGACGCGATGCGGTCCTAAGGGGGAGTCGTGCGCAGACGTCAGAGTTCTCCTACGTGATGTACCCCGCGTGATGTCCCTCTCGAGGTCTTTGGTCCGAATGTACCCATCTACGCCGGTGATACGCCTCACAATGCGGGCCTGCTCGATTCGGATGCAGTGGAGATTTTATAGAGATGCTATTCCATTCAGTGGAATGGTATATTGTGAGGCCAATATCACATTATATATGGGGAACTTGATTCATTCAGGACGGCTGTTGAGGAGCCGGTCCCTCCTCCTCGCCCAAGTCCTGATGTTGTGTGCGAATTCAAGGACGTGTGTCCTAAATCACGGCGTTGTTCCACCTGCCCGCTCAACAGCCAAATTTCTTCAGGTTCTCCTGTAGGTACTGAAGCATATCAGTGGTTGAGTAGATACAGGAGTCCCTGGCCAGGAAAGTGCACAACATGACGACCTGTTGACGCGCAGTGGCGATGTCATGCCATGCGTGAATAGGCTGTACAATATGGCCTCCAACACACTGCATTGTGGCAAACCAGCTCGGATGTGCTTGACGCCAGAGCAGGCTACATAATAGATCACTACGAAGGTCGTGTCCTGCAGGAAACTTTGCACCAGTGAATAGAGCTGCGGACTCAGAAGAGCCTTCAGTTTGAAGAGTAGCCCATCATGTCGCACCATGTCAAACGTTTGATGGATTTCCAGCCACCCCGTATAGCCTTCAAGCCTGAACACAAATTGGAAGCTTGGGATGGCTTTTCTGACGGGCTCATAGACCAATATTATGCGTAGCATGCCTCGCTGCAGTATCTTGCCAAAGGCGGGAAGTAAACTTATGGACCTGAATATGTCCGGGTTATCAGGTGGATTGCCGGTCTTAGGGAGCATGATGACTCGTGCAACTTTACACGATCGTGGGAAGCATCCTGTCCTTGCAGTTCATGATTTCTTGTTGGGATATGGGAGAGACAGGTAGCTCCATCTGGTGTGGTACATTGAGCGCTTTTGCAATGCTTTGTACCCTGCGTGGTAAGACGAAGCTGTAAGGCTGGAACCTGGCCTCCAGGTTACCCGCAAAGGAATCAGCAGGGTAGCTCTTGGATAGGGTCCAGGACCTATCTGGGTTCCTGAGAGGAAAACTTGGAGTGACGTGCCTCTTGAACCGCTTACTGAGCTTCCAAACCTCAAAGCCAGAGCTCTAGTCTGAGGAAAACAGCATGCCATGACTTTTTGATTGTGACATTTCTGATAATTTTATTTCATTATTTCGGAAATTGTACTATTTAATATAAATTTATATATTTTATCTGGTCCACTTTGGAAAACTCACATAACTACAATAAATAACTTTTCTTGAGACCGTTCAAACAGAGGAAACGCTTCTCGCAGGGCGTTGCAAACTTCTTGACAAATTTATGACACTTTTCATTAAGCGCATAACGACAAACACACAAAGAAAAAGGGAGCGTCGACATTTCCAATCGCATTGTTGCGCTTGCAGCTGGTGCTTTGTATCATCGCTTCTCCTTCTTTTCTGTTTTGTACTTTTTATTTTGTTGCTTCGCTTTTCAAATCAAAGGACTGTTGAATAATAATTATAATTACATATGTAATAACTGTAATAACATATACGAAAATTGTAATATACGAGGTATGTTCAAAAAGTAAGGCAAATATATTTATTTATTCATCAACATTCATATTGCCTCTTTCAAAGTAATCCCAATGAGATACAATGCACTTGTGCCAACGCTTTTTCCAGTCTTTAACGCAGTTCTCATAAGCACTTTTTGGTATAGCCATTTTTTATTTATCGGGAGTTGACGTATAATGCGCTGCACATTCAAGTGGAGCCACACGCGGGGCTTGTTACGCGCGAAGCCCAGACTAGAAGCTCCCACCTTCCGCCCAACCGACCGAGAGGCGCAGTCGCATAATTAGCGACACGAATCGCGAAGACGGAAAAAACACGGACTCGCTCGCTCACTTTCAGGGAAAGGAAAAACTGCAAGCTATAAACAATTTGCATTATCTACTAGCTAGATGCGTTAGTATGGATGTTTTATTTGAGTTAATTTCTCATTCATGAATCGATACAAATATACCGTTGCTTTTGGGAAGTTTCAGGCTATCTAATGCATAGCACTTGTCACGTTCATTCTGGCACATCTCGGTGGTGGCCGCCTTGTCATTACACATTCAACGAAAGTATGGACATTCATGTTTTTGATGATAGTCCGATTGACACAGAAAAACATCAACAGGCAGACCTTACCTTACCTCTTTCATCAGGGCCCGTCCACATGGTGCTGCTTTTATCATATTATATAAGTCCACAGCATCCTTGCGACAATAGTCGTACATTTTGATATGGTACCCAAGGAGAAACCTTGGGATAATCCGCATACATTTTCTCTGCATCAAGCTTCACCATCTTCATGTCAAGTGAATCGCTTTTGCTTATATAATTTTTCTGCTTATACAGGCACTCCACGAAAGAAACCGCAGTGATTTGCCCATATCAGTGTCGCCATCTGGCGGCAGCTTGGACGAATGAATGGCAAATCATTTGACCAGAGAATCCTTTCCCAAATGCATCTGCGAACAGCAGCCGCTATGCTCTTTTGAGCAAAGATCATCTCCTCGATTATCATCAGCGCTAGACGTTGTAACCGCGTCAGTTTCCTCGGGATCTTGTTCTTGCCAGATTTATATGAATGAAGAAGTATATAGGTTTATATGTCACCATTCTCCTTGAATGTTAAGCGTTAAAAGCAGAATAGATATTTTTGCCAGAGACATTTTAGTATCACATTGCACAAGTGTGGTAATTAGGATAATTTTTCTAGATAGATTTCAAAAGTACCTATATAAACAGCATTTCTTTAAATCGTATCTTTAAATCTTTAAATCAGCTTACCAGCGGTCACATCCACAACTGCTGCAGGCATTCCGATGGTCACAATGACATAATCGATTACTGTGCTAAACAAATTGACTCCAAGCTGATCAACTGATCAATCCCAATAAGGAGGCTTTTGTCGATTTCACCGCTGACCGTGCCATTGCCAGCACCTGCTTTGGAAAATGTGTGTTCGACAAGTTTGAACAAAATGCAAGGCAATGATCTAGACATTGAGGCCATGTGAAAATATTTCAATCCAAAGCAAGCCATCGATTCTGAATATGCCAAGGATATTATCAATGCATTCGATCACTGTCATGGCAAGAGTGAGTTTTTACTTGGTCAACCTTGTTTCATTATTTTAAATTTGTGGTTCTTTGTAGGCGTGGCGAACACCGTCAAGTTCCTCTCGAATCCATTGTTTACAATTTCTCAGCAAACCTGTGAGCCCAAGCCTAGCGTTATAATGGCCTGTGTGATGCGTAAGTTCTTCCACAACTGTCCGGTTGATCGTTGGTCAAGGACTAAGGAATGTGAAGAAACTTTGGCATTCAGCAAGAACTGTAATAATTTATTGAATTAACAAATTTTAAAAATTGTTTTGGGTCCTGAGAAAATTGTACCCTACAGCGATGCAAAATATGCTTTATAGCCTTCTGAATTACTGACAGTGAACCTTGAACGAGAAGCAATATAACGCGAATAGTCCAAGGACCTTCCCGAGATGTTGTACTTCTTCAAGAGGACTACAAGATGTTGAAATCACCAAAAACCAACAACTGATCAGCATCAGAAAGCATTGACGCGATTGAATAGTTTTAACATGATCCCAGTAAACAGAAATATCGGAACGTGGAGAATATGAGGCAGCCATAAAGACAGAAAAACATTTAGGAGGTAATAAAGTACTTATGAATTCAATTAAGCAGAATTGGTTCCGACAGAAGGCCAGAATCAACAGCAATCAGTACGCCATCACCCTGGCGGGAGGGACGATTAAACCAATAGGCGGTATAATTGTTAGGAAAAATTGCAGAGTGTAAGATATCAGGTTTTCACCAAGTTTCACTAATTATTAAAATATGAAAACCAAAAGATAGGCT
Organism: Hirtodrosophila duncani; assembly: GCA_037043425.1. Lineage (NCBI taxonomy): Eukaryota > Metazoa > Arthropoda > Insecta > Diptera > Drosophilidae > Hirtodrosophila > Hirtodrosophila duncani. Next base: position 179,025 of record JBAMBM010000632.1, on the reverse strand, counting down.
ATCAGTGCTCCTTGCACTCTTCTAGCGTTTTTTTTTTTCACCAATCGTTGCAAATCTCCTTCCTTTTATAGGTCTTTTAAGATTAGAGAACATGAAAAAGTCACAGGTATCTGAGGCGTGATTGTCGTGTTGTTTTTGGCGAAAAACCCTCTTTCAAAATTCTAAGTAACGGAACAAACTTCGCTCATACATGTCTCATACCGAAAGCATTTTAAAAAATTGCATGACACGAGCCGACTAATATGGCAACATGCTCAGCAACTTCTCTTATGGTAATTCGAAGATTTTCAAAAACAATTTCCTTTACAGCTTCGACGATATCTTCTGGGGTGTATTTTCTTGGCCATTTTGAAAGAGTTTATACATTTTTTTACAGACGGTATTATACTTTTGTCACGATATCTGTAACGCTTAGAAGGAAGCCGACCCGATAACGTCGATGTCCAATGTTGATCATACAACAAAAGTTGCGCTTTGAAGAGCAACTTAATTTTGATAAGTTGCCTTCTTCGTTCGTGTGTAGCTCAGTTGAATCGACGTTATCAGCATATCCAGACAGGAGTCAAGTAAAGGACGTGTGTCCTTCGTTTTCATGCGCAAAGGCAGAAGAAGAAAGTTGATTGGAAATGTAATTATTGCTCAGCGACCAGTCAAGAACTAGACAGACCCAATTTGGTATGTAGACTCCCCTTGCGGGGCGTCAGATCAAGTTTGTTTTAACTTATACCACGCCCCCAACCGCCCCGGCAAAACCACTAAACTTTATATCTTCCACAAATTTTAGCGCATTTAGTGGAAACTCGGTTTGTATATGTATAAGCACATAATCTACCGATTTGCCGAGTGTTGTAAAGATCGGACTCGCAAAGGATTGCGAGATATGTAAATGGATAGTATGAAAGAGTACCTCAACCTTGGCCACATGTCATTGCTTACTAACAGTCCTCCAGGATATCAAGCAAAACGTCTACTCACTCTCATTGAACGAGACATTGATGGTAGGTGCGACTACTCAGAGGGAGCCCTACTCTACTCTTTCGCAATTTCGATTAAACAAATTTGCGCTAACAGCTGACATTTCAAAAATGTATAGACAAGTAAATGTCGCCGAAGAAAACACTGTAAGTTACATCCAACTGGATCACAAGTTATTTCAAGTGGTTTTTACGTTGACGATACGCTTACAGGGGCAAACAGTTGGGAAAACAAATTTGCGCTAACGGCTGACATTTCAAAAATGTATAGACAAGTAAATGTCGCCGAAGAAAACACAGCAAGTTACATCCAACTGGATCACAAGTTATTTCAAGTGGTTTTTACGTTGACGATGCGCTTACAGGGGCAAACAGTTGGGAAGAACTAAAACTAATCCGTAAGGAAGTTGGTGAGGTTTTAGGACTTGGAGGTTTAAAGATGGCAAAATGCGCTTCAAATCATCCCGGTCTGCTGTCTAACAGTGGGCAGGCGAAGTCTCTACAGTTTCATTCTTCTGTTTCCATAAAAACACTTGCAATGCGATGGAACCCTCAAAATTATTTGTTTCGCTATAATTTAGATATTTCGTATGATCCCTTACCCACAACTAAGCGCAACATTTTATCGAACGAACTTCATGGAAGCGAGCAAGGTGCTCGAGGAACTACACGCAGCGTTTCAGCGGGATCAGGATCATATCAGGATGTACTCTCAGCACCACACTTTGGAGGCTTATGGGCAACGCCGCTCACATAGGACGAGCTGAGCACACACCTGTTAGAGGTAGAGCTGCTGCTCAACTTCAGGCCAAGCATCTCTCCAGATAACGATATCAAAGATGGGAAGCACTCACTTCTGGTCACCTCCTAATCGGGCAACCTTTCTTTCCCTGCCGCCCGAATCCGAGCGACGCAGTCAGAAGCAAGGCTAGCTTCCGGTATCTGAAGCGGTGGCGAATGCTGTCAGAACACAAGCAGCGGTTCTGGCAGAGCTGGTCCAAGGACTACCTGGCCAGCGTGTATTACCGCCATCAGTGCAGGACTCTACCTGAGAATAGGATGTCTCCTCCTGGTCCCCGAAGACATGCCATAAACAAAAATGGATCACTGGAAAGGTGGTGGCAATAACGATGTTAAAGTGCGCGTAGCCGAAGTGCGCACATCAGCATGCATCATTAAGCGCCCAATCCACAAGCTGGCTGTGCTACCACTAGATGGTTAAAGCGCCTGTGGCCTTCAACGGGACGGAATGCTTGATCAGATTAATTTAGTTTAAGTTTCATAAATAAAATGTTTGAGTTTATAATATAAAGAAAACTTTGTAAAGCAGAATAAAAGAGCATGCATTGAAAGAACATTTAATTTCAAATTTACATTATGTTGCGCTCATATGCGTATGCCAATGTCATTCGCATCTCACTGTTTTTGATCTAAACTGTTATGTGCTCTCACGAACATGTGCTACATGCTCTAATATTCTGCTCATTTGTATTGCATTTCTCTAATACTTGATAATCTTACTGTTATCGCCGCTAAGTCAAGCTAAGTTAGCTCTGCGTTGACTGAGGGTGACTTAGATGCTAAATTCCTGCAGCTGTGACCAGAATTAAACGTTGGATTGCTACCGCTGCTGTCTTCCTCATTGCTGTGGAAAATTACCAGCCAAGAAGAGCCGTGGAAGAGCTCAAGGATTTTCAACTGCATTGTTTACACATTCAATGGGTCATTTAAAGCTGATAAAAATTCAAATAGGGTGATGTTCCCCCTTCTATTTTAAAGGCTGTTTATGATGATTGATATAATGTGTGATACGAGAGACAGATTATTTTGTAATAGCAGGATTGGGGGAAATTTAGCTGTCTTTAGCTTTGGCAAAGGAGTTAGTTATTTCGTTGCAGTCTCTTGTGAGAAGGTTGGAAGTGGGGCTTAGAATACTATGTATGAATAGTTTGATGTTTGTCCGTTTTTTTCGGGATTTCGGAAAAAAACTGTTTTTGGCTTTTCTTGCTTGTCTAAATTTGGCGTTTGTTCTTAAAATTCTATAATATTGGTATATCTTTTGCTTTGCTCAAAACATTTTTTGATTTGTCTTTTTTGAGGGAAAAAAGTTCGCTGTTTCACCAGGGTACAGTGCATGCCTTGTGAAGTAGGAATTCTGAGTGATGGATATGTGACTACTTTGTATAATTGTTTTAAAAATAATAGCCGCTTCTTTGTATTGGAAATTGTAATTATTTTTTTAATAGGTGGATTGGGACATTTTCATTGGGACACAGGAGCAATGATAGATCTATATGTTTTTGAGTATGGTGGTGGGTTGAGTAGTGACTTGGAATTTTGTCATTTAATAGCATGTAAACCGATTGGTTTCGGAATTTAAACAGTGTTTTTCCTCTAGTAAACTTTTAGGGGAGTGGGTGCCAGATATTGAAGTAGCTCATCACCATGGTGGGTCTTTTCTTGTTGATATTAAGGAGTTTTTTTAAATTAGGTTTTGAAAATCCTTTGCTTGGGGCTATGTTCATTGAGACTGTGTTGAGTTTTAATTTTTGAGTCCGAACTTATTCCTATAATCAGTGTTTAAGTTTATACGTCTGTGGTTGAGAGAGTTTTGTATTAAAAAACAACACTTCCAAAGGAGTTGGAGTTCTTCAAGTTTATAGGGCGGGTACTTTGCTCCAACAAGAGTCAGAGCCCCCGCAGGTACCCCGACCCTTCGTGTATGAGTTATGTATGACTATGAGTGTTCGCTGTTGTCAGCTTTATTAGTGAGTGTTTGTTTTTGGAAGTTTTGGGACATTGGGTTTTTGTGTTTGTGTTGGCTGATGGTGTTTTCTTCGAGAGGTGTTTCTTTTTTGGGGTTTTAGCGGAAGTATTTTTTAGTTCCTGAATGTGTCGGCTGTAGTATATGTTGAGCGCAGTTTTGTAATCGACCTCTTCGGAAATTCTTATTGCTACAAGTTCTTGTTGTTTTTTATACGCTGGACAACTAGGATCGAGCGGACTTTGCTTGTAATCAGCTCCCGGATTGTTTTACAATATGTGCAGTTTTTGTCGTTGTTGCATGTTTTTTCGTCCTGTTTATCTGTTTATTTGTTTATCTTCTGAGCAATGGGTGCAAGATTCTTGCCTATGCAAATTTAAGTTGGGTGTCCAAAACGTAGACAGATTCTGCATCTTAGTGGAAGTGAGATACATTTTCAATGCTTAAAGATTCAGGTCATTCTAAAAATTCAATGTCATTATAAACTGCCCTGTTTCAAGTTCATCTATTTTTTTTTTCTTCTTTATCTTACGTTTTTCAGTTACATTTTGATTTTCCAGTTCTTCTAGTATTTCGGTTTCTTATACTCCTCGCAAATCGTTCGAGTATATAGCGCCTTTTGAAAAGTTAAGTGTTGTGTGTAATGTTGCTATGTGTTCAAAATCGGTCGTTTGTTTGATTCTTAGTAGTTTAGCGGCATGTAATATATATTTGGTTTTCACCAAGAGTCTACTTCTCCTCCGCGGGTGCAGTAGATGGATTTTTTTTATGATGAACCGTGATACTTTTTCAAATGCTTGTTTTCTTCGGTTCTGGTAATTATAATATATTTTGTTTCATTTATATTGTGTTTGTTGGTTGTTAAGTTTGTGAGAAAGTTTCGTAGGAGAGGATGGTGGGCTCAGTCTTGTCCAGGGCCACTTACAGAAAAATTTGTAAATTTGCTGTCGGATTAAACGTTTTAGTCGAACGATGGGGCCGTTACATGTTCAACTCTCGAAAGCGGCTGACGGTGAAGGCGAGTTAGAGAGCAGGTCAAGAGAGATTCTAATCATTCCGTAATAACACCGGCAAATCTACAACGCCTCTGCTCGTACTCCCGTCTATTTCACGCCACGCCTCGACGTCTGAGACCGCCCAGTGGGTGGTGATCGCTGCGCGACCGACCAGCAAAATTAACAGAACCCCACTCATGGCTGTGAATTCTAGCTCGCCTCTCGGCTATATAACTTTCCGAGCTTGAGTCGAAGCTCTCCTCGGATGAGTCGATGTCCGGCGTTGCTGGACTGTGCTACGATGTTAGTGTCGTTGGTAGATGTCGCTGCTGTAGTAGCGAGTTGTTGTTGTTCCTGGGCTAAGGCGGGCTGTGTTGCTGAGTGTTGCGAATTGTTGTTGTTCCTGAGCTATGGCTGGCTGTGATGCAGAGCTGGGTGTTGCTAATTGTTCTTCTTCCTGGGCGATGGCAAGCTGTTTTGCTGAGCTGTGTTGCGAGTCTGGACTATGGCTGAGTGGACTGGGCTTACGTCTATATATATTGTCTAGGTACTAAATTAATTAAACGCAGAGCACACAATTTCGTATGATTTATGTGCACGCCTCTCGAGCATTAATTAGCCATATCTGCTGGCTTAGAAGTGATACAATCACCTTTGCACCTTCATGGTAGTGAGTACGATGTATATTGCCAAGAAATGAAGTCGATGTGCTAATAAACTAATACTTAGTGCTACCAGGTGAAGTATAATACAGATATTTATGAGAGGTAATAATACGTTATATAATGCGATTTAATATAGGGACTGAAATGAAAAGGTGGTCCACAGCAACTTATTATATACGGTAATAATAAAATATGGATATATCAATTTATATATATAGAACTGTGGGGAATTGAGGTCTTTCTTTATTGGGTGGAAGTGTCATTGTTGTTGTTTTCGAGCTTAAGCACGAAGTAGCATTAGGTGTATACAAATGTCGATAGTTTCAAATGTAGCAGGAATTTCTACGACATTTTAAGCTTTGAAAATTTGTATTAGCCTTTTAATTTTTCTTGAATCCTCGAAAATAGATAAACAATTCAAGATATAATTTTATGTTTTTACATATGAAAAATGACAATATGTATAGTTTTCTATGATACACCCCATTATGTACTTTATTAAGTGCGTTGGTTAAAATGGAAAAAATACGTTAAATATGGAGTGTGAATTGCCAACAGTAGTGAAATAAGTATTTTTTATTTTAAATTATATAGTCAGGCCTGTTTATGTTTCTGCAATAATTCCAAAATATTAATGGCTACTAAATGAGGTGAACGCCAAATTAACTAATTAATTTCATCCAATTCTTTGATCTGTTATTAACTGGATCTGGTACAAATAACAACGTAATTCAGAGCATACTTACTTCAGATATCATAACCAATGTAGAAATACTTTGTTCTGAGATCATCCTCCAAAAGTCTCCAATGGTATTTTCAAGCGGGTCTTGGGCAATTATAAATGTTTCACAATTATCATATCCTTCTATAAATGATGCATTTATGTATGTAGAGTTTTCCTTCGTTGGTAGTGGGCTTAGGATAACCTTGAAAAGTGAATTAGTAAACAAAAGTTATTATTATCTATAAATGGGTATTCCCACGAAGACATTATTTTATGTTCGCACGAATAAACAAGTAAAAACGCTATAGTCGATATTCCGACTATAACATATTCATACACAGCATTTATATAATATTCGACATACTGTAAAGTTTTTAACACTCTGATTTTTTGGGTTGGGAGTGAGGAGGATGCTTATAAGATTTTAATCGGTAGATTATGTGCTAATACAAGTATGCAACACTTACTTTTTTTTGGAGGAGGGAGGTGGGTTTGTCTACAATAATTATCCGATCTTAATGAAGTTTGGTTAATCGGTAGATTATGTGGTAATACATATGCAAGCCAACTTTCGATGAAATGCGTTGAGATTTGTGGGAGGTATAAGGTTTTTCTCGATATGCGGGAGCGGGAGGGGATGTAGCAAAATAAAAAAAAAACACACACATTCTGACGCTTCACCAGGGGAGTCTACATATTTGGTGACTCTAGCTCTTATAGTCTCCGAGATCTAGCTATTCATACGGACGGACAAACGGGCATTGCCAGATCGTCTCGGCTGTTGATGTTGATCAAGAATATATATATTTTATCGGGTCGGAGACGCCTCATTCTGCCTGTTACATACATTTGATCGAATACAATATACTCGTTTACTCTACTACAGTAAGACTATAACAAGAAAAAAGTCAAATTTTCAAAACGTGTTTACACCATTCACAAAAATATAATTGTATATTAATTTTGTCATGAAGTTTGCAATAAAGAAGCATATAAAGAAGTGCTTCGGAACTCATAAAGTTCACTTGGCAAATCGGTAGATTATGTACTTATACATATACGCCCCACAAGGGGAGTCTACACACCAAATTGGGTCTCTCTAGCCCTTAGAGTCTCCGAGATCTAGGTGTTCATACGAACGGATAGAAGGTTAGACAGATAGATGGATATGGCTACATCGACTCGGCTGTTGATGCTGATCAAGAATATATATACTTCATGGGGTCTTAGACGCGATAACATTAGTGGCGATAATATTAACAGTCTTATCAAGTATTGGAGAAATGCAATACAGATGAGCAGAATGTTAGAGCATGTACCACATGTAGATGAGAGCACATAACAGTGCAAACCAAAGAAAGTGAGATGTTAATTAAATTGGCATACGAGCGCAATCTAAAGTAAATAAATGTTAATGCTAATGGCATATGGCATGCGCTTACATTCTGCATTACAATATTGGCTTTATATTATAAATTCAAACAAGTTATTTGTTAAACAAACTAAACTAATCTGATCTGACGGCTACCTCCCACAATCCTGTAGTTCCTTGAGCACCTTGCCCGCTTCCACGAAGCTGGTGGCGTTGCCGCTGTATACTTTCTCTGGAGGGCCTCTCTTCCAGATGAGCCTTTTGAAAACAGATGGGAAACTGTCACTGGAAAGGCCGCAATCGGTCGGCCGGCAAATTTACCATTATCTGCCCATGCAATGTAAGCTTGTAATGAAAGCAGTGCACACAACTTCGTATGATTTATGTGCACGCCTCTCGAGTATTAATTAGCCATATCTGCTGCCTTAGAAGTGATACAATCACCTTTGCACCTTCATGGTAGTGAGTACGATGTAGATTTCCAAGAAATAAAGTCACAAAATGCGATTTTTGAGACAACAGCAGAGGAATTTTGGCATCGTGTGGAATTGGTGCATTAAGCAACCTGCCACCAACACGAATCATCCGATTTTATCAAGTTTACTAGTATGTATAACCGGGTTCAGACGTTGAAGACAAGGAGCCAATACTCCAGACTTTTTCAACTTTATGAATTCTGGCCCTAGTTCACAATTCTTAACTACTTTAACTAGCCTCAAAAACGACAAATTTAGTTCCTTAAAGAAATCTATTAACGTATGCAACGATCCGAAGTCATTTTACAAACGCCGAAGCTGACAACTCAAATTGAAAAAGTCGCGGCTACTCAAGAGTTTTTGAGAAAAAACTGTAGTCCTTCTGTCCACAGTGTGCACGTTAAGCCGCCTATATCGCTTCCAAGTGATACTAAATTATCAGCGTTCTCATCTGTAGGCACACGTCGCTAAACTCCATTGCTGGAGAGCTTCTGAATTTCAGCAACCATATCAGCCACAAACGTTGCTAATGTGCTTAAGTAATGGTGCCCCTTGAGCGCTGCACATAATTCGAGTCCTAGAGTCGATTTCACTCGAGATTTTGTTGTCAAAAGCCATCAAAAAATTTATACCATCACTGGTACGAATATAAATGCAGCCACCATATGCCTCACTACAAATATAAAACGAGGTATATCTATTTTGTCTAAATCAAGCAACTTGTGTTTAAATCTGTTCCTGCTAGAATGGAGATTTATGGCTACGGACTCGTCCCAATCTAACTTTTGCCGCCAAAGTTTTTGCAGCAAAATGTTTGCCCTTGTAATTGAGGGACATAGCAGGCACAATGGGTCGAACAAACGTGATGCAACTGACAAAATGTTGCGGGGGCTCTGACTCTTGTTGGAGCAACCTACCCGCCCTATAAGCTTGAACAACTTCAACTCCTTGGGAAGTGTTGTTTTTTAATACAAAACTCTCTCAAGCACAGACGTATTAGCTTAAACACTGATTATAGGAATAAGTTCGGACTCAAAAATTAAAACTCAACACAGTCTCAATGAACATAGCCCCAAGCACAGGATTTACAAAACCTAATTTAAAAAAAAAATAATTAACATCTCCAAGAAAAGACCCACCATTGTGATAAGCGACTTTAATATCTAATATCTATTATTTTTAAAACAATTATACAAAGTAGTCACATATCCATCACTCAGAATTCCACCTTCACAAGGCGTCCACTGTACCCTGGTGAAACAGCGAACTTTTTTCCCTCAAAAAAGACAAATCAAAAAATGTTTTGAGCAAAGCAAAAGATATACCAATACAGAATTTTAAGAACAAACGCCAAATTTAGACAAGCAAGAAAAGCCAAAAACAGTTTTTTTCCGAAATCCCGAAAAATACGGACAAACATCAAACTATTCATACATAGTATTTTAAGCCCCACTTCCAACCTTCTCACAAGAGACTGCAAAGAAATAGCTAACTCCTTTGCCAAAGCTAAAGACAGCAATATTTCCCCCAATCCTGCTATTACAAAATAATCTGTCTCTCGTATCACACATTATATCAATCATCATAAACAGCCTTTAAAATAGAAGGGGGAACATCACCCTATTTGAATTTTTATCAGCTTTAAATGACCCATTGAATGTGTAAACAATGTAGTTGAAAATCCGTGAGCTCTTCCACGGCTCTTCTTGGCTGGTAATTTTCCACAGCAATGAGGAAGACAGCAGCGGTAGCAATCCAACGTTTATTACTGGCCACAATTGCAGGAATTTAGCATCTAAGTCGCCCTCAGTCAACGCAGAGCATTCCGTCCCCGTTGAAGGCCACAGGCGCTTTAACCATCTAGTGGTGGCACAGCCAGCTTGTGGATTGGGCGCTTAATGATGCATGCTGATGTGCGCACTTCGGCTACGCGCACTTTAACATCGTTATTGCCACCACCTTTCCAGTGCACTGTGGTTTTTTTTTCCGTTATTTTTGGCATAAAGTCAATTTTTTTTTTGTTTAGAATTTTAAAAATTTGTTGATTTTTTATTTTTAAAAACCCTAGCCAGATAAAAAAATATTAAACTATAACATGTGGAGCAATACTGTTCTGCTTGCGCGCTGTTAAAGTCAGCTGATTATGTACCACCTGTTTTGTATGAAATTGGCGGGAAAAATTTTGCGACTTTGTTTGCTCTGGCGAAAGTTTACACAAAAGTGAAGTGAATAAATATGGAAAACAATTGTCCAGGTATGTTAAACTATAGTTTACCAATGTTTGTGTCGTTGTTATGTGTTTTTTCCAATTGTACCGTGTTTTGTTTATGCGTATTTTTAGAACGAGCTTAACAAGTCTAGTTGTGTTTCGTGGATCAGTACTTTTGCATGGCAAAGCGTTGCAAAATATTGTAAGTGATAAACTATTAACCAAATTGTGCAGACTAATGAGAAACTAATCCTTTTTGTCCGAATCCACACGTTTTCGAGAAAAATCAAATTTTTCTAGTACCATATGTGTTCAGTCGTGCTGAGCTGGTTGACATTTGGAGCAACAACAATCGCTCAGGAGACGCTGTACATCAGCACATATTGAGTGTCATCGCAGAAAAACATTTAGATAACGAAACGATAAAGTCGATAAATGAAAAAGTAAAAGGACTTTGCCAATTATTTAAAAAAAACACTTGCCTAAATGTAATTCAACTGTAGAAAGATTTAAGAGAAAGCACGCAAATTGGCTTGGGAAAAGCCTATTCATAGAAATCACTGGTCATTATGCACGAAAGCGCTGGTCCTCGTCTGAAAAGAAAATTAGCCGCGGAACTTTCAGAGGAGAATAACAACTTATCTCCCTTACTCATACATGCTGCCACAGTTTCAGCTAAAAAATCTAACGAAAAAGACTTGGCTGTTGTTTTAAAAGCAGCTGCGAGTTGTGAGAGTATTAATGAAATAAAAAAGAAGCTTTTTGCGGATGAGCCCAAACAAATGTCAGCTGACAGTGCGCTTGCATTTTTAATGGAAAATGGATTCACAAAACGACAATATATAAATATACAAAGAAATGCAAAAATTCACGGATGTGATATATACCCGGCATATCCGGCCGTACTTAGTTCCAAATTAAAACTCAGGCCAAAAGGAATTGAATATTTTGAAAATAAGGCACTTGTATCATTGCAAAATCTTTTGGATCACACATCATCCCGCATTCTTGAATTGCAACACGAGGTCATAGAAACACTTTCCAACGTGGTACCACATCCTGTTGGATGCCTTGGGGAACATGCATCAGAATCCCGAAATAAATTATATAAGAGCGATAGAAGAGGCCACGCTAGAAAATGCAGTCGATTAGACAATATTACAGACGTTTTCAATAGATCAATGGATACTTCTGATCCGTTGCTGTCCAGTACCTATTTAAAAGAACGACCAAATACAATCAAAAAGAAAACTATACCAGCAGAAGTTATATCTCTACTACAAGCACCACATTTAGAAATTCAATGTGAAAATGATGATCCAGATTCCACACAGAACTCGTCCGACGAAGATTATGACGAACTGGATGGACTTAAGGTTATTGCTTCAGAAGATGAATACTTTGAACTTGAAGAAAATTGAGTAACTTCTATATAAAATAACATAACCAAACCTATTTAAAATGTTGTTAAATGCATCTTTTCTTTCAGAATGAAGCACTAATAATGGAGATGAATACTAAAATGTGAATTTGAATAATAGTTATTGTTTTTTTTTTTTGATTAAATATAATAGAAAATAAAAAAGAAAAATGTTTAATAAAGTCTTGTTGCATGTCGGACAGATCGCTTATATGGCAGCTATATGAAATAGTGCCCCAAATTATTTGAAACTTGGTAGGTCATCTTGGGAGCCTAAAATATGTATTCAAACCATATTTCAATTCAATTGGTTTTAAATTAGAGTTTATGCCAAAAAAAACGGAAAAAAACCATAGTGCAGTGATCCATTTTTGTTTATGGCATGTCTTCGGGGACCAGGAGGAGACATCCTATTCTCAGGTAGAGTCCTGCACTGATGGCGGTAATACACGCTGGCCAGGTAGTCCTTGGACCAGCTCTGCCAGAACTGCTGCTTGTGTTCTGACAGCATTCGCCACCGCTTCAGATACCGGAAGCGGGCCTTGCTTCTGACTGCGTCGCTCGGATTCGGGCGGCAGGGAAAGAAAGGTTGCCCGATTAGGAGGTGACCAGAAGTGAGTGCTTCCCATCGTTGATATCGTTATCTGGAGAGATGCTTCCCCTGAAGTTGAGCAGCAGCTCTACCTCTACCTGTGTGCTCAGCTCGTCCTATGTGAGCGGCGTTGCCGACCCCGTGTAACCCCACAACTCTCCGAAGTGTGGTGCTCGCGGTGGTATGAACGACCATTCTACTCCTTGTTGCGCTGCGTACATCCTGAGATGATCCTGATCCCGCTGAAACGCTGCGTGTAGTTCCTCGAGCACCTTGCTCGCTTCCATGAAGTTCGTGGCGTTTCCGCTGTATACTTTTTCTGGGACGCTTCAAGGGACATAGCAGGCCCAATATGTCGAACAAACGTCATGCAACTGATAAAATGTTGCGCTTAGTTGTGGGTAACGGATCATACGAAATATCTAAATTATAGCGAAACAAATAATTTTGAGGGTTCCATCGCATTGCAAGTGTTTTTATGGAAGCAGAAGAATGAAACTGTAGAGACTTCGCCTGCCCACTGTTAGACAGCAGACCGGGATGATTTGAAGCGCATTTTGCCATCTTTAAGCCTCCAAGTTCTAAAACCTCACCAACTTCCTTACGGATTAGTTTTAGTTCTTCCCTGTTTGCTCCTGTAAGCATATCGTCAATGAAAAAATCACTTTGAATAACTTGTGTTGCACTTGGATGTAACTTAGTGTAGATTTCTGACAAAGCAAATAGACAAGGGATGGCCAAGTAGGGTGCTGTAAAGTATGTAAAGTATGTTAGACGGTAGGTTTGCAGGTCTTGGTCCCTCCAAAGAATAAATTGTTTAGTCGAAATCGCGAAACAGTAGAGTAGAGCTCCCTAGGAATAGTCGCATCTACCATCAATGTCTCCTTTACTGAGATTGAGGTCGACGTTTTGCTTGATACAAAACTTTATTTGGCCCACACAAAGAAATTCGAAAAATTTTTCTTTTTCTAGCAGTTAGTCAACTTTAACAGGCTTGTAGAAACAAGGGTCCGCCAGCTCAATGTTGGACGGAATATTCCATTGTGCGAAGTTAACTACATGATCGAGCTGATATGTACAAATCGAGCTTAATTACAAAAATCGGATGCATATTTATGAGTATTGGCACGAGAGTGGACAGAAGTGTGAACTTTTTTTCCATTATTTCCAACTGTCACTATGTTCAGGCATGAATCTTTGCGATGCAATCGCAAACGCTAGATCCTCTGACATAAAATTGATTTGAGAGCCGGAACCTAGAAGGGCTCTTGCATATTGATACTGTCCGGATCTATCTTTGACTTTCACTAATGCAGTATACAGGAGGACTGGGTCCAATGCAAATCTGTACGGTGTTGGGAGACGTCAGAATTGCCGCTGCTTACTGTCCACCTAGGCACAATGCGAGAGACGAGGTGTTTGGGCAACTTATAGATAGGATAGGTGGAGACTTTAATTTCAAACACTCTTGGTGGGGCTCCAGAGCCAACAATCCCAAAGGCCAATCAGTATTTAGGCAGTTAGTACACAAAAATCTCAACTGCCACTCTACGGGCACGGCAACATAATGGTACACCGACCCCCAAAAGGTACCAGATCTCCTGGACTTCGCCCTCTTTCGTGGCTTGGATCTACGAGTGATATTACCCTACTTCTTAAAACCCCGGTTGTGATGACGCCAATAAGGAAAAAGGTGATTTACAAAAGAACGCACACCGAAAAGTTGCAAAACTGGCTGGTTTCCAATACCAACCCCAACCCGGTGCTGCTCAGCTCCAAGGCGTTGATTTAGCTGTCGAGACGCTAACAAACGACATACACAAAGCAGCAGGGACAAGAGAGCGTTAAATAGAGCAGCGAAGGCTCTGAAAGAGACTCTTGTTAGCCTGAGGAGCGCACTTGACTCTTTCCTAGAGCCACTCGAGCCTTGCGACCCTCATCACAATCTGTGGAGAGACACCAAAATTATCAAAAGATCACGTAAAAGAGTCCCACCAGTACAGGAGTCGGATGGCAGCTGGTGTAGAACAGAGGCGGACAGGGCAAACGCGTTCGTGAGCCATCTTGAAGTTGATTCTTCGACCTTGTTAATATCTATTTTCGTGTTCTGTAATTTATTTCCATTTATACCAATAACAACTATACTAATGCGCCTAGTAGATAATGTTAGTTGTTTCGTTCGTAACAAGCACCGAGACTTGCTGTCATTGACCGAATTTTATCCGGAATAGGCTACTAAGTTTGCTTCCTTATAATAATAGTGTAGTGTGCACATATCGATAGCTCACTGTACTCAGCAATATATCCAGTATGTACTTCATATATACTTATAAGCATAAATACTGAAAGTCTTTGTTGCATAAACATATGTCATATTCAAGTGCAGTCCAAGTGCCCGAAATATGATCGGCACAGAATGCCTTGACTACAAACAAGCCGCGTCAGCATTAGTCCCATGCATTGACCGCTTACAAGTTAACAAGGGTTAACGAAATACGTCACTCGATGGAGCGAGCTCTGCATTATCGTAAGATAAGCAGTTTCGTCTTCCGAGAGATGCCGATCGCACTTTTGCGGGGTAGCGACGGGCGTCGTTGCCGACAGCGGAGAGCTTATCTTTAGGAAGTTTAAGTTTAGTCTTTAGTGGTTCGTCGAAAGGCAGAGACGTCTAATGTTCTGTCCTGACGACATTAATTACTCAATATTCACTTACATGTAATAAATGATTAATATAATAACGCTACAACATATTAAATCATTACTGGCGCCCAACACGATCGGACAACACCCGAGATTAATTAAATAAAATCAATTAGCGCGGAGACAACGCCCGCTAAGCGATAAGAAAAAACGAAGAGGAAAAAAGCCACACTAACAAAAGAGCGCGGAGACAACGCCGGCTCCAAGGTTAGGCAGTTACAATCGAAAACTGCGCTCGCGGCAGATCTAAAAATAGATCGCTGCACTCACACCACCAAGCACCCCAAAATCAATTTGCGGGGGAGCGTTCGACTGCACTAAGAAGCTCGTAGCCACCGAGTATAAATAAAAGACAATTATTTGACCCCAAAATTGTACACCAAAGCGGACGGCTTTGGGCAGCGGCGACGATAGAGAGGAATTAGCACCAACACAACTGGAGAGCAGCTAAAGAAGAACATCGCCAAGGGGGGATATATCAACATAGCCAATAAAAGAAGAACATGTAAGTGAAACTTTTTTTCAAATATCGCCCAAGTGTCATTAAAAAAAAAAACAAAAGCAAAAAAGTATAGCAAAAAAGTATAAAACAAAACAACATTCATATACAAAAAACACTCGGGCGTCTATGTTTCTTAGATCTGTATTTTCTTTCTACCTGCCTTATCTGTTGCGATAAGCGTGAGTAGGAAGCATAACACCACGAATGCATTGTTGTCGGTGGGCAAAACCAAAAGAAGTCTGTGTTTGAGGGAACTTGAATAGAATAACTGATAATAACAGCGGCTCGGCGTAGCTGGGACTGACCGACGACAAAAACAAACGCAACGTGGGGGGACGAATAAGAGATAATTCGCATATGCCCATTCATAACAACATCAGCTACTTAGTAAAATTGCTCAACGAACTCAGCTAAGACTCTGAGATTGAAGAGTAGAAGGAATGGATGCAGCACAGATCCAAGCTATCATAGCTGCGGCGGTCAGCTCTGCACTGGCATCGCAAAAAGCTGACTTTGAGGAGCGTTTGCGAGTGGTAACTGACCAGCTGCAGGCTGCTAGAGTTCAGGCCCCAGAGGCCAAGGCCTACGAGCCAATTACCTTAAATCGAGAGATACTTTGCGATGAGACTCTGGATGCGGTAAAAACGCTGCCAGAGTTCCATGGGGCCCATGAGCAATACGTCTCCTGGCGCCAAGCAGCAAAAGCTGCCTATAAACTATACGAGGGATTTGTAGGCAGTTCAAAGCATTACCAAGCGGTCCTCATAATCAGAAATAAGATTAGAGGCTCCGCTGACTCGCTCTTGTCGTCGTTCAACACAGTGCTGAACTTTGAGGCAATCATCAATCGCCTCGATTTCACATATTCTGACAAACGTCCACTGCACTTGCTAGAACAAGAGCTTGCCACTCTCCGGCAGGGTGGCATGTCCATCACACAGTTCTATGAAGAGGTTGAGAAGAAACTCACCCTTCTCACAAACAAAACGATCATGTCACAAGACGCCGCTCAAGCGCAATTTTTTAATGAAAAGTATAGGGCCGACGCACTCCGTGTCTTCATTTCAGGTCTAAGAAGAGGCGTCACAGACATACTGTTTGCGGCGCAGCCTAAAGACTTGCCATCAGCTCTGGCAATGGCGCAAGAAATTGAGGCCAACCACGATAGGCATGATTTTGCGGCAAATTACGCAAGGGCATTAGAAAATAAGGGCCAGAACCGAACCAGATACAGACAGGGGGGCAGAACGAGCCCGACCACTATAGAAGGCAATCAAAAAACCCATTTTACACGAGCAATCAGGGCAATCACCAAACAGATGGCCACCGTTGCCAAGATAAGGTGGAGATGATGGATGTTGACCCATCCTCTTCTAAGTTCCGTCAGCCAACTAACTTTCAAAAACGGCAGGGATCCAATTTGGCTATGACAAACTTTACTAACGGGCACCGACAAGGTGCGTTCAAGAGGCCGGCCAGTTCCCAGAGACTCTCCGACCAGCGCAGACAGAGGGTACATCACCTCGCTCAGGAGGACCAGTACGAACAACGGTACGAACAGTTAGCCTCGGAGACAGCGGATGAGATCGATGAGGAAAATAAAGCGCGATACGACAGTGATACTGTCAATTTTTTGAGAGGAGAGTCCTTGCTCCCGTTCGTTAAACGAACAGTATCGGGGAGAACACTAAACATTTTAATAGATACTGGGACCGCGAAAAACTACATCAAGCCGCTAAAGGAACTTCAGGGAATTGTCCCTGTAGAAGCCCCATTCATTGTAAAATCTCTACACGGCTTTAACAAGGTACGGAAAAAATGTTTCCTCACCATGTTCGGCATTAAAAGCCCGTTTTTCATTTTGCCAGAGCTGTCAACTTTTGATGGCATCGTAGGGCTTGATACGCTGGCTGCGGCTGGCGCCAATATAAACCTGCGGACAAAGACACTCCACTTCGGACATAAATCTGAAAGAATCCTATTCCGCAATTGCCCCAACGTCAACTTCACAAAAGTGGACGACATCGAGGTTCCGCCAACAGTAAAGAACGAGTTTCTCAGAATGATGTCCAACCGTATAAAGGCATTTGCAGATCCAACTGAAATGCTGCCCTTTAATACGGCGGTAATGGCCACAATTAGGACCAAGGATGAGGAGCCGATCTACTCAAAAATGTACCCTTTCCCTGTAGGGGCCACCGGTTTCGTCAATGACGAAATAAAAGAACTATTGCGGAACAAAATTATTCGGCCGTCCAGGTCTCCGTACAACAATCCCATATGGGTCGTCGGAAAAAAAGTCACCGACGAGTTGAGTTCAAGCAAGAAACGGCTAGTCATAGACTTCCGCAAGCTTAACTCAAAAACCATACCAGACAAGTACCCGATGCCTTGTATCTCCATGATACTTTCAAATCTGGGGAAGGCACGTTACTTCACCACCCTTGACCTAAAGTCAGGGTACCACCAAATACCGTTAGCTGAACGCGATCGTGAAAAGACGTCATTTTCGGTAAACGGAGGTAAATATGAGTTCTGCCGTTTGCCATTTGGCCTCAGGAATGCATCTAGCATTTTTCAACGGGCCATTGATGACGTATTACGGGAGCATATCGGTAAAATATGTTATGTGTACGTTGACGACGTCATCGTATTTTCAAAGAGTGAGGCAGATCATGTCAGAGACATTGACACCGTGCTCAGCAGCCTCCACGACGCAAACATGAGGGTGTCAAAGGAGAAGTCCCAGTTCTTCAAGAGACAAGTGGAATTCCTTGGTTTTGTGGTGTCGACCGAGGGCACAAGAACAAGCCCCGATAAGGTCAAGGCCATTCAGGAATTCCACCCTGTTTGCGGTAAGATCCTTCTTGGGTCTTGCCAGTTACTACAGGTGCTTTATAAAAAACTTCGCTCAGATAGCAAGGCCTATTTCCAGCATTTTGAAAGGAGAGAATGGTAAAATCAGCAAACAGCGCTCGAAAGCTATTCCCATACAATTTGATGAGGTACAAAAGCAGGCCTTTGATAAACTTAGGAATATTTTGGCGTCGGAAGACGTTATTCTCGACTACCCAGACTTCAACCAACCGTTCGACCTAACCACTGATGCTTCATCCAGCGGCATCGGGGCGGTGCTGTCGCAAGGTAATAGACCCATAACCATGATTTCTAGGACTCTGAAGGACAGAGAGCTAAACTATGCGACCAATGAGAGGGAACTACTGGCCATAGTTTGGGCCCTAGATACGCTTCGTCACTACCTATATGGGAAGAGTGACATTAACATCTACACAGACCATCAGCCATTGATTTTCGCAGTTTCTGATAGAAACCCAAATTCCAAGATAAAACGGTGGAAAACGAGAATTGAGGAGTACGGCACGAGAGTTTTATACAAACCAGGCAGCGACATTCATGTAGCGGATACGCTGTCGAGGCAAGATATTAATGCCTTAGAGAGCCAGAAGCAGATCTAGGAACCACCGTTCTTATTAAAGGGAGGGTGGTCCACAAAGACAATTTGAGGTAGGTAAGGAATTATGTTTAGGAAACACATTTTATAGCACTAAGTTCGGATAAATAAGGGAAATTCATAGTTAAGTAAGGGAAACTGTATAACATAGTTAGCAAGTGGCTGTGTCCCTCATTTCTAATAGGATATCAGTTCGATATTTCTGCATCCTAGCAATCATACCGTTGACAGCTTTGACCGACTTAAAACTGACAGATAATCACAAATTCGAGAACACAAACACAGATCAACGCCCTCACCGATACCGTCAACCAGTTATTAAAAGTAAACAGAAAGGAAGAAATCAATACTTCCCACCTTTATAAGATCCTTTTAACCAGAAACAGAATCTTGACGTTCGAATTGCAAAACCTAATGATCGCCACCATTTTGGCTAGAGTAAATATTGTAAGTCCAGCTATCATCGATGATGACTTAGGGGCGATTTTGAAGAAAGGTTCCACAGATATCAGCGTTACCCAACTATTGGGCGCTGCCAATGTGAGGGCACTAGCTAATAAGGAATTCATAATTTTTGTAATCGAAATACCTAGACCTAAGTTCATTTGCAAAAAGATAACTATCTTCCCAGTCGCACACAAAGGAATAGCGATCCGGTTACCCCAGAGCATCTTAGCAGAATGTGGCAACAAAGTCATCGCCGCCTCATTACCCTTCTGTAAGGAGGCACCAGCGAATAGCTGCGCACAAGACCAGGTTGACCAGGCTGCTCACATCAACGGGAAAAGTTACACCAACTCCAAAAATGCGCCGAAGAGGATCCCGGGCGTGGCGACTTCTTCGAAGATTAACGTCACCAGCCACCAAGCTCTGTTAAGCCTGCCGTACCTTCAGAAGTTAATAGAGGAAAATCTGCAACACCTGACCAAAGTCCAGTCACACCTTACGATCGGTTCCATACTGGCTACCGTCGTGTGCGCTGCTCTAGTCGGCGTTTCTTGTTAGTTGCGGATTAGGCAGCAGAAGGGAAACACCATCGCGGTTCAGCAGATGCTGAAGAGCACGGGCTTGACCGAGGACGGTCAAGTTTTGAAGGAGGGAGTAGTTAACAAGGGTTAACGAAATACGTCACTCGATGGAGCGAGCTCTGCATTATCGTAAGATAAGCAGTTTCGTCTTCCGAGAGATGCCGATCGCACTTTTGCGGGGTAGCGACGGGCGTCGTTGCCGACAGCGGAGAGCTTATCTTTAGGAAGTTTAAGTTTAGTCTTTAGTGGTTCGTCGAAAGGCAGAGACGTCTAATGTTCTGTCCTGACGACATTAATTACTCAATATTCACTTACATGTAATAAATGATTAATATAATAACGCTACAACATATTAAATCATTACTTACATACGTGCACAATACGCTCTGTCCCACCTGCGACGCTTTCGCCGCTTATACATAATATATCTATACTCGTTTTATATGTAATATATAAAACGACTTATATACAAAAGGCAGCGCTGCCCCTGAGGACTGCTCAGCCTTAGGTTTAGTAATAATTAAAACTGAATGTAAAGAAGAGAAGAATAAAGTCGTGAGTAGCGATAACAACGGTTGCTCTCACTTTTAAAACTCCAAAAAACTAGAGTTCCATTTTAATATAACTACATGGCGACCGTGACTTATGTCACCGGAGGACAACAAACCTAGATCAATAAACACCAACGTCAAACAACAGGAACAACGGGAACAGGAGGAACAACAACGAAATAACTGATAAACGCAGTAGGTAGAGTGGTATGTGTGCGAAACGCAGCAGCATAGTAAGAGCAAGAAAAGCTCAACTGTTAAAATTATTAAATACCGGTACTGATTTACCCTGGAACAAATCAGTAGAAGTACATGCCGAAGTGGAACATATAAAAGAATTATTGTCCACTCACAAAAACAAAATATCAACCACGCACACATACACCTACTCTGCAATAAAAAACACTGCAAAACAAATTATTAAATCCACTCCACCCAAACAAAAAGAAATTACGAAGCCAAAGAAGACCTGCCCTGCCGACTGCAGGGGACCACTATACTCCCGACACTGTGAGTACACTTGTACAGCCAGCACCGGTGCCCCTTCGACAATATAAGCAGCCTGTGCAGCCAGCACCGGCGCCCCTCCAACAATATAAGCAGCCTGTGCAGCCAGCACCGGCGCCCCAACACCTTAAACCGACAGCGCTTCCAAGAGCGCATATTTTTATTCCAATGCACTGCGTGCATTATTTTTTTTTAATTGCACTACGATGCATATTTTTTTTATTAATTCTTAAAAATATATTGTAAAATTGAGCGATACAAAAGTTGCCCGATTAGAGTATGACCTGAAAAGCATACAAAAACCAAGGCAGGAAACAATGTAAAAAAAATATATATATATATAAATAAAGTAAAGTGAATGAATGATAAGAGAATTATTAAAACTGTTGAAAATATTTAGTTAGTAAAACATATTAAATATACAATATATGTATCACCCACAAAAATGGGTCTATTAGATGTAAAAGAGATGCCAATGTAATTAATACAGTAGCAGTAGAAAATCAAGATTCAACAATGATAACAACATTACTGATAATAATAGTAATAATAATGATCCTAAATCTATTGTTCAAAATCTATAAAGTACACAATAAGTGTCTGAAGAAAAAGTATTTGAGTGAAGCAAATGATCTGGATAAGATCTAAAAAAAAATATATATATATTACAACTATTTTATTATTACAGTAATGCCAATTATATATATATGTTACATTAAAACAAAATAAGATAAACAAAAAAATGAATACTTACAAAAAGAAAATAATTAAGAATAAACAACTGCGTATTAAGAAACGCAATGCTGAGATAATCAGATTATTAAAGAAACTAGTGAATGAGTTAGACTTTCTTTTACAATAAATATTAATAAAATTGTTTATACAATTTCATGTACACTTATTTCAATATTAAAGAATAAAAGTAAAAATTAACTAACTAATTAATTACAAAAACAAAATTTTTAAAAAACCATGAAAAGATTTTTTTTTGATGGCAGATATAAAACAGATATGGGATGGCAACATATAAAAGCCAACCTTCAAGAAATTAAGAAAACCTTTGATAGATCCAATAAATGTCTCTTACAAAATAGAAATATTCTCCCAAAAACTTTAAATAGACACGCAAAGATATTAGTAGACTGTTTTAATGAAGCAAGAATACTAATACATAACAACAGAGAAAAGCTAAATCGATCACACTGGTCCATAGTATCTAAATTATTAGTAAAATTCAGGTCAAATTTATTATCAGTCCAAAGGAAGTATAATCTAGATATATCGATACCGACAACACTGACTCGGAAGTTGAAGACAAAGATCTACAAGACTTAACTATACCTGCGGTAGTAAATGTACCAGAACTAGACGAAGATAATTCTTTATCAGAATCACACACGAACTCCAGCACTGTCGAACAAAAACCAGCAATCATGACGCAAACTAATATTGAATTTATAAACACAGCATCGAGGATTATACCGGATTTCAGCGGTAGAGAACCTGCGTAGTTTCATAGATGCATTGGAAATTTTAAAAACAATACAGTGCGCGCATGAAAACTTAGCTGTATCTTTAATAAAAACAAAACTGAAAGGACCAGCCAGGAATATAAATCAGCTATGAAAGTACAATTGATCAGATCATAAACAAACTTAAAACAAATGTTAAGGGTGAGTCAATCGACAATATATCTGCACGATTATTGAATCTTTCCCAGAAAAACAAAACACCCAACGTGTATACCCAGGAGATAGAAAAGTTAGCTAAGTCCCTAGAAGGAGCATATATTGAAAAAGAATATACACTAGAACAAGCTAAATCATTAAGTACCAACAAACAGGCCGAATCAGCAATGAAGAAAAAAAACAAAGACATTAAAGATGTTATGCGTTCTCGTCAATTCAACACTATGGACGAAGCAATAGCTACATTTATTGAAACAGCCAATGATATACCCGAAGAGACTAATAATATTATGTATTACCAAAATTACACACAGCGCGGTGGAAATCGTGGTCGTGGTAATTATAGAGGCTGTAACTACAACAGAGGCGGCCAAAGGTACAATAATAACAACAATCACAACAACAATAACTCTAGAGGCGGCTCGAACAGAGGCGGCTCCAATAGAGGTAATAATAGAAGTAACAATCAAGTACGAGTAACACAAAGTAGCTCGGAAAACGCTCAAACCCCCTTGAGCAACAGAACATAAAAATGTGTAATATAGATCTTAAATCTCAGCAGCATAATAAAAATACAGAACCAAAAAAATAATAAAACATTAACATTACTAATAGATACTGGAGCGAACATATCAATTCTTAAAGATAATATCATATGTTCTGAAATTAATCAAACTTTCAAAACAAATATAACAGGAATTGGTCAGGGAACAATTCAATCAATTGGACTAGCAACAATTGATTTACTCTTCGATTATTTCATAACCAGTCATGACTTCCAAAAAGTTAATTATGAATTCCCCATACCGTGTGACGGAATCTTGGCACTTGACTTCATTCGAAAATTCGATTGCATATTAGATTATCACAACGATGAATTCATACTAAAACCACAATCACTTAAATACCAAATACATTTGCCACTCTTGCACAGTATTATTGACAATTCAATATTATTGCCAGCAAGGTCGGAAGTAATGAGAAAAATCACACTTCAGACAAATGAAGATGCTGTTTTAGTACCAAATCAGGAAATTCATCCTGGGGTCTTTATATCTAACAGCATCGTAAAAAGCAATAGTGCAATAGTTCGTATTTTGAATACAACAAATATGAATATAAACATCGAAAACACAAACATTGAATTCGAATCAATAGAAAGTTACGAAACTATATCATTCAATAAAATCCTAACCAATAGAACTAATGAAGTCTTAAACAAATTAAAATTCCCAGACCATGTGAAAACAGAACTTACTGAATTATGCACTAAATACAGTGACATATTTTTGGTCTAGAATCAGAAGCAATTTCAAGTAACAACTTTTACAAACAAAAATTAAGATTACAAAACTCCAGTATACATAAAAAAATGCGGAAACAGAAAAACCAGAAATAAATAGACAGGTAGAAAAATTGATTAAAGATGGTATAGTCGAACCGTCTATATCAGAATATAATAGCCCACTTCTCTTAGTTCCTAAGAAATCACTCTCAAATTCAAAAGAAAAAAAATGGCGTCTAGTAGTGGATTATAGGCAAATAAATGAAAAACTTCTGGCAGATAAATATCCATTACCTAGAATAGAAGAAATCTTAGATCAATTGGGAAGAGCGAATGTCTGGTCTAGACCTAATGTCTGGTTTCCATCAATATTGAACTAGAAGAAAAATCTAGAAATATAACATATTTTTCCACTAACACTGGCACATATCGCTTCACGCGATTACCATACGGTCTTAAAGTAGCCCCAAATTCATTTATGAGAATGATGCAACTTGCTTTTTCTGGCCTAGAACCATCGCAAGCATTTCTTTATATGGATGATTTTGTTGTTATTGGTTGTTCTGAGAAGCACATGCTCAAAAATCTAACAAGCATATTCGAGCTTTGTAGAAAACACAACCTTAAACTAAATCCGGAGAATTGTTCATTCTTTATGCACGAGATAACATTCCTTGGCCATAAATGTACGGACCATTGCATCCTTCTGGATGATAAAAAATTTGATGTAATTAAAAATTATCCAACTCCAACGGATCCGGATAGTGCACGACCTTTCGTCGCTTTTTGTAACTACTATAGAAGATTCATTAATAATTTCGCACAATATTCACGTCACTTGACAAGACTGTGCATGAAAAATGTATAATTCAAATGGACTCAAGAATGTGAAGAATCATTCCAATATCTTAAAAACGCATTAATGAAGCCAACATTATTGCAATACCCTGACTTTAGCAAAAAATTTTGCATAACCACAGATGCAAGTAAACATGCATATGGTGCAGTACTTACACAAGACTGCAACGGTGCGCAACTACCAATTGCATATGCATCAAGAGCTTTCACGCAGGGAGAAAGTAATAAATCGACTACAGAACAGGAATTAGCAGCTATACACTGGGCAATAAAACACTTCAGACCATATATCTATGGAACGCTTTTCTTAGTAAAAACAGATCATAGACCACTAGTATACTTATTTTCTATGAAAAATCATACTTCAAAGCTGACTATAATGAGATTAGATTTAGAAGAGTATCAATTTACAGTCGAATACCTCAAGGGGAAGGATAATCATGTTGCGGATGCAATTTCTTGCATAAATGTAGAAGACTTAATACAAATGTACAGAACCTGGAACAAGGTCAAGACAGGAAAACATCTGCGCAGATGAAAAAATTAAAATGCATGATAAAATATACGAGCCCAATGTCTACGAAGTCGTTAGCTATAGCGACGTAAAGAAATTTGTAAAAATAAAAATGAATAATTTCAAATGTTTACTCAAACGATGCAAACAAATTATTTCACAATTTTCAGTTAAAGATTTATATTCTAATGAAAAATTCGATTTAGGTCAATTTTTTCAAAGGCTTATTGCAGAAGCCGGGATACACAAAATCATTAACATGTAGATGTCACCGTGAACAAATTTTTCAATTTGTCACTATAAATGAATTTAAAAATAAGGGCAATAAATATATACTAAATATAAAAATAGCGCTATTACAAAAAGTGACACAAGTAGACAAGAATGACGAAAGTCAAATTAATGCAATCCTGTTAAGATATCATAACGACCCAATAGAAGGAGGCCATACAGGGATTACGCGTACCCTATCAAAAATAAAGAAATTTTACTATTGGCCCAAAATGATACAACCCATAAAAAACTATGTAAAAACGTGTGTAGACTGCCAAAGAGCTAAAACTACAACACATACAAAGGCCCCAATGATAATAACAAATACCCAAAAACATAGCTTTTGACACTGTTTTAATTGATACCATCGGCCCATTACCTCGAACTGAGAATGGCAATGAGTATGCAATAACTATATAATATGCGACCATACAAAATATCTAGTGTCGATACCAGTAACAGATAAAAGCGCAAAAACAGTAGCCAAAGGAATATTTGAATCATTTATACTAAAGTAAGGTCCTATGAAGACGTTCATAACAGACATGGGTACTGAGTATAAAAATTCACTTATTAATGACTTGTGCAAATATAA
Source organism: Hirtodrosophila duncani (assembly GCA_037043425.1). Taxonomy (NCBI): domain Eukaryota; kingdom Metazoa; phylum Arthropoda; class Insecta; order Diptera; family Drosophilidae; genus Hirtodrosophila; species Hirtodrosophila duncani. Next base: position 152,861 of record JBAMBM010000632.1, on the reverse strand, counting down.
GAAGATAAGTAATATATTATCAACAGCACATCATCATCAGACTTTAGGAACGGTAAAAAGAAGTCATTGAACATTCAACGAATACATTCGTTGATACATCTCTATAGACAAAGATGATTGGGATGATTGGTTGAATTACTTCACATATTGTTTTAACACTACCCCATCAACAGTACATGACTACTTATGAACTTATTTACGGTAAACAACCAAGACAATTTACAGAATTTAACACTTTATCACAAATAGATCCTTTATACAATTTAGACGATTATGCAAAAGAGTTTAAATTTAAATTACAAATAGCATATAAAAGAGAAATACCTATGATTGAAATAGAAAAACAAAAACGAAAACTATAATATGATAAAAAAGTTAATGACTTAAAGTTAGAAATAGGAAATTTAGTACTACTTAAGAATGACTCAGGACATAAGGTAGATAATCAATATTTAGCACCCTACAAAGTAATAAAAATTGAAGATAAAAACAATATTAGGACCCTACAAAGTAATAAAAATAGAAGATAAAAACAATATTGTAATCTATATTGGGAAAAAGAAACCTCCGAAAGTCAATAAGAATAGGCTAAAGTTATTCAAACATTAATTTGATATAAAACAAAAAAAAAAACATTACGTATAAAAACAAAAGTAAAATTTTACTATTTTTCTATTTTATTGAAATACATGTACTTTCTAAGAACAAAATCAAAACATATATTAATATACATAAATTGAAACTTCATATATTTACATAAATTAAAAATAACTTCATATAATTCCGTTATTTTTCGAAAGGAGGGAGATGTAGTGTGCACATATCGATAGCTCAGTTATATATCCAGTATGTACTTCATATATACTTATAAACATAAATACTGAAAGGCAAAGACACTTAGTCTTTGTTGCATAAACATATGTCATATTCAAATGCAGTCCAAGTGCCCGAAATATGATCGGCACAGAATGCCTTGACTACAAACAAGCCGCGTCAGCATTAGTCCCATGCATTGACCGCTTACATACGTACACAATACGCTCTGTCCCACCAGCGACGTTTTCGCCGCTTATACATAATATATCTATACAAAACATATATACAAAACGCAGCGCTGCCCCTGAGGACTGCTCAGCCTTAGGTTTAGTAATAATTAAAACTGAATGTAAAGAAGAGAAGAATAAAGTCGTGAGTAGCGATAACAACGGTTGCTCTCACTTTTAAAACTCCCAAAAACTAGAGTTCCATTTTAATATAACTACAATAGTACTCTCTGCAAGGGTATGTAAGTTTCGATAACCCAAGGTTAGCCCTCCTATCATGTTCTGATCCCAGATGCCAAATGTTTATATTCTGTTTTTTTATTCGCAGATCATTTTTATATCCTTGCAGAGGGTATTATAAATTTAGCACAATATTTGAAAAGCATGGAGGAAGCAACTCCGACTCTATAAAGTATATATATTCTTGATCAACATGACAAGCCGTGTCCGTCTGCTGTCTGTCTGTTTCTATGCGAGCTATGGCTCCCTTTTGAAGCTATCGACTTGTAATTTTCACCATAGGTTTCGTTTTGCTGTAAGTTGCTCATATGTAAAATACGTCTGGATTCTTTAGGACCACTATATCATATATCTGTCATATAAAACACATATCTTGAACGAACACTTGGTACCATAGATGGCGCTAAAAATTTGTTTTTGCAGACCAAGTAGCGCTACGCTAGTCCCGTGGGTCAGAAAGAGACAGTGTTGTATGTACATGTGCATAAGTACATAAAAGTTGTATGTACATGTACATATGTACATAAACGTTGGTGTGGTTGTATATCAGAATATATTTATGCATGCACAAAGATTTTAAAGGGAATTAGAAAGAAGGAAGATGCTTTTCTGATTATTGCAATTGCTGAAGGAAATACATTGTAGAAGCCTGCACATCCGTTGACGAAATGTTACAAGAATCGGGCCAATTGGTTTACCTACTTTTCATAGTTTTGCAAGGGTATATAAAGTTCGGTTACTCGAAATTAGCCTTCTTCTGTAATTCCAAATGCTATGTCGATTAATTGGGGAAGCATCCCACACCAAATACTTTTTATATAAAAACGTCATCTTAAATTAATAAAAAAAGCAAGCTCAACTACAGCAATCTTACTTTACCAAGTAACTCCGTAGGGAAGCTCTGCATACCTGCAGGACGCATTCCTGACCTGAGACCCAATTTCACAGAAGCTTCACGATTAGCAGAACAGCGAGATGCACTTCGCAGTGTCGACCCTGAAAGTCAGGATCCCTGAAATGGGGGCCCAGATTGTGCGCCTCGTGAACGACTGTCGAAAGGTTAAATGGATGCAACAGGAGGCCTCTTGACGACAATCAAGAATTTTTTAAATCCACGGAGAAGCGAACAACGGTCACTTTCGGGGACCGTACGCCGCTTGACCCCCCCAAATGTGCGGCCGCTACCAACAGGCAATTCACGGAGCCTCCTCCGCAACCAGACAAGCGCCGCCGTAAGATACAACGGTCACTCCCATCAAACGACCCCCCCCCCCCCAACGCCCACCAGCATGGTTTTCGAGCTTTACGAAGCACGGCCACAGCTCTCTGCAAGCTTACTACAGCAATAGCGAGCGGGTTGAACACGAAGAAACCGCACGACAGATCCATCCTAGTGGCACTGGATCTGTCCGAAGCCCTTGACACTGTCAAATGACATACCTCGCTGTTCGACATCCACTCCTCCACCCTGGCAAAGTCGCTTAAGAGGTGGCTAGCTAACTACCTGGCCGGCCGACAGGCACACGTACGGTGATTGTTCAATCATCACCAAAGGTCGAGACATCAGTTTACTCAAGGAGAGGATGAACGCATATCTGCTAACGCAGAAGGAGCACCGCTAATCCTCTGCTAGTGTCGAAGGAAGTGACTAAGTTGCTTGATATCCACATTAGTGGCCAGAGCAACCACTCCAATTACTTAGCCACTAGACCCCCAAATGTCAGGTAGTAAAGACCCAGTCATACCTGACGTCAGGGTAATGGCGGGGTCCATCAGTCACCTGCTGGATCACGCCACTCCTGGGAACATCAGAGCTGGCCTAAAATCGGTCCACACCGAGTCCGTGTCAGAGGCACTCCGCAGAGCTGCAGCCAATGTTGTGCTCTGAGGCAGACCACCGCCCATAAATAAGGAAGCCTTCCACGAAGCACCCGAGTCACATTGGCCCAGCTAAGATCGGGGTACTCTAGGTTTCTTAACAGCTGCGGCCCTCTGCCCCCAATGCCTGAGCGAACCCCACACCACGACACACCTCTTCTGGTCCCATCGACCAGACCCATCTCACTCAGGAATCCCTGCGGACAAATTGAGTCGAGGCTGCTAATTTCGTCGGCTTGGACGTGGTCACTTAGACGTTTCTCTCTATCCTTCTATTGTGTTTGTCCTCCTATTTACATGCTCATCATTATGCATATGTGCAGACCCCAAATCGGCTACAATAACTACAGGAATCTTACTTATTATGACTATTTAATTTAAAAAATTTTTAAATACTCACTCGGTTTCGGTCATATGGAATAATTTCTTGATTTCTATTTTTCGTCATATTCTCTACGTTTTCGCCAACACTGCAAGATTTATTTATTTCTTCGGCTGTTGTCAGAAGTTTCTGTATAAAAAATATAAGAAAGAAATATGTGTACAAAAAATAGTTTGTATGTATTTTATGCATCCAAACCTCAAATTCCGTTTCCAACTTGCATTTACCATCGCTCGCCTTACATTTTAGGGATTCAATTGTTGATTGCATATTATTGATTGTTATATCCGTATTTCCGTAGGTAGCAGAATCCAATAAAGCCCGATACAGAAAAATGTATTGTTTCTATTGGAAAGATAGGAAGCTCATATTTATAAACAGTCTTAAGATTTTAGTAGAAAAAAAATTAAGAACGCAGAAATCGATATTTTTCTACTAGAAAAATAGGCCTTATATTTTTCTACTAGAAAAATAGGCCTTACTTATATCAGTGATCGAAATTTACAATCGGGAACACTACAACATTTACGATTAATGATCAGCACAACAAGCCGAGTCTATCTAGCCATGTCCGACTGTCCGTTCGGGGTATGAAAATCTAGATCTTGGAACTATAACAGATAGAGACTTCATCAAATTAAAATTTTTATTTTCGATAAATATGAACCCAGATCAAGTTTATTATACCATTCACAAAATGGTATATTATTTTGTCAGGAAGTTTGCAACGCATAGAAGGAAGCGTTTCCGACCATATAAAGAATATATATTCTTGATCAGCATGACAAGGGGAATCGGTATAACCATGTCCGTCACAAAGATGTCAAAAGTCTTAAAAGCTACAGAGCTGCTAGATGCTTCATTTGTGTAAACACTGCTTAAGTTCGAGTTTTATAAAGCTCGGACAACTATATCATATAGCTAACATATAATTGGTTGTTCCGGAATGAACATTTAGGAGCATAACGTTTCTGTTTTTCATCTAAATCAAACCAAATTCGTCATGTATCTCTTATATTCACTGCAGACCGACGCTAGTTTTTGCCACGCCCACCTTCTACCTTGGCCTCCATACAAACTCACCGCCCACTTAAGTGTTTTCATATCATAACTTTTCTGTTGAAAATTTTAATTTAAGCAAACTGTAGGGTTTATGTGTCCTGGAGGCATCTACGTCAACTGACCGAAATTTATCCGGGTCGGGCAACTATATCATATAGCATTTTTGTTTTTCATCTAAATCTAAATAAATTTGGTTTGTGTTCATTTTTGGATGGCTTAAGTTTGTTGACCAAATTGTATTCATATCAAACAACTACATCATGAACACAAAATGTTGGTTTTCATCGAAATCGAACTTAATTTGGTTTGTATTCATTTAGAAGGTCCCACGTATATTGACCAAATGTTATTCAAATAGGGCAATCATACCATATAGACCCCATAGAACCGATTTTTTTCGCATGAACACAAAATGTTAGTATTTTATCCAAATAGAACCAAATTCAGTTTTTATCCATTTTAGGAGGCCAGACATTCACATACAAAATTTTATTCAAATTTAGTTTGTATCCATTTTAAAAGGCCCAAGTCCGAATATTTCCGATGTTGAGAGCGGTTTTTATATATTTAATAGTGATTTATTAGGTACAGGGCATCGAGCAAGCTCGACTGTTGTTTTCTCACTTTTTTTTTTGTGGGGCTTAAAAACTTCATGACCAAGTTAATAAAAAATATTGTTAAAAAACAATAAGCTTGCCGAAGCTTATATACCATTCACATTGTAAATATATAACCGATATAGATCAAATCGGGATGGAGTGGATACAAGGGATGCGAGACGAATTTGTTTTAATTTGGATGATAAACTGAAAAATTATGCTACGAAATGTTTATTCCGGAACAATCGGTTCTACGGTAGCTATATGATATAGTTCTCCGATCTTGATCAGAACAGGTTGAAGGACATGGGGCCTTCTCAAATATATGCAAACCGAGATTGGTTTGATTCGGATAAAAACAAAAAAGTTATGGTACTAAGTGTTCATTTTGGAACAATTGGTTATATGGGAGCTACATGATATAGTTGTCCGATCTTGATAAATCTCGATCTTAAATAGCGTGAAATGTAAAATGTTGTTCCCCTTGCAATGCTGATCAAGAATATATTCTTTTTATTTAGTCGGAAACGCGTTTTTCTATGCGTTTGCAACCTTCCTGACAAAATTAATATACCATTTTGTGAATGCTATCAAAATGGAATATCTCATGTTTCCTGTTCTCAAATATATACAAACCGAATTTGGTTTGATTTGGAAGAAACGTCATGCTACTAAGTGTTCATTCTGGAACAAAAGGTTACATGGGAGCTATATGATATAGTTGTCCGATTTTTATAAGATCAGGAGAGTGGGCGTGGGGAGTCCTCAAATGGATACAACCCGAAAAATAAAATAAAAAAAAATAATAATAGAATAAGTAGATAATAGAAAATGACAGATTTTTTTAATGCAAATAAGCCATATATACATGACATAATTCCTTGAAAAACACAAAGCACATACATGCTAGATTTTTCCCCGTTGGTAGATAGTAGATAAAAAAGATCAAACTATAATTATAGCCGCAATTCCGATCATAGAAGTCAAAATAGTAGTCAGAGATATTCCCTGAATAGGTAGGGTTAAAGATTAGGTAGTATTTAAGTACTAATTTGAGTAATTAAATGCAATAATCATACGCATCACAAAAGAAAAACTTGTTCTGCTAGTACTCGATGGAGTAATAGTCTCGTAGCAGTCCAAAGTTTCAAAGACGCATTGAATCTAGTAGATTCACTAAAAGCCGATCATGAAGCGACCGCACATAAATTAGTGAATATAAAATTAAAAGGCTATGCAAGAAATTTAATATGTGATAAAAAAAATCGAAAATAAATAATCACTGAAATAATAGCCAAACTATCATGAACAATAAAAGGAGAATCGGTTGAAGCCAAACTCTTAAGTTTACGACAAAAGAGCAAAACTACCAACACCTATACTCAAGAGGTTGAGCAAAAAGGTCTAGAAGGAAGCACGTATTAATGATGGCTTAAATTCTGATTTAGCCACTAAATGCAGCACATTTCAAGATGTAAAAGCCATGAATAAAAACTGCGCTATTGATAAGGTAAAACTAAAACATGAATGATGCCAAATCCACATTTCTCAAGAGTTGCACAGAAGCAACTGGACAAACTAACACTGTCTTATACTACCAGAATTACCTCATCGTGGCGGAAACCGCGGTAGAGGTAATAAAAGAGGCCGACCATACAACAGAGGCGGCTATAGATATAACAACAATAATGGTAATAGACATACCAACAATAGCGGCAATCCTCGAGGCGGTTCAAACAGAGGATGTGGACAGTAAAACCAGATTCGAGTTACTCAAGGCAATTCGGAAAACGAACAAACCCCCATTGAGTAACGAAAAGATACTGCATATAAATCTCAGTCGCAGTAGTCTCATTAAAATACAAAATCAAACCAGAAAAGAAAGCTAGCTTCGGCTTGCCGAAACTTATACACGAAACTTATTCCTGATCTGAATGGAGTGGATACAAGGGATACAAGACGAATTTGTTTGAATTTGGATGAAAGACAGAAAAGTTATGCTGCTAAGTGCTCATTCGAGAACAATCGGTTATATGGTAGCTACATGATTGGTGCTGTGGTCTTGACCAGAACAGGCCAGCAAACGTAGGGTATCCTAACACGGATGCAAAAAGAATTTGGTTTGATTTGGATGAAAAACAAAAAAGTTACACTGCTAAGCGTTCATTCCGGAACAATCGGTTATATAATAGCCATACGATATAGTTTTCCGATCTGGATCAGATCAGGCCAGTGTGCGTGGGGAGTCCTCAAATGGATACAAACCGAATTTGCTTTTACTTCAGCTTGTTGCCTTTAAGACTTCGGAGATCTTTGTGTTGAAACAGACGGACGAACATGCTGATCAGGAAGATATATACTTTATATACGCGGAAACGCTTCTATGCGTTGCAAACCTGACAAAATTAATATACCATTTTGTAAATGGTATACAAAATAATATCCCATTGAGATTTCTAATAGATACAGGAGCAAATGTCTCAATAATAGCGTACATTCAAATATTAATAAAAATTATAAAACAAATATTACAGGAATTGAACAAAGAACAATACAGTCAATTGGAAAATCTACAATTGATTTACTTTTCGATAACAGTGTGGAAACAGAAGCAAATCCACGTAATATTTTTTATAAACAGGAATTAAGACTAGCAGACAAAACCCCAGACAAAAAATTATAGAAACGCAGAGACAAAAAAGCCAGAAATAAACAGACAGTTTGGAAAATTAATAAAAGATGGTATAGTTAAACCATCTACTTCTGAATATAAAACATGGCGTTTAGTAGTTGATTATCGCCAGGCAAATAAAAAAACTTTAACAGATAAATACCCACAGCCAAGAATCGAAGAAATTCTAGTCCAATTAGGATGAGCAAAATATTTTTCATATCTAGATCTTATGTCTGGATTCCACCAAATAGAATTAGATGAGAAATCTAGAAATATAACATCATTTTCCACGAGCTCCGGTTCTTATCGCTTACTACCCTATAGCTTAAATGTAGCCCCAATTAGATAATGCGAATGATGACACTCGCCTTTACCGGTTTTGAACCATCACATGTTTAAAAATTTATCAAATATTTTTTAGCTGTCTAGAAAACATAATTTTAAATAAAATATAGAGAAATGTTCATTCTTCATGCATGAGGTTAGATTCCTCGGCTATAAATGCACAGACCATGGCATCCTTCCGGATGATGAAAAGTACGATGTTATAAAAAGTCTATAATCCCTACTGACGCGGATAGTGTACGACGTTTCGTCGCGTTTTGTAATTATTACAGACATTTATTCACAATTTCGCACAATATTCACCTCATTTGACTAAATTGTGCAGAAAGAATTTTCCATTCAGATGAACAAAAGAATGCGATGACGCATTTATGAATGAAACCAACATTACTGCAACACCTGATTTCAGTAAAGAATTTTTCATAACCACAAAAATGCAAGTGGTGCGGTACTATCCCAAGAATACAAATACCAATTGCATCTGCGTCACGATCTCTCATACACGGAAAAAGCCATAAATCAACTACAGAGCAAGAATTAGCAGCAATTCACTGGGCAATAAAACACTGGGCAATGACACACTTTGTAAAAACAGAAAAATCCCACTTCAAAATCAACCAGGATGAGATTAGACTCAGAAAAATATAAATTTACGGTAGAATATGTCAAGGGGAAGATAATTATCTTGCAGATGCATTATCCAGAAATAACATAGAAACATAAATAGAAATTAATAGAAGCATAATGACGCTACTAACAAGATCACAAAAAGGACAGGAAAACATCTGCGCAGATGATAAACTAAAATTGCAAGAAGATCAGAAAGAGCTCAATGTCTATGTCGTTAGCAATAATGACGTAAAGAAATTCAAATTAAAATTCGGTAAATTTAATTGTTTATTCAAAAAAGGGAAAAGAATTATTTAACAATTTCCAATATGTGCAAAAAATATTTAAACAAAGAAATTTTGTTATTGGCCCTAAATGTATAAAACCATTGCAAAATATGTGAAAACTTGTGCAAAATTCCAACAGGCAAAGACCACCACACATACAAAAGCACCAGTAGTAATAACGGATACACCGAATACAGTTTTTCATACCGTTTTAGTTGATACAATCGGGCCATTACCTCGTTCAGAGAATGGTAACGAGTATGCAGTCACCTTACTATGTGTTTTTTTTTTACAAATTTGAAGCGTCTCCGACCCCATAAAGTATATATATTCTTGATCAGCATGAATAGCCGAGTCGATCTATCCATGCCCGACTCTCCGTCCGTCCGTCCGTATAAACACCTAGATCTCGAAGACTGTAATAGCTAGAGAGACCCAATTTGGTATGTAGGCTCCACTTGTGGGGCGTCAGATCAAGTTTGTTTTTAAATTTTCCCACGAATTAAGTTGCAACTCCGTTTGTATATGTATAAGCACATAGTTTACCAATTTGCCGAGTTTGGTTTAGCTACGCACCCTCCCGCCCCCGCAAACCGGAAAACCTTATATCTTCCACAAATTTTAACGCATTTAGTTGAAACTCGGTTTGTATATGTATAAGCACATATTTGCCGAGTTTTGTTAAGATCGGATAATAATTGTAGACAAAATCGTAAAAAAAAACGTTTTTTATGAGAACACCTCACCCCAGAAAAAAATGTTTTTTCATACTTTTGAGTGTGTCGAATATTGAATAAATGCTGAGTACGAGTCTTTTATAGTCGGAATATCGACTACAGAGTTCTTATTTGTTTTTTTATGATTTTTTTCTATCTATCATTAACTCAGACTTTTAAATTGAAATCATTAGTTTGGCAACAAATTTATTCTAAATTAGGAAAATTCGAATTTTTGTGGACAACTTTTCACGATTTTTTTTCTTTAAGATTCAAGGAAAATTAATTTTGCTTGCGTCAATTGAGCGTAGTTTAAGATATTAAGCATAAAAATCAAAGAAAATAATTTTAAAGCTACATAACTTTTTTCGATATTGTTAAAAGTAGATTACTGCCAAACAATACCAAATTGAAAGTGAAATTGAAAACGCATCATTGGGCAGGTTTCCTAAAATGGTAATATCTCAGCCGTCGCTCCATCGATTTTAATGACTTAGGCGAGGTCGAATTAGTGCAGTGATTTCAAAATTTCCCGGAATTTTAGTTAAAATTTAAAAAATTAATGATTTTCATAATTTAAAATTATTTAGCTTTAATATTAATGATTTAACTGTAAAAGTCTGTATGGATGATGAATATATGTATTCATTGGCTTTGAAGAAGCGTAACATTCTCGAGCAATGATCAAACCTGCCACCTCACCTCCGACAAACAACCATAAAAAACATTCACCATAGATCATTTTTGTTGTGGGCTTTCGTTATATGAAGCCCCATATGTAATTAAAAAATTGGGTTTGGTTACCGATGAGTTATGAGTGTTACCTAGTCTTATCTGAGCAGCGAAGAATTGCTGTCAAATTCCACGATCGGGCTCTAAGCGCGTATAATGTGTACCTATGTAAGCACTCCATATGTATATATAAGATTCTCACTTTAACAAATTTTGCAATAAACTGAATCCCCTGTATTATAAGGCTAAAACAGACAAGACTTAATTATACTGAAAGCGAAGACATTACACGTCTTTTGAATTTTGAATTTAAAATTTAATTTTTTCAGTAATTATTAAATTTGCAATAAACCAGTTTCCGAATGATTCAATTATAATACATTGATTTCTAAAACTATTTAAATCACAAAAACTACTTTATTTTATCGAGCTGGCGCCACCTTCTAAAAAATAACGGAAAAAGCGCTGGGAGTTGAAAGAGCTACTGCGAGCATATCGCTAGTATATATATAGCATTCCCGACACCAAAAAGTAAACATAAATTTTTGTCAGGATCAACAGCCGACTCGATTCGTTCCGCCTGCTGTTCCGTCCGCATGTCTATATAAATACATCGATCTCAAAGACTATAATTGCCAATTTTGTGGATTCATGACCCCTAGTGTGGTGACAGCTCAACCATGTTTGCAAATTTTGCAACGCCCTCTCCCGTTTCATATTAGGGTTTTTAGGTCATATATAAAGTTTAACTTCAGCATTTATTGTATTGTCAATTAAACCTATGGTACAAGTTTATGCTAAAGTTGTTGCTATGTATGTAACCGGCAGAAGCCATGTCCGGTTGTCCGTCTCTCCGTCCTTTTAAATAAAAATCTAGATCTTGGAAGCTATTAGAGAGACTTCAAATTTGGATTTTTATTTTCTATGAATATGTACTCAGATCGTTTATTTTAGTTTTTGCCATAACCACCTTTTAGGGTATTCCTATACAAGCCCATCCGACTTTTTATACTCGTACTCTAGTAGAGTAAGCGCTTATATTGTATTCGTGTACATGAATGTAACAGCCAAAAAAAAAAGCTTTTCCGACCCCACAATCATCAACAGCCGAGTCGATGTAGCCCTGCCCGTGTCCGTCCGTATGAAAATCTAGATCTCGTAGACTTTCCTCGTGGGGCGTCAAATCAAGACCTTTACAAATATACAACCTGTTTTGTATTTGACAATTGTTGGTTGCAATTGTTTGCGCCGAATTACAAATTGTGAAATCGCTTCCCTTTGTCTAATTATACATGCAAGTCACCAGGACTAAGGTCTGAGTTAAAATGGTGTTTATACCATCGAGCTTGCTGAATAAAAACAATTACAAATAAAAATGTCGCAAAAAACAAATAACACTAGCTAACAGCCCACGTGCAGGTTCGCTCGCGCAGCGAGCCACGGAGACTTCAATGCCATGTACTCCTCGAGGCTTTTGCATCTCTATATATAATACTCCTGAACACAGGCGATAAACAGACCTACAAAGCTGGCAGAGGATCAATTGTCGACCTAACATTCGTCAGTAGCATCCTTTTTCAGAAAATCAGATGGGAAGTCAGTGACCTCTACACCGGCAGTGAGCACATGGCGGTGGGGTTTTCTCCAAGATAGCCCAGCACTCGGACTAGTGGGGGGATAAAAGGGGAATTCGGTATAAGCAGCGGGACAATAGCTATATGTTCAATATTAACGAATAGTTTACCAGAGAAGTCTAACGGCGAGGGATTGGGGCTGCTACAGCAGAGCGTTCTTAGCTCGGCCTGGCAATTTTTAATCATCGCTGTATGCCGCCTCGTCTATGGTATTTTTCAGTTTTGCCGGTGATAGTTTCAATAACCGCTGTTTCTTTGTGTCTTTGCTTATACTCATCTAACAATATTCGTTTCGGTTAGCTTGCGTATCTTTATTTCATAGTTCACTTTACTTCAAGTGTTTTTTGTAATATTATTGTTAATCTCCTCCGTATAATAGGCAGGACACTGTCCAGGGACCTTTCGGTAATGTCCCGGTCACCATGCTATATTAACAATCTTGAAAAAAGATAGGCCGAAGGCTCATGAAATTCATGAGGTGTAGAATTGTATATAGCATGCACTTTAAGAGCTTGGTGCATAAACGTGCTTACGCAGCATAATTCATGTGCCGGCTGTGGTTCAATGTAACTAATGGTTCAGGTTACCGTGTCACCATAATTCTGATTACCTAAGGCGTTTGGCTTATGTGTTTATGCATTGTAAGAAGTATTTATGTATGTAACTAAGTGTCGCATATTGGTCCATATTTATAATTGTGTAAAGTACGCTACATGATTATCATCATTAATTTTGTAATTTCATTTAAATCAGTTTTAAAACTAAACAATATTGAAAGAAAGAAAATTGTGCTCTGTTGTATTTTTTTGTATAAGACGTCTTTTTAAGTAACTTTAGGCGTCGTTTTAGGTATAAATCATTAAAATCAATATAGAGGCGACTGAAATAATACCACTTTAGCAAATCTGAGTAAGAAACACGATATGCATGCAAGAAACCAATTCCAGCGTCGGCGGAACGTGTGACTTCGTGTCGCAGAACGGAAACGGAAGGCAGTAGTACGATCGCATGTGCAAGAAGAAGAGCAGTTGCAATATACTCCTGCCCACTCTACAGGACCGCTGACTGAGCCCTAAATATCGTGTCGCGGAAGGGGATGCAGAAGTTCGAGTTTAGGCTGGACCTTCCTTTTGTTATATATTTTCAATGTGAGTGGCTTGAATTTTAAAGTAGTTAAACTGTAACAAATACATCACAAAAATTAGAATTTTCTTAATTAAAAGTGCAATAATTGCAAACCTAATGATCTAAAGTTAAAGAAAGGAATAACCTTTAAGGACGCGCAAAGCTTTTAATTGGTGTTTTCTGAAAAATTATGAAAAATACTAAATTCAGCTCTCAAAGAATCCCTAAAATAAAGAGAGGAAAGCTAACTTTGGGTACCCGAACTCTATATACACTTGCAGAACTATAAAAATTGAAGAAAAACACCCGATTCTTATACAATTTCGTTAACGGATGTGTGACCTTTAAATCATATTTATTGCAGCAACATTAGCAGGCCAAGAAATAATCTCCTTTCTAATTTTCTTCAAATACATAAATACATTCTTATAAATAAACACAGAAGAAATGTGTTTGAGAGTGAAAGACAGAGCATTCTGCAAATTTTGACTACTGAAGGCTTGCCCTCTCTCTCTCTCTCTGTCTTTCTGAATTACGGGGCTTGCAAAGCTCTAGTTGGTCTTACAAAAAATTGCTAATTCGGTAAAAAATGGTATTTCAAAATCTGTCTTTTATATGACATCTATATGATATAGTTATCCGATCTTGACGCTTTTTAAATATGGGATAGATAAATAGATAGCTTCAAGACTAAAAGAGTAGTTCGCAGAGAAACTGACAGACAGGTTTGTATATATAGATTCGGCTTATCATGCTGAAATCGAAATCTGGGTGTCACGGAAATCTCTTTCGATTAGATTTAAGCCTCTGGTTTTTTTCTAAGAGATGTGATTAAATACATATCTTAAGAAATGTTTTTATCTAAAACCCTTCTTAGTATTGAAAACATTGTTTTTCTAATATATAATGCCGGTAGCTATATGATACAGTTCTCCGATCTTGATCAGAACAGGTTGAAGGACATGGGGCCTTCTCAAATATATGCAAACCGAGATTGGTTTGATTTGGATGAAAAACAGACAATTTATGCTACTAAGTGTTCAATGCGGAGCAATTGGTTGTATGGGAGCTATATGATATAGTTGTCCGATCTTGACTAGATAAGAGCAGCAGACGGGGACGGACCTCCTCAAATGGTTACAAACCGAATTTGGTTTGATTCGGATAAAAACAGAAAAGTTATGGTACCAAGTGTTCATTTTGGAACAATTGGTTATATGGGAGCTATACAATATAGTTTTCCGATCTGGATAAAACTCGATCTAAACCAGCGTCAAGACAAAGCATCTGGTAAAAATGTTGTACCCCTTGCAATGCTGTCAAGAATATATACTTTTTTCTATGCGTTTGCAACCTTTCTGACAAAATTAATATACCATTTTGTGAATGCTATAAAAATGGAATCTGTCATGTTCCATGACACCGAGGAACACCGTACCGAAATTCTCTAGAGTCTTGACCCCCGATGTACTTCATGGGATCGGAGATGTTTCCTTTTGTGCCTTACAAATATTGTGTCAACATTGTAATACCCTCTGCAATTAATTTAAAATTTAAGAATGTAAACATTTTTAATAAAAACTCATGGAACAAAATTTAAAGTGATTCTCATATTGGGCCCTATATGTATCAGAATTATTTGGTTACCTAGTATTATCAATATCGACAAAAGCGTGTATAGCTTTCAAATTTTGTTATTTCGGCGCTATCTATCGATTTCTATGAGTTATACCTTAAATTACAGGACTCAGAAGGAATTTGAAAGCGTTTTCCTGAATTTTGAAGCCAAAACTTTTAAAAAAAAACCTCACAAAAAATCACAAATTTACTAATTCAAATATATTTACAGTCAAAACTAATGTGTAATTGTATAGTTTAACTTAAAATTTCTTGCAATTATTTCGTTCATAGCTTCACGTAGCAACTGAGACACGATATTTAAGGGTCATTCGATGAGAAGAGTGGTCTGCAGTATTTTGCAATTTATTTGTCGCGCGTGCGGGTTTTCTCGACCCTGTGTGCGCGCTATTGCAATCCGTTCATGTTCCACACCATATGAAGGACTCATTCGGCGGGCAAAGTGGTCAACAATCATTTGCAGTTGATTCACTTCTCACACAAGCGAGTTATTTCTTACATTAGGATCGTGGTGATCGCGTTGATCGCTTGTTGGCTATCTTAAGAGTAGCTGTAAAAGAATGTTGATTGCTTAAATATGTTTATGCCTTTTACTACACTGAACTACTATATCAGGCTTCCCGGGTCTTCCCAGATACCTGGTCTTTTTACAGTAGTACATAGACTTGTGCTGAAGCCGCTTTACGTGCCTGATTATCTCCAGAAAACCCTTCATCGGCTTTGTAGTTGAGGTACTTCTTGGGCCCATTTCCTCATAACAATTTGTTCAACCTTCATCGGTTAAAAAGTTGAGATACTTCTCCATTGCATTTCTTAATTACAATTTGGTTAACAGCCGAAAACACAGATGAAAACAAGTAAGAACGCTATAGTCGATATTCGGACTATAAGATCCTCCTACTCAGCATTTATTCAATATTCGACACACTCAAAAGTGTGAAATACTTTCTGATTTTCATACTCGTACTGTAGTAGAGTAAATGAGTGTATTGTATTCGTGCAAAAAGAAGCGTCTCCCACCCCATAAAGTATATATATTCTTGATCGTCATCAACGCCGAGTCAATCTAGCCATGTCCGTCTGTCCGTTCGTATGAACACCTAGATCTCGGAAAGCTTTAATCCTTTTCTGACAAAAATCGTTCTGTGCAAGCTAAATTACATGATTGTCCAAGCTAAATTCATTCTAAGCGGATGATTTTTATAATCAGCGTGCAGATATAAATAGCATCTGGTAAATAAGCAGCTGCTATAAAAAAGGATTGGTCACATATACACTTTGGCTGTTACCTAGTGTATGTTAGCGAGACTGCAGACGAATAAGTTCTGAGTTTAACGGTGCGTGGACACGTTTCGCTATTGCTGAAGAGAGAGAGAAAGAGAGAGCGAGAGAGAAAGAGAGAGAGAGAAAGAGAGAGAGAGAGAAAGAGAGAGAAGCAAACGTTTCTAACTATTGTACGGGTTTTTGAAATATCAGATGGGCTGATCAAATTCGGATAAAACTCTACGCATAGTTGGTGTTTTAATTAGAATAAGTATTCAATCGTTATTCCGCTAGACGATGTGCTTTGAAATAATAGGGAGTCCTGTAAAACTTGGTGATTAACTCTTATAGTCTCCAAGATCTGGATATTCATAAGAATAGACAGAGACGACTACATCGACCAGGCTATTGATTCTGATCAACAATACACATATAGATGTAGTCTATGGGGATGGAATCGTCTCTTTGCCTTTTGCATACACATTTATGTTGCTCTTTACTTTTCGAATAGAGGCTGTACAAATTATGACCACAGAAAACTTACCAATGATTGTACCAAAAAATTCCGTTGATGCCGTAAATCACAAACTGTATTGAATATTGATACTATGTCTTCTTCTTCCAGTTGTTGTATTAATGAGTCCAACGCAACCAGCGTACCAGTTCTTCCAACACCAGCACTGCAATGTACTAAAATTGGCCCTCTTTGAAGGGAGTATACGGAATTTATTTGCCGAATAAATTTAATAATGCCATGAGGATGTTCTGGAGCCATAAAATCTTTCCAAGTTAGATAATGGTATTGGGTTATTTGCCTATGATCTTCTTCCTCACCAATGAGATTAGCTTTTGAAACATCTAAGGATCGCACAATATAGTCACCAGTCTTACGCTCCTGAGTGAATTTTACTGCTATATCTCCAAACTGTTTGTTATCTGAAACCTTTTCAGGCCAGTATTTTGCACACTTTGCTTTATTATATTCCTCTAGGTTTGTAAGCATCACAATAATCTCTAGATGCTGTTCCCATATCATTTTCCAGAAGTCATCAGTTGTACTTTCCATTGGGCCCTGTGCGCAAATAAATTTTTTTCGTTCTTTATAACCAATCACAAAATTGGCGTTAATATAATCAGTACATTGATTTCCGTTAGTAGGCGACAATTTAACTCTAGTTTGATCATATGCTTTTATATCAGGGTATCTATTTTTGCCAGAGTTTTCTTTCAAATCGCTATTCTTAGTGGTTCGGTCACTAAAGCGGTTTGGAAGCATTTCATATTCTCGTAAAAATCCATAATCTGTATCCTTATGACGCATTTTATATGCATTTATTAAATCGAATCTGTGAATTGGTCCGACATCACATCCTTTTTGATTTCCAGAGCTGATAAAATGACTATGATTATTTATTCGTCGTCCAAAAAGGGCCCTGATAACAATGAAATTAAAAAAAAAGTTTATATCGACAAATTTAACAAACTTTTGAAGAACATAATTCACTCAATAATTCAATATAGAAAGAAACCCCATCGACAGTTTGCAAAAATGGATATTTTTATTGGTATTCGTACTCGTAGAATAAAGGGTACCTTGTAGTCATATATATGTATGTAAAAGGAAAATCAATTACTTTATAAGAAAAGCTTCTCCAATGTCTATGCTTACTAGATCAGGTCTAATTTGGGTGCTAAAATATACGTAGCTGTATGATTTAAAATCGGAATCAGGAATGTTTTTTTTTTTAATTTTTCTGGGTCACTTAATTGATCTACGGCCACTTGTGCCAATTACAAGCATCTCTACAATTAAAATATACAATTGCAATAATATACCACAAGCTGTGTATTTTAATGCATGCTCACACAATGCATGCATTAAAATACATAGCTTGTGGCGAAAGCGAAGTCGATTTTCACAAATACCAAAACACGAAGTCCTACATTTTAAAACAAACTTGATTTGAAGCCCCATAAGGGGAGTCTACTTACCATCTAGTCTACTAACTTATCTCGCTCTTATAGCTTTCGAGATCCAGGTGTTCATACGGACGCACAGACGGACATGGCTAGATCGACTCGGCTGTTGATGCTGATCAAGAATATATGTACTTTATGCACAAATACAATAACTTGTTTACTTTAAAAATTTGTTAGCGCCATTTATGATACAAAGTTCTTATATTTATTCAGTCTTCTATATGACAGCTATATGATATAGTGGTCCGATTCTCAGAATATTTACATATGAGCTTACAGCAGAAAGAAGCCTATGATGAAAATTGAGTCACTAGCTAGTTCCCATAGAAAGAGACTGACACACAGAAAAGCAGACACGGCTATATCGACTCGGCTCTTGATGCTGAACAGGAATATATATACATTATAGGGTCGGAGATGCTTCTTTCTATTCGTTACAAATATGACAAAATAATAATACCCTCTACAATACAGACAGACAGACGCATACATACATGCACAGATGTGAGTTTGACTTTCTCCTGTGCTATCGCGTATTCGATCTCCCAGATCTGGTCTGTGAATGGCCCCATACGAGTGCTCTTTTTGCATTTGTGCCTACTTTCATATCGCCATTTCTATTGCCCATCTTGCTCTTTACAGTACTATTAATATTACGCTATTTGTTCGCGTTGACCAGGCAAATCACCTGATCAAAAACTTTGCCAACTTCTCCTTACAAAGCTCTTTTGCTTTGCACGAGTACATGCAGATAACTAATAACGGTAAGACACATAGCTCAAGTGTATATAAAACGAATAAAAATAAAACTTTGTTGCATATTCGGTATATACAAACGCTAAGCAATTTTCAGCGGCCATTGGCCATATGAAACCAAGGAGCGAAACGGCTGATGCAGATTTCTACGCAGAGCCATCGAGGCCAGCTCTTGTTCTGAGTAAATATATATGTATTTTATATGCATCTTGATCAGCATGACAAGGTGAGTCTGTTTGTCTGTCTATTTGTCGGTCTGTTTGCCTGTCTGTTTGTGTGTCAACCCCGAGATCTCAGAAGTCTTAAGAGCTACAGAATTTAAATTTTTTGCCAGAAGCTGTTTATATCTGCAAGCTGCTTGAGTTTGAAAATCAGATTGGATAGAATGCAGTTTGGACCACCATGTCAAACTATTTTTTTATAAGAGAAAAATCAGTATGCCATGACAAAAAAAAACATTGAATGGAGACATTTAACAAACATTTTTGTTAAGTTTGAAATATTTCATAAATATTTCTTAGGTTTTTTTTCATCTTTTATCCCATGACTGGTAACCAAATTGTAATTAAGAAATGCAACGGAGAAGGATCTCAACTTTATATTGGATGACGGTTGAATATGATAGTATATATATAAAAAAGACAGAACTTGGTTTATTTATTTAGCCTGCTGTTGTCCTATCGGGATAGATAAATTTCAGTCATTTAGACGACAAGATGATACACGTCCTCAGGGTGGGTCCTGCACAGAAGTGCAGCACAGAACGCGGATCGCCGTTCCAAGATGCTATAGATGTCTGGAACAAGAACACAAGGCCATATGTCAGAGCGCAGTGGACAGACGCGGTTGGTGTCTTAAATGAGGAGCAGAGTAAAGCTGGGACAGCTTTGGATCTACAGCTGTTATCTGCCGCCGAGTCTCAGCATAAGCGAATTCTGAAGTGGTATGGACGAGCTTGCTGGCAAAATTTTCACCCCCAGCCCAGTTATATTGTTAGGAGACTTCAACGCCACATGCAAGGAGGCAATGTCTTCTGGAAGCCTTTGACGAGCTTGGATCAGTTATTGATCTAACATTTGTGAGTTAGAATATGCGTAGACAACATTATGTCAATGTTGGCTCGATCGGTGGCGAACGAAGAAATAGTCGCATCTGTAGAGCCTTAAGGCGCCCATTTAAAGGCACTTAAAGGCACTCTCAGCGCCAGAGACATCTACATCTATAGGATGCGCGGTTCATATGGCAGACGAGATTACGTCATGGCCTTAGCATGCGTGCGATAGCATGATAGCATGATAACTACCTAGGAAATTACGCTAAACACGCCACAACATCCCAGTGTGGACGGAGGAAATTGGCATTATCCGTAAGAAATGCCTACCATCGTACCCAAAAGGATAAAGACAACACTTGCACGCACTAATCGCACACGAAGAAAGACATCAGCAGTATTTGGATACCCGACTGTACTTCAAAGCACACGTGGAGCATGAACGACATGCATGGCGCTCATCATTTACAAAACAGACTCTGGCCTTACTCAATGGTCGTTCCACTGGGCCTGTATCTAAGCATCCTGTTTGGTCACGCCGTTGTCAATTAATCCCATTGTACATTCACATATTATGTAAGCTAGTCGTACGAGGCAGCGTAGCTGTAAATTAAATCAAGTACATGTTATTATGCTGCTACTTTAATCCACTTAATTTGCCTACTGCCCTACATAGATCAACATTAGATCTTTATATATATCTTTATATTGCTAGCATCCGCAAAGAGTGCACGCAAGTAAGAAGGGTCTACCAGCGTACATGCTCACGAGAGGAAACGGAAGCTCTGCGGAGGGAATTCCAATGAAACGGAATAAACTGGATAAACTGCTTGAAGATGCGGAGCAGGATTGTGAAATATTGCATTCATAAGCACACAGGAAACGCACAGAATTTATAATGTTAAGCCATAATTGAAATTTTTATTATTTTCCTAGCTCAAAGTTACAGTGTTTGTCAGAGATAACCAATGAAGTCATAAAATTTCCCCTAGCTTAAAGTCATAATTCTTAAGTCAGAGATAACCAATGAAGTCATAAAATTGGCCCTATTTAGTTTTCTTATTTTTAGAGCAAAGCTGAGTAATAACATAATCGCTTAAACTTGGCGTACAGCATCTCTGTTAATTAACATTTAAGGTACACAGTGGACGCGCCAGCTTAACAGACGGCCGTGGCAACGGCCCGCGCAGCAATAACTACTACATCGCCCAAACGTATGACGCCGGCCGAAACTATGAATCTAACCGTCAGTTCCTGCGTGCGTGAAAAAGAGACAAAAGAATACGGCATCACTAGCACGCACTACACCGAAACCATCTAGGATCCCGTCCACGCGGCAGCAAAGAGCTCACTGGAAAACAAGTGTCAGGTCAGGGACCACACCAGTTTGCTCCACCGGCACCACAAGTTCTGTTCGTCACCGCTGCGTCAAACACCGACAACAGTCGCCAGTTGTTGTTGCGCAAGGTTGATGTTGCTGCCCAGTCGAGCTGGGTGACCATGGTACGGTATAGGCAAAAATTTATAATTTTTAGCAATAAAAGGAAACTGCAAATGGGATCTTAAGTCTAGTAATTTAAAACGGTAGGTAGTAACTGTGCTTTCTCTCTTCATAACAGGCGTTTAAGATTTTGTGGCGGCAAGACGACAACAAATCACTCTTTGACTACCTTTCCGTAGTTTATCTCTTCATATTTTCCCCTCCTACCCTATCTAGAAAACACTTCGCAGTCTCACCCTGAGTATTTTCTTCCCTCTGAGTATTTTTTCGCCCACACCCTCTCCAGAAAAATACTCCGCAGTTTCACTCTGAGTATTCTCCTTTCCCATCCTGTCCAGAAAATAGTCCGCAGTTTCACACTGGGTATTTTCTCCCTCCCCTATCTTACCTAGAAGCGGTATCCACCCTTAGTTTCATTATAACATGCATCATCGTTTCGATCCGAGTGGTTCTCTTGTAAGTACCCCAAATCCCGACCATTTGATACGACCCACATTGGTGATAAACTTCTCAAAATTACTCTTTGACTACTGTGTCTCCCAGTATGTCCCGGTAACTTATAAATTCTCTGTAAGTCGCCGTGGACAGACTCAGTCCACTACCCCTAGAAACTGCCTTACAAGATATATGATGGAGCCCATATAAAATGTTCATGTTCAAAGCATTGTATCGGTGCTCTTTATAGAGCAACAAGAGATCCCAATTGTACTCTGAAAATAGAATATAGTTACCTGCAGACATCCCGAATGTCACAGTACCATAAAAGTAAGTCTGCACCAGGCCCACACGAAAATACAAATAAAGCGACAAGTGTATGAAGGAAGGCGTACTCCCTAGGAGATGGAAGCAACAGAGGCTGGTACTGCTCGGAAAGCCACCAGGTGAGTCATCGTCTTAAAGAGCAATCGGTCTGTTGGACTCTGTTGGTAAAATGCTAGAGCGCATTATATGCAATCTGGGATCTTTATATCAGACAAGCAGTATGGCTTTAGACGAGGGCCGTCGACAATCGACACTATCTCGACAGTCGTAAATATAGAGTGGAACGCTATAGCGGGAAAGCGCTGGAAAGGAGGCCTAGATATTGAAAATGCTTTCAACTCGGGAAAGTTGGAATCGATTCATTGAGGCTCTGAGAGCATTTGGAGTCCCTGCGTACTTAACCGGAATCGTAAGAAGCCACCATTTTAACAGATGGCTTCATTATGACTCATAAGAATGCTCCAGAAGATATAGCGATACCAGAGGCGTGCCCCACTGTTCGGTCCTTGACAACTTCACTGGAACGCCATGAACGCCATGTACGCCATGTTGCCTTATGGCGTCAGTAAAGCGTGTCCCAAGCCTTACTGGTCTCTGGTGCTTCGCCACTATGTCCTCATAGCTAAAAAGTCATGGAAGACACTTAACACGTATTGTTTCAATGCCCACGGTTCGAGGACGGAAAAGCCCACATACATTAAATGTACAGGCATCTCAACTATAAACCGCATCGATCACATGCTGTGGGACAAAAATGTGTGGCACGCAGTCTCTCATCGTTTACGGCACACATTTTGGATGAACTTCGACTCTGTAAGCGGCTCAGGAGATCGACAACATAGTAGCAGGCACAGCAGGGTCTACTCTACGGTAGTTCCACAGGGCCTGTATCTAAGTATTCTGTTTGTTCACGCAGTTGCCAATTAATCCCATTGTGCATTCACATATTCTGTAAGCTAGTCCTACGAGGCAGCGCAGATGTAAATTAAATTAAATGCATTGTTTTTGTTGTTATGCTACTACTCTAATCCTCTTAATTTGTAAGCATACGCCTATCGCTATTGTATTTGCTTGCACTACTGCATCTCTCAATCTCTTACGCTCACTGTATTTGTCGCTTGTAGCTTGTCAGTACATAGATCAACAGCAGCCCTTTGGCTATGCTTGCGCTGTGGCTCTGGAATTCGTTGCTTTTCATACAAAAACATAATTAACATTAACATTTAATTGGAGTATAATTTTTTAATTGGAGTATATAAATATAGCTGCTGAAAAGTTGGTTTCTCATACAAATGTTTTTTACGATTTTGTCTACAATTATCTTAACAAAACTTGGCAAATCGGTAGATTATAAATATACAAAAAAAGTTTTAGCTAAATGCGCAAAAACTTGTGGAAGATATAAGGTTTTTGCGGTTTGTGGGGGCGGGAGGGGGCGTGGGAAAATTTAAAAACAAACTTGATCTGTAGCCCCACAAGGGGAGTCTATATATACTCGTTTATTCTACTAGAGTGCGAATATAATAAAATAAAAGAACACATGCATACAGTTGTAATCTGGGCAACATTTTACATCAGGCTCTCTTGTTTTTTACTTTGCCGTGCATTGAAATTGTCCTTATTTTGCAGAGAGCAAAATGCGCTATCATTCTCTTTCTTTTATATGTGACGTACAATGCACTGCACGTTCAAGTGGCCCCACGATACCAAGCCACGGGGCTTGCTACGCGCGAAGCCCAGGCTCGAAGCTCCCACCTCCCGCCCAACCGGCCGAGGGGCGCAACCGCATAACGAGCGACACGAATCGCGAAGACGGGGAAAAAACGCGGACTCGCTCGCTCACTTTCAGTGAAAGTAAAAATAACAAGCCATAAATAATTTATATTATCTACTAGCTAGATACGTTAGTATAGATTATTATAGTTACAACAAAGAACACGAAAAGGTTCATGCAGGGAATAGTTTCAATTAAAGCGCCGAAGATAGATATGAACATAATTTCTAGTAGTTCTACGAGGAACACAAAAACTAATTTGGCTAATTAAAGACGGCAAGTCAATATCACCATTAATCAGCTTATGTTTAAAAATAAAATTAAGCATAATTCTACGATTTTCAAGAGATTGAAGGTTTATTAACAGGAGCCTACTTGAATATGAAGTTAGGGGGTTATTGGGGTCCCAATTCAACCCACGGAGGGCAAACAGTAAAATTTTCTTTTGAACAGCCTCTATGCGGTCCGGGTAATTCCTCTATTATGGACACCAAACACTCGATGCATACTCTAAAATAGTTCGGACCAGAGAAGTATACAGTAGTTTAGATATATAAGGATCATCATATTCCTTCCACCATCGTTTGATAAAACCCAGAACACCCACAGCCTTATTGACGGTAATTGAAATGTGTAAGGCGAATTTGAATTAGGGTCTAAAGGAACACCCAAGTCATCAACTGAGTCGATCCGATGAAGGGGTAAATCGTTAAGAAGGTACGATGTCTGAAGCGATATGCTACGAGAAAATGACATAACTTTGCATTTAGAACACTTAAGATTTAATAAGTTGACCTGACACCACGATTGGAAAGGCCATCTTGCAGCCTGAAGTGAGATGAAGAGTCGTTGAACGACTACCAAAGTTAAACGTTGTCGGCGAACATCAGTATACGAGAGCGGGATAGAACTTGAGGCAAATTGATATATAAGGTGAAGAGCAGGGGACCGATGTGGCTACCCTGTGGTACCCGTGATGTAACAATAAGAGGCTTAGAGTAAGAATTATTAAAAAGAACTTTCTGAGTTCTAAGATTAAGGTAGTCGGAGATCCACTTAAGAAGATGGGATGGGAAACCAAGGAGATGTAACTTATGAATAACTTATGAAACTTATGAACTTATGAATAAGTTAACAGTGGTTAAATGACGTCAGTTTGCGTTTTATTGTTAAATCCTTGTATTACAAAAGAAGAAAATTTTAGTAAATTAGTAGTGGTAGACCTACGCTTCCTAAACCCAGATAAAATTATAGAACCACAATAGTGTTGTAACTGTGAAGTTAATATTTTTTCAAAAAGCTTAGGAATAGCAGACAGTTTTATGCCTCTGTAGTTTTAGGTATCCGACTTATTCCCTTTTTTATAGAGAGGAATAATAAACGACTCCTTCCAGAGAGACGGGAAAGACGAAGAATTCAGAGATAGATCAAAAAGCTTCACAATCGGCTTACAAAGCGCATCAGCGCAGAATTTAAGAATACACCCCGGGACACTATCAGGACTAGGAAAAAATTAGGCTTAATAGACTTAAGTTAATTAGTGACTAGGAGAGGTGGAATAACATCCCTCCTGTGTACGCTATAAGGGTATATCTGATCATAAGATGTTTGAAAGAACTTTACAAACCAGTTGGCAATGTCTTGATCTGTATTTGCTTTAGTATTTATATAAAACAATGAAGAAGGTAGGACAGATTTTTTACCTTTAGAATTAACAAAATTATAAAATTGTTTTGGGTCCTGAGAAAATTGAACAAATGCAAATGAATGCAAATATGCTTTATAACACTCGCAATATAGCGCGAATAGTCCGAGGACCATCCCGAGACTTTGAACTTCCTAAAGAGTCTAGATTTAATATTTTTTAAATTAGACAACATATCTGCAATTGTACAATATGACCAGTCAGATTGAAGGATGACATTGTTAAGGCTAGCGAATCAGAAATCAGCAAAATTCTAGAAACCATTGAAATGGAAGGGTCAGAAGCAAATATCAAATCAAGTTGGCGATTCAATGAGCTTGTTACAAAATCAACTTGAGATATGGATATTTCAAGTAGGTCGTCAACAAATTCGTGTTGCTTTAAAAGTATCAAACCGGCTGAGTCGGTCACAGAGGACCATGTGACATCACAGATGTTGAAATCACCAAATTTAAAACAGTATCAGTACAAACAGTATCAGAAAGCATCGATCGCGTCGATTGAATAGCATCAAGATGATCCAAGTAAACAGAGATATCAGAACGTGGAGGAATGTAAGAGGCAGTGATAAAAACAGAAAAACTTTTAAATTTTTTTACAGAGTTTAGAGAGTTTAGATTTAAGGGCTCTAACATTTTGGTAGGCAGGGAGTCTAATCGGTATCCGATTTCTAGCTGTAGCTTTAGGCCACAAACCTTTTTTGGCAGATTCTGACAAAACAGTCGGCCGGAACACTTGGAAGCTATATTGTGCGTAACATTAAACCTAAACTTTTCTACCTTAATCTTCGAACTATGTAAATTAGTTTTGCCCTGTACATAGGCGGAAACATCTTCTGATGTAGAATCTACGGATAGTCTAGAAATAAAGGCCATCGTCGGCTTTGGAATACCGATAAGAGGTCTAGGCAGGGCAGCCACAGCAGTGGGTATGCTGCTGTCGGATGAAGTCAACTATACTGAAGGCACGCACTGGAAAGTTCGACAGGGGGCACATTTTACAACATTTGCGCTGACGAGGAGCCTTCAATTTTCGTGTCATCCACCCTATCCAGAATGGCCGGAGGGCCCATCCCCATTAAAGCGTCCGCATTAGGCAGCCGCTGTACGGGCTGAAGACTGTAACTATTGGACGGACTAGTACGAAAGATAGAATATCTAGAATTGGCACAGGGGTATTCGGCTCTGTAACGACAGGGTTGATCCAGACCAGATCCACCCAGAGCATTTACTTTCTTCCGCTTAAAAGACTCCATATTAAAAGATGTTACATTTGCTGCGAGCGTCGAGAATGGCGTATTTAATTGCTTAAAGCCAACGTGGCGAGCATTAAACCCTTCCTTTGAGTTCCTTAAGAACGAACGCAACTCGGCTTCAGCAGGTCGACACAACTCGCATGTAAATTTCAAACCATGATTATTTAGAAAAGAATGGTGATACGACAGAGCCAACAAAAAAGCATAGGCTCGGAAGAATCAGCCTTGAAAGGGCAGCTTTTTTTGTAGCAGTCAGCCATTGGTATTGAGAGAACAATGGGAAGACAAAAATTTTTTTAATATCTCACTGGGTTGCTGGCACACAACAACAAGCAAACGAAAAAAAATTTCTCACTGGTGGGCAGCTGGCAGCAATGTAACGATTAGATGACACAAACGCAAATGCAAAACAATAACAAAATAAAACTAGCAAGGTTGAGAGTCTAAATACGGCATAAGCTTTCAAGCCAGACACAGAAGCGAAATCAACAATAAAGAGCGCTACATGCAATACATGCTTATAGCACTGCTTTTGGTTTAATTTGTACAATAATAAAATTAAAAATAAAACAGTTTAAAGCAGATTAGTAAAGAGCACTAAAAGGATACGTTAAACCCGAAACTGAAATTATGCACAATAAAAGAATAAAAGAAAACTTGGACACAATTTAAAATTTGATACTCCAACGCAAAAAAAATTAGCACAATACGGGAGAGCAACCGTTTTGAGAGAAAGTCAGAGCGTCAGCGAGTCTTAATCTTTTTCTTTATTATATATTGCTCGCTAAAGAAGAGACCCTTTCAGCTGCTGCTAAAAAGAGATCAAGTGAAGAACAAAACGGCCATGCACATACACGGTGTGCAAAAACACCCGGGTAATGCATATTTTTATTAAGCATTGCCTTTTGTTTCACTATTGCTTAATCCACCATTAGTTTTGAGTATGGGAGCCAGCGGCACCCATTGCCTAAAAATGCCTGGGTCCACGCAAAAAAAAAATAGTACATTGTATGATCGAGTAGGTGATATTGCCGGCAGTCGCAGCACACATTAAACGTTTGGTAAGTTTGTTTCTTTGCTTTGCTTAGCCGGTGGTGAGTGGCACCGCAAACCACATTTCAATGGGTGTGAGTAGGGTGGCAAAACGTGCCACCCTTGCAGATCTCTGCTACGAACCATAAACGATTTAGATTTTTTACTAGCTGGATGCTTTAGCATATATGTTTTATTTAACCTAAGAGATATTTAGTATAGATGTTAAATTTAAGTTAAGAGAGGTTTTAATGGAGATAAAGTTAAAGAGATTCTTGTAGTTAAAACACATTACACGAAAACAGTCGCGTTGTCTGTCGGTCTGTTCGTATGACCATCTAGGAATGATCACCAAATTTGGTAAGCAGACTCAAAAATTCTCATATGCCCCTACAATATTAGCAGCGAAAAACAATAAAAAATGTAATACTGAACTACATTTTTAAATTAAACAAAGTTGAGCAGTTAATGCTGCCACAACCCAAACATCCACCCCCCACCAATCAGATTTAACAATATAGGAACACTAGTCGATATTCTGACTATAAGATACTCGTAGTCGGCATTTATTTAATATTCGAGAACCTCAAAAGTATGCGACACGTTTTATATTTTCTTTTTTTATACTCGTACTGTAGTAGAATAAACGAGTATATTGTATTCGTGCAAATGTATGTAACAGGAAAAAGGAAGCGCTTCCGACCGTACAAAGTATATATATTCTTGATCAGCATCAAAAGCCCAGTCGATCTAGCCATATCCGTCTCTCCGTCCGTATGAACACCTAGATCTCGGAGACTATAAAAGCTAGAGTTACCAATTTGGTATGTAGACTACCCTAATGTTTCGAAAAATCGTCCCTTCAAAATTCGGTATATGTATGTATAAGCACATAATCTACCTATCATTAAGATCGGATAATACTAGTAAAAAAAACAACCATTTTGTATGAGAGCACCCCACCACCACAAAAAAAAAAGTTTTGCATACTTTTGAGCCCGTTTAATATTAAATAGATGCTGCTTATTGTCGGAATATCGACTATAGCATTCTTACTTGTTAATATTGCAAATGGAAGAAAAACAGCAACAAATCAGATGGAACTCTCTTTTGGGCATTCTTATAAAAAGCATTTAAGTTCGGTACTTATGAACGGAATTTCATCAAAACTGCCTAAATGACTCAGCATTATCCAGAGTACCTTTCAAGATATTTAAATAAGCTTAACCTAATTTATTTTGAGTGTTTAAAGATTCTTGCAGAAAAAAATGTATAAAATAATTACTAGTCTTGCCGTCAGCAAGATTTTAAATATTATCAAGTAAGAACGCAACAGTCGAGCTTGCTCTTCAGTTTAATACCCTGTACCTAATAAGCTGCTATAAAATATAGCGAACAGACCCTTCGGATAAATTCTGACTTGTGGCCTCTCAAAATGAATGCAAAGCAAATTCGGCTCGATTTGGATGAAAAAGAAACATTTTGTGTTCATTCCGAAAAATCGGTTCTATGGGTGCTTATGATATAGTTTCCCGATTTGAATAAAATTTAGTGAACGGACGTGGAACCTAATAAAATAAATACAAACAAAATTTGGTTCAATTTGGGTGAAAAACGAACACTTTGTGTGTTAATTCCGGAAAAAGGGATGATATAGGGATTCGATTCGAATCACCAGACGTAAGGCATCTTAGAATGAATACAAATTGAATTTTGCTCGATCTGGATGAAAAATAAAAACGTTTTATTTCCTCTATAAATTCCATGGGGCTATATGATATAGTTGTCCGATCCGGAAAAACTAAAAAGCTATGAAGTAAAAATGGGATGTAGTGTGTATGGAGGCCACCTGGAAAAGTGGGCATGGCAAAAAATCAAAATAAATTTCAGCTGGGTACATATTTATGGAAAATAAGTATCGGTATCTTAAGTATCAGTCTGATCTGATATACACCCTGTGTGGTCTAATAACATCCCACCTCCCTTAGTCACTAAACGCTTATTGCTTACTGAACTTAAGTCTATTAAGCCTACCTTTAATCCTGGCCCTGATGGTAATCCGAGATGTATTCTCAGATTCTGCGTTGATGCGCTTCGGAAGCCGATTCAGAAGCTTTTTGATCTATCTTTAATCTTTTAACTCTTCGCGTTTCCCTTCTCTCTGGAAGGAGTCTTTTATTATTCCTCTCCATAAAAAGGGGAATAAGTTGTATGCCCAAAACTACAGAGGTATATCAAAACTGTCTGCTATTCCTAAGCTTTTTGAAATAATATAAACTTCACAGTTACAACACTGTTGTGGTTCTATAATTTCATCACTACCACCACTAATTTACTAAAAAATTTTTCTTTTTTAATACAAGGATTTAAGAATAAAATGCAAATTGACGTCATTTACACTGACTTTAGCAAAGCATTTGACTCGGTAAATCACTGTTTGCTTATTCATAAGTTAGACCTCATTGGCTTCCCATCCCATCTTCTTAAGTGGATCTCCGAATACCTTAATCTCAGAACTCAGAAAGTTCCTTTTAATAACTTTTACTCTATGCCCCTTACGGTAACTTCAAGGGTACCGCAGGGTAGCCACCTCTGCCCTCTGCAACTTATTATCAACGATTTGCCTCAGGCTCTATACCACTCTCGTGTACTCTCAACGACTCTTCTTCCCACTTCAGGCTGCAAGATGACCTTGATTCTTTCCAACTGTGGTGTCAGGTCAACTTATTAAAAATGTCAACTGTTCTAAATGCACAGTTATGTCGTTTTGTCGTAGCACACAGCTTTAGGCATCACACCTTCTTAAAGATGCGCCCCTTGATAGTATGTACTCAGTTGTGGACTTGGGTGTTCTTTTAGATCCTCAATTAAAATTTGACTTACACATTTCAAGTACCGTCAAGTACCTATTTTAGAGAACGCATCGTGTGTCTGGTGTTCACAATACAGAAATCAACATTACCGCATTAAGTCTGTTGAAAAGAAATTTTTACTTTTTGCTCTCCGTGCGTTGAATTGGGACACCAATAACCTCCCTTTTCATATTCAAGTAGGCTCCTGCTATTAAACCTTCCATCTTTTGAAAATCGTAGAATTATGCTTAATGTTATCTTTTTACATAAGCTGATTAATGGTGATATTGACTTAACTCAAACAAAACGTCTATACTATCGCAGCCAGCTTGTAGATAATATAAATGGTTTATGGTTTGTTGTTTTTAACTCTCATTGAAAATGAGCGAGCGAGTTCGTGTTTTTTTTTGGTCTTCGCGATTCGTGTCGCTCGTTATGCGGTTGCGCCCCTTGGCCGGTTGGGCGGGAGGTGGGAGCTTCGAGCCTGGGCTTCGCGCGTAACAAGCCCCGTAGCTTGGTATCGTGGGGCCACTTGAACGTGCAGTGCATTGTACGTCAACGTCCCGATAATAATCCAAATTTGATAAGTGTATCTCTTAAAGTTCTCAACATCTAGATTTGCATATATACGGTAACTATATTTTTTTTTTTCGAATTTAAACATAATTTTAAAGAAAAAAACGTAAGAACACTATAGCCGAATTCCGACTATATAATACTCGTAATGAGACCACTTTTAGTGGACAAACCTGATTTTTTTGAGTCTTTAATTAAATGAACTGTTAATACAATTCCATTAACTTAAAATCAACTACATAATATTACTAAAAGTTTCTTGTAGCATCCTGCAACATGTTTATAAACATCCTGCAAGACAATTTGGCTCGCAGCAACAATGTTGATGGCATGTTCTGGCAACGTTCTTAATGACAAACAAGTCTACATGTTTACAACCCAGCATAATGCTGACTCTCTCTCCCATAGCAATGGTACGAAATGTAAGCACGATATGCGTGT
This sequence comes from Hirtodrosophila duncani, assembly GCA_037043425.1. NCBI lineage: Eukaryota > Metazoa > Arthropoda > Insecta > Diptera > Drosophilidae > Hirtodrosophila > Hirtodrosophila duncani. The sequence continues at coordinate 120,949 of JBAMBM010000632.1, read as the reverse complement.
ATGTATTTATATGTGTATGTCTCTGCTTATTTATGTATGTTTGATTGCATATATATATAAATACATTTTACTGAAAACCCTTTTGGCGATTTTGTCTACAGTTCTTTTCCGATCTTAATGAAATTCTGAAGTTTGGAATATAAATAAAAAGTGAGTTTTTACTAAATCTGTCAAAAATTGTGGGAGATATATGGACTTTATCGATTTGCAGTGGCGGGAAGGGCCGCGGCGAAATTCTGTTGATGCTGATCAAGAATATATATACTTTATAGGGTCAGAAAAGCTTCCTTTTGCCTGTTACATCCATTGCACTTCGGAATTTCAGCAATAGTGTTCTTACTTGTTATACCCTTGCAGAGGGTTTTAAAATTTTGTCACTATATGTGTAACGCATAGAAAGAAGCATCTCCGACCCCATAAAGTATGTATATTCTTGATCACCCGAGTCGATATATTAAAATTTCCGGGATTGGAAGTACAATTTATGATCGGGATCGGGAAGGAGTGGGCGGGCGTTTCCCGTTCCTATCTCTAATATGAATGTACAAATTTTTTATAAATACCTTAAAGAATCCCTTAAGGTCATCGTATCTTCACCAGGCATTGCGTTCTTTGACTTTCGATGATGAAGGATCCATAAGGTAATGCAAACGATAATAATTCCAAAAGAAACTGCCAGCACTTTTATACCAATATTAAAATAAATGTCTATATTATCAAGTACAGGAATCTGTTCCGCTTCTGTTGCAGGAGTCATTATATCAAAGTAGTCACTATACGCCATTAGCACACGATTTTCGTCCCGCACTATAAAAATGTTATTAATTTTTTAACAACATAATTGATAGTTTCAAATTCACTCTACTTACCAATAACTTCTAAGAAACCAGTGTAATTCGAATTTATATCTATTTCACCGTCCCATATATTTTGGATATCAAGTGAAGTCGACACTTCTCTATTATCAGTTTGATTATTATAGTTATGATTTGCTCCGTCTTTTACAAATGCAGCTGGAGGATTTCGTTTATATCGTCTTTTATTTTCCAATATTTTAAACGCATGTTCTGTTAAATTACCAGCTTTAATAAGTTGCTCTTTTTGGGAAACTCCTGGAAATACAGAATCTGTATAAGTATTAAAAATAAGTTTAATAATAAAAGTATACATTTAATAACGTGTTCGAGATAATTAGCAAGAACAACAGAATTCCGATGAAAACTTCCAAGTGAAGTAAAATATGAGATTCATTCATTATTTATGTTAACCTTAAAGCAATAACTATTCAAAATTTTGGTAAAAAAAGAAAAAGGAAAATATTTAGAACAAAAAAAAAAAAGGAAGAACGCTATACTCGATATTCCGATTATAAGATACTCAGTATTTATTCAATATTCGACACACTCAAAAGTATGAAAATTTGTTCTTATACTCGTAGTCTAGTAAAGTAAACCCGTATATTGTATTCATTCAAATGTATGTAACAGGCAGAACGCAGCATCAACAACCGAGTCGATCTGTCTGTCTGTCCGTCCGTATGAACAGCTAGATCTCGGAGACTGGAAGAACTAGAGAGACCCAAGACTCCTCGTGTGGGGCGTCAAATCAGGTTTGTTTTTAAAGATCAAGCAAAACAGCCAAACCGTATATCTACCACAAATATGAACGCATTTAGTTGAAACTTGGTTTGTATATGCATAAGCACATACTCTAAAGATGTGTTTTGTTAAGTTAAGTTTTGTTAAGATCGGATAATAACTGTTGAAAAATCATAAAAAAAAACATTTTGTATTAGAATGTATGGGTGGACCAAAGCCCACACGCAAACATTACTGCATCTATTTGGCCACCATTGAGTTTGCCAACGTGGTGGATCCAGAGATATCAGCGGCGAAAGAGTCTTACCTTAAACAATATTTTTCTTGTTAAGAACTATTGTTTTTTCTCACACGCATATTAAATGTATTCCAACTTTTCGCAAATGTGGCCAGTTTTTAGCAGGTACAGATTCTTTATATGTATGCTTAAAGTCGGTCTGTATTCAAGAATTTGACAAATGGAAGATGTCCATATTATAAGTGATTTGTACACTTGTACAAACTCACAATCATTCACACAGACAGACTTTGTACTAAATAAACACACACCCGCGCTCAATAAACATACACCCGTGATCGTTGGATCTTGGATCGCCGAGTCAGCCTGTCGGGAGTCATATGTGGCAAAAAGAAGGGCCTCTGGGCGGTCTCCTCATTTCATCCCTTCAAAACCCTTGGAGGTGACGGTAATTTTCTGGGTCTCCTCCAGAACTCTATGGACTTTATTATAAAGCCACTGATTGCGCTTCTTCGGGCTACCTTAAATTTGGGATATGTACCACTTTCATGAAGAAAGATAAGCCATACCATACCAAAACAGAGCAACAGGCATATGGGGCTGATTAAATTATACAGACCGATCAGCCTTACTTTCTTCGTCCTGAATACTATTGTACGACTGATAGATCTTCACATTTGGAGCTCTCTCACGATCCCTTAATCGTTTCCCTTACACGAAAAACAATTTGCCGACTCCAAGGGAAAATCTAGAGGGAAAATCGAAAAGATACAAACTAGACTTTGGTCCAGTCCAGTACTTATAAGAAACACAGTAATTGGATTATCAAATGAAACACCTTTGGAACACCCTTCACAAAAGACTGAATTGGATTTCACAATCTTGACGCAACATGTCAAAAGGTAGTTAAGGCCGATGTATTTCAGGAGGACAAAGGCTATTTCTCCGAAAATGATTCTCTAGATGTAAACGGCGAAAGTTAGGCCCAGTGTCACTTATGCTGCCCAAAGTGACACAAGCTATTGCTACATTTAACAGAATCCAAAGAATCGCATGACTCTCCATGACACCAACCGTTGGGTAGTGTCCGAAGGCCTCAATGAAGAGGAATTTAGGGTTAACAATTTTGCACCTATTCTGAAAGCAGCAGCTTTGAGCGCGCTGCGCGTGCAGTTAAATTTCAGTATGCAGGCCTGACAATGGTCCTGCCAGTATACTTAAAAAAAAAACCGAAGGCTAGCTTCGGCTTCTCCTTTGCATTTCTTAATTGCAATTTGGTTAACAGCCGAATACACAGATGAAAACAAGAACGCTATAGTCGATATTCAGATCTCAGAAGATCTCAGCATTTATTTAATATTATGACAAACTCAAAAGTATGAAACACTTTTTGATTTTTTTTGTTGCGAGGAGGGGAGGTAGGTGGTTTTGTGTGTTCTCATAGCAAATGTTTAATTTAAGTTTTTATACTCGTACTCTAGTAGAGTAAACGAGTTCATTAAGATCGGATAATAATTCTAGAAAAAATCGTAAAAACACATTTTGTAAAAACAAAAAAAAAAAAAAAACAAAAAACAAAATCAGAAGGTGTTGTATACTTTTGAGTGTGCCGAATATTGAATAGTATCTCGTAGAATGTTATAGTCGGAATGTCGAGTATAGAGTTCTTACTGGTTTGCTTTCTTGTCTACAATTATTATCCGATCTTAACGAAATTTAGCAATTCGATAGATTAGGTGGGTGCTAATACATATACAAAACGAGTTTCAACTAAATACGTTAAGATTTGTAGATATAAGGTTTTTATCGATTTGTGGGGGTGGCGAAAAATTTTAAACCCGACTCCATCTGACGCCCCACAAGGCGAGTCTACATATCAAAATTGGTGACTCTAGCCCTTATAGACACCGAGATCTAGGCGTTCATACCGACGGCTAAATTGACTCGGCTGTTGCTCTTGATCAATTATATATATACTTTATGGGGTCGGAAATGCCTCTTTTAGCCTGTTACATATTTTTGCACGAATACAATAAATCGTTTTGTATTAATTTTTCGTACTTTCATGGACTTCCAAAATATTTTCTTGAGTTGTATTGAGCAAAGTTTTCATTTAATGTCTTTATATGGAAGGCATATGTTATAGTCGTCCGATCTCTATGATTTTTACATATGAGAAGCTTACAGCAAAAGGAAGATTACGGTCTATTGCTTCAAAACTGAGAGAGTAGTTCGTATAGAAACAGGTGGACAGACAGGCAGACATATCGACTCGGCTCAACAATATATATACTTATTGGGTCGAAAATGCTTTTTTCTATGCTTGCAAATATCGTGACAAAATTATAATACCCTCTGCAAGAGTATATAAACAAAGTTTATGTTATTTTTTTGAATACCAAAAAGTTTAAAGGCCTTAAGTCTAAACTTTACTTACAATGATCTCGGACATAGCTATATCGACCCTCTCGTCAAGAATATATATAATTTATATGGTCGGAAATGCTTTATTCTGTGCTTTGGAAACTTCGTGACAAATTTAATGTACACTCTTATTTTTTGTGATTGGCATAAAAATTAGGCCTGGTCATATACACAATTTGGCTGTTACCTAGTGTAATTAGCGAGACTGTAAACGAAAAAATACTGAATTTAATGGTACTCGGACATACCATGTGTAAGAAGTCTAAGTGGCGCTGCACTGAGTGAAAGCAGCCGCTTCTTGCTCAACACAAGCTATAGTTCATGTTCTAGGCGCCTATTAATATTTGCAATAGTCCAATTGGAGGTCATAATGGAGGTCAAATGTTGTATGCAATCAAGCGGTGTATTGCTCTCTTCTTGGCACAGAAGCAGCAGTCAAAACGCATAAAATACACATATTTACTCGGACATACGACGATAGGAATTATTACACTCGTACTGTATCTCCTACATTTTTCAAGATATCAGTGTGCAATTAAAACCGGTTAAGAAACAACGTCAGAATTAGCATTAACATTTTACTTCATTTTTATAATATACGCAGCAAACGTAAACAAAATTTTGGTAGTCTCCCTCCCACTAACACATATGCTTGCTGCTGCTGCTGCTTCAATGAATGAGTTGAACGTGCTTAAAATATAAGCAGCCGCTGCTAGTGCCTATTTGCATTGTTGGGATATAAGCAAAAGAAAACTCAATTAAATAAATTTAAAGTTGAGTTACTGTTCTAATTATACACGTGTTGTTGTGCTGTCCCTTTGCTTGTCCAGTTTGTGCTTTTGGCTCAGTCAACGAACAAAATCAAAGGCAAATTCCAAAATTTTAGGCACTCATTTGTTCATTGATATAGCAAGTTGCGGTCGCGTGACATTTGCTGCAGCTATATCAAAAAGGGTTTTTTTCTACCTGCTTAAGCAATGGTCATAGGAGCGGATTAGGCCTATCACAAAGTGTTTTACACTTTTGAGTGTGTGTAATATTGAAAAAATGCTGACTACGAGTATCTTAGTCGGAATATCGACTATAGCATTCGTACTTGTTTTTATTAATGACACCAAAGCCCTTTTATTTGACCAGGTATCAGTACCCTCTTTCTCCAAACATGAAATGATTTTCTTGATATATTTGGATCATAGTCTTTTCAATTACTTATAGGGACGGACTTTATGAATATTGACTATAGGCTTCTGAATGAACACTGTGATACCTTAAGCTTGACCAAATACATACAAAACGCATACTAGACGAGCAACTTGAACTATTAAATGAGAATGTTCACTGCGACACAAAGTAATCAAGCCTGCCACGAATCAATGGTTTACTAAGGATATTGGTTATACAATAAAAAGCAGAGACGAAGCATTGAGGAAGTGGAAACGCTCATGCAGTTTGCAGCGCATAGAAGCATATATATTCTTGATCAGCATTACAAGGGAAATCGATTTAACCATGTCCGTCTGTGCGTCTGTATGTTTCAACATAAAGATCTCACAAGTCTTAAAAGCTACAATGCTGAAATTTTTACCAGATGCTTCCTTTGTCTGCAGGCTGCTCAAGTTTTATCCAAATCGGACGACTATATCGTATAGCTCCCATATAACCAATTGTTCCGGAATAAAATTCTCTGTTTTTCATCCAAATCAAAGCAAATTCTGTTTGTATCCACATCGAATCCTTTTCTGTGTTTTGACTTGGGACCTAATGCTATCTCTCTGCTTTTAATTATGTAAAAAAAATCACTCTAAAACCTATTGTCGACAAAAGAAGAGGCTGCGGCTGAAGAAGCGTTAAAAAAGCTCATTTTAGTGGTACTACCTTTGAGGTGGCACAACTGCTTCTTTTTTTCACTACTAGTCTACTAGTTTTTCACTACTAGCAGCCCTTCTAGCTACTTAGGTGATAAAAGCTTATTTCGTTTTAATACATATTTTGCAATTGAAATACTTTACCTGAAGGATTATTCGTGGTTAGTGCGCCTTCTGTATTCCGCATGAACGTTGTACCTTCTAAGCATTGACGGCAGATATTGTCGTTATCTGTGAGAAATTCCTCTTTATCGAGAAAGCGAATTTCATCACCCAAAAGTATCTCTTGTTTAAAATACTTTTTGCTCATCATTTCTGCCATATATGCAGATCCTATCGTTTTGTTGTCGTTGTGAATGCTATGGTAAGTAGTGACATTTAATTTGTCTGGAGCTGGAAGTTCATTATTTCCGTTTTTTATTTTTACAATATATAGTCGATAGCAACATATGGGTCCATTTCTTTCGCTTATTTTGGGTAAATATAATTTAAGCACATATTGGGACCCACTTTTAACTTTTGTCCACATCGTTCTACCTATAGTTTCCGGAATTGAGACTGGCATGCGACAAATACTCTCCGCAGACTCACCATTTTTCTTATGGCGCGTTATGGCTGAAACTGTTACAGTATAATTGGTATTTGGAATTAGGCCATCATAAGACGTCTTGCGATGAGGTTCGTCAATTCTTCTAATTTTTGGACCCCATTTTTCATTGTATTCAGTACCATCTAGCATATATCGATAACTACCTTCTAAGGTTATTAAGTATGAAATAATTTTTCCGTTTGGCTTTTTAGGCACGTTCCAACTAATAGAAATAGAATTAAGTCTTGATACATTATGATGGTTACAGTTAACAGTTAAGTCAGTTGGTTTCGTGGATATTCCATCCATTGTTGTACCATTGACAATTTCAGACCATGGTCCGCACGTTTTTGTGAGATCACTACATGCACGCACCTTGAATTCATAATCTGTAGCGGTTTTCAAATTATCAAACATATATGGAAGGTTTCTGGAATTTTGTTGATAGATAGTTTCTTCAATTAATTTCGGAACGTCCCCAGATTCAGAGACAATTAATTCATAGTATTGTATAAACTCAATCAAATCTTGTGGTGGTGGACTCCAACCAATCGTTATAGTTGAGGCTGTGCTACCAGTAGTTTCTACTTTGGGAATAAAAATTGGATCATAATTTAACGTAGTCACTCCGAATGGATATTGATTTGGGATTCCATCGCCAATCGAATTTTTTCCCGTTATTCTTAAATTATATGTTGTGTTCGGATGAAAAGTATCCAACACGTACGACGTGTTCTTGCCATTTATTATGTCTTTGTAATATTTAAAAGTTGGTGATCCTTCTTGCGAGTACTGAACAAAATATTTCTGAATGGGATCGTTACCGTCATTTACTGTCCAATTAAGAAAAATTTTATTTGCGCCAACAGATTTGGCGAAATCAATACTTATTTGTGGTACTTCCATAACAAGTAGTGTTATTTCCTTAGAAATTACCTCTACCGCTGTATCAGTATAAAACGCACATTTATATGTACCATTTTCTTTTTTATAGACTTCGGTAAATTCCAAGGTGAAGTTTAAGTGAGTATCATTCAAATGTGTTATTGAAGAAAAATTGTCGAGGAATGCAAACGGACTTCCATCTTTAAGCCATTTAAGTTTTCTATGAATTGAATCATTTTGTGGATATATTTCAAACATACAATACAATAAAACGTTTTGTCCAATTTTTCGTTTAATATTAGGAGTAGAACTTTCTAAAATTTTTGGTGGGACGAATGTCCGTAAAATTAATTCCATAGATTGGTTATTTCTAGGAAATTCACAAGTATAGTTTCCAGAATCTGTGATATTTACGTTATGAATAATGAGTATATTGTTATAGTACGTATTTAAATTACTGGTATTAGTTTTACTGCCATACTCATTTTTTTGTAAAATGTCCACGTTAGTTGCGAACCTGTAAAGAAAAAATTGATAATTTTCATGTAAATATTTATGTGTAATGTAATCTCTTATAAAAGTGAAAAGGCTTGCATCAACTAACTATCCCAATATTTTTACTAGAACTTAATGTAATTAGAATTTAACATGGAATTCAACAAATCGCCTCTAAATTCGATAGCTTTTATATGAAAACTATTAAAGATGTTTGACTAATTCTACAAATTTGGTCAACGTACTTGGGGCTTCTCAAAATGGATAACACTGAGTTTGGATTGAAAAACAAAGAAATTTGCGTCGATTTGGAGGAAAAGCAAAAATGTGTTCATTCCGCAAAATTCGGTTTTGCGGGGCTACATGATATAGTGTTCATTCCGGACCAATCGGTTGGTGTCCTTGAAGAAGGTCGGTATTCAATGCCAACACCAGAGCTGTTGACGGGTGGGACATACATGTTGAGCATCTATGCTATTGCTATGCCAATACAATCCAGCAGCGAATCGGGTGCAGTAGGCGTTGGGGTGTATACTCCTCCACCGTGGGTTCTCTTTTTTACAACAAACTTGATTTTTACAATAAACTTGATCTGCGTGTACACTAGGTGAGTCTATATACCAAATTAGGTGACTAGACGGACACGGCTAGATCGACTCGGCTGTGTATTTTGATCAAGAATATACTTTATGTACTTGATGTACACACACACTCGCTCGCTTACTTTAATTGAAAGTAAAGACAAGCAATATACGATTAGCATTATTTATATATAGCTGTTTTATTTATTAAGAGAGTGCTAATGTAGATAAACTTGAAGATATTGTTGTAGTTTGAACGTTTGTTTGAGTTGCAATTCTAAAGATGATAGATAGGAACATAGTTTTTAGTAGTTCTACGAGGGACATAAATATTAATTTGGATTTTCCCCTCGGTTTTCTAAGGATGGAAGATTGATTAAAAGAAGCATACATTTCTTTTGAACAAACTCAATGCGGTCCTGGTGATTTCTTTTTGAGGACACTTTAAAATAGGTCGGACCAGAGAAATGCACAGAACTTTAGTTGTATAAGGGTCACTGAATTATTGTGAGCAACGCTTTATAAAGCCTAGAACATATACGGCCTTATTGACGGTAATCAAGATGTGATGATCAAATTTATATTTAGGGTCAAAAAGAACACGCAGGTCATTTACGGTATAGATCCGATAAAGGGATCATTAAAAAAGTACGATGTCTGAAGCGGTATGCTACGATAAAATGGCATAACTTTGTATTTAGAACAGTTGATATTTAGTAAGTTGACCTGACACCACGATTGGAAAGAATCAAGGTCATCTTGCTGCCTAAAGGTGGAGGCAGAGTCGTTGAAGGAAAAGTTAAGTTTCACGTCGTCGTACACGAGAAAGCTAGCGTAATATCCACATTTATTTCATAGCGTTGATCAGGAGCAACAGTCGAGTGGATCTAGCCATGTCCGAATGTATGAACTGCTAGATAAGAGCTGGAACTACCAAATTTTGTATGTTTCCTTAATGTTTCGCCAGATCGTTTGTTTTCAAACTTTGCCACGCCCCTCCTGCCCCAAAAATCGATAAAAAAAAAAAAAAAACATGATATCTCTCACAATTTTTGACACATATAGTTGTATAAGCCAATAAACTACCGATTTACCAAATTTCATTAAGATCGAATAATAATTCTAGACAAAAACGTAAAAACACATTTTGTATGAAAGCCACCAAAAAAAAAAAAAAAAAAAAAAAAAGTGTTGCATACTTTCGAGTGCGCCAAATTTAAACGAATCTAAGCACCAATTGTGTACTTCACTCTGTGCGCAGCAGCAAATACTGACACTAAACGAAATGAACTAGTATATGTGTGAGCGAGCAAGCAATATAAAATTTTGCATTAGCAATTATTGCGTGTACAAATGTGCCTTTACACCACTTATTCTTGTGTGTGTGCATGAGAAAGCCATTGTGCCACAATATTGCCGCACATTGCATAGGTTTTAGATAAACTATATAATGCAAAAATGAGCGTGTCACGGGAAAAGTCTAATTTTTTAAAAGAAAAAGTAGAGTATCTTGGTTGCGTGGTAGCTCGTGGGGGTATCACAACCAACCCCATTTATGATAATTTCTTGGCTTAGCGAACTACTATAGGTGCTTCATAAAAATTTTGCTAGCTAAACCACTAACGGGCTAACTGAAGGGTGACAACGCACTATGGTTTTTTTCGTTAGTTTTGGCATAAAGTCAATTTTTTTTTGTTTAGTATTTTAAAAATTTGTTGATTTTTTATTTTTAAAAACCCTAGCCAGATAAAAAAATATTAAACTATAACATGTGGAGCAATACTGTTCTGCTTGCGCGCTGTTAAAGTCAGCTGATTATGTACCACCTGTTTTGTATGAAATTGGCGGGAAAAATTTTGCGACTTTGATTGTTTGCTCTGGCGAAAGTTTACACAAAAGTGAAGTGAATAAATATGGAAAACAATTGTCCAGGTATGTTAAACTATAGTTTACCAATGTTTGTGTCGTTGTTATGTGTTTTTGTCCAATTGTACCGTGTTTTGTTTATGTGTATTTTTAGAACGAGCTTAACAAGTCTAGTTGTGTTTCGTGGATCAGTACTTTTGCATGGCAAAGCGTTGCAAAATGTTGTAAGTGATAAACTATTAACCAAATTGTGCAGATTAATGAGAAACTAATCCTTTTTGTCCGAATCCACACGTTTTCGAAAAAAATCAAATTTTTCTAGTACCATATGTGTTCAGTCGTGCTGAGCTGGTTGACATTTGGAGCAACAACAATAGCTCAGGAGACGCTGTACATCAGCACATATTAAGTGTCATCGCAGAAAAACATTTAGATAACGAAACCATAAAGTCGATAAATGAAAAAGTAAAAGACTTTGTCAATTATTTGAAAAAACACTTGCCTAAATGTAATTCAACTGTAGAAAGATTTAAGAGAAAGCACGCAAATTGGCTTGGGAAAAGCCTATTCATAGAAATCACTGGTCATTATGCACGAAAGCGCTGGTCCTCGTCTGAAAAGAATAACAACTTATCTCCCTTACTCATACATGCTGCCACAGTTTCAGCTAAAAAATCTAACGAAAAAGACTTGGCTGTTGTTTTAAAAGCAGCTGCGAGTTGTGAGAGTATTAATGAAATAAAAAAGAAGCTTTTTGCGGATGAGCCCAAACAAATGTCAGCTGACAGTGCGCTTGCAATTTTAATGGAAAATCGATTCACAAAACGACAATATATAAATATACAAAGAAATGCAAAAATTCACGGATGTGATATATACCCGGCATATCCGGCCGTACTTAGTTCCAAATTAAAACTCAGGCCAAAAGGAATTGAATATTTTGAAAATAAGGCACTTGTATCATTGCAAAATCTTTTGGATCACACATCATCCCGCATTCTTGAATTGCAACACGAGGTCTTAGAAACACTTTCCAACGTGGTACATTGCAAGCTATTCTTCAGCTATGGATATGATGGTTCGTCCGGCCAGAGTTTATACAAACAGCGTTTCCAGATCCATGATAGTCCTTCAACTGACAGTTCACTGTTTGTTACTACAATTGTCCCATTGAAATTGATAAATGAAACGCAACAAATTATTTGGCTCAATAAGACTCCGCAATCTGTTAGATTTTGCCGCCCATTGAAGATTGAGTTTATTAAGGAAACTACCTCCCTGATATTAAAAGAAAAGGAAAATTTGGATGTCCAGATTCGCAACATGCAAATATATTTGTATAAATTTAAAGAAAAATATATATATGTCGAGTATATTGGCCACATGACACTAATAGATGGGAAAGTCTTAAACATATTGTCAGGCACCAACTCTTGTCAGTCTTGCCCAATCTGTGGAGCGAAGCCAAAACAATTGCTCAACATTAAAGATATAAACTCGAAGGCTTTTATGGCTAACGCACACGCTCTTCAATATGGGATCAGTCCTTTACATGCTTGGATCCGCTTTTTCGAGTTTGTTTTAAATATCTCATATAGAATTGAGCTTAAAAAGTGGCATGTCAAGGACTGCGATAAGCTTAAACTAAAAGAACGAAAAAGACTTTTACAATTAAAAATGATGAAAGAAATGGGCCTAAATGTGGACAAGCCTCTTTCAAATGGCAGTGGAAACTCCAATGACGGCAACACAGCAAGAAGAGCATTTTCCAATGCAGCTTTACTGTCATCAATTCTTGATTTTGATTATGATATTTTACAAAGTTTTCATACAATTCTAATAACAATTAACTGCGAGTACGAAATAAACTCGGAAAAGTTTAAAGACTTCTGGGCTAAAGTTTTGGTGGCATATCAGAAAAAATATCCTTGGTATCCGATGTCGCCACAAAGTCTTAGTGCATGGGTACCAAATAATAGACACTTGTTTAGTTCCTGTTGGATGCCTTGGGGAACATGCATCATCCCGAATCCCGAATCCCGAAGTAAATTATATAAGAGCGATACAAGAGGCCACGCTAGAAAATGCAGTCGATTAGACAATATTACAGACGTTTTCAATAGATCAATGGATACTTCTGATCCGTTGCTGTCCAGTACCTATTTAAAAGAACGACCAAATACAATCAAAAAGAAAACTATACCAGCAGAAGTTATATCTCTACTACAAGCACCACATTTAGAAATTCAATGTGAAAATGATGATCCATATTCCACACAGAACTCGTCCGACGAAGATTATGACGAACTGGATGGACTTGAGGTTATTGCTTCAGAAGATGAATACTTTGAACTTGAAGAAAATTGAGTAACTTCTATAGTAAATAACATAACCAAACCTATTTAAAATGTTGTTAAATGTATCTTTTCTTTCAGAATGAAGCACTAATAATGGAGATGAATACTAAAATGTGAATTTGAATAATAGTTATTGTTTTTTTTTTGATTTAATATAATAGAAAATAAAAACCAAAAATGTTTAATGATGAAAATGTTGCATGACGGACAGATCGCTTATATGGCAGCTATATGAAATAGTGCCCCAAATTATTTGAAACTTGGTAGGTCATCTTGGGAGCCTAAAATATGTATTCAAACCATATTTCAATTCAATTGGTTTTAAATTAGAGTTTATGCCAATAAAAAAAACGGAAAAAAACCATAGTGCAACGGTAAAGTAAGTACGGGACAATCAAAAAACATACCTGTAAACTTGGACAAAAAACAATGTTTAGCTTTTCAGAAATTAAAAGATATTTTAGTTTCAGAGGACGTAAAATGCTCCTATATCCCGACTATCAGAAATCATTTGACTTGACGACAGGCGCTTCATCGTCTGGCCTATGTGCAGTCTTATCCCAGGATAAAAAGCCAATCACAATGGTTTCTAGAACATTAAGAGATAACGAGTTATATAAACGCAATAAACGAGCGTGAACTACTTGCTGTGGAGCTCTAATGTTGATCTATGTAGGGCAGTAGGCAAATTAAGTGGATTAAAGTAGCAGCATAGTAACATGTACTTGATTTAATTTACAGCTGCGCTGCCTCGTACGACGAGCTTACATAATATGTGAATGTACAGTGGGATTAATTGACAACGGCGTGACCAAACAGAATGCTTAGATACAGGCCCAGTGGAACGACCATTGAGTAAGGCCAGAGTCTGTTTTGTAAATGATGAGCGCCATGCATGTCGTTCATGCTCCACGTGTGCTTTGAAGTACAGTTGGGTATCCAAAGACTGCTGATCTCCTTCTTCGTGTTCGATTAGTGCGTGCAAGTTTTGCCGGATCCTTTTGTCACGTTCTCACCCGCGCAGGAACTACCGGTTAGATTCAAAGTTTCGGCCGCCGTCATACGTTGTTGTTAGTTGTTGCTGCTGCGCGGGTCATTGCCACTGACGTCTGTAGTTGCCATTGTGTACCCTAAATGTTAATTACGAGAGATGCTGTGCGCCAAATGTATGAATTACAATACGATCATGTTACTACTCAGCTTTGCTTTACAAATAAGCTAATTTTATGACGTCATTGGCTATCAATTATGGTTTAAAATTACAAAAATCTGTGTGTTTCCAGTATGCTTATGAATGTGATACTTCACCATCTTGCATCTTTAAGCAGTTTATCCAGATGGCGTCATCTCGTCTGCCATATGAACCGCGCATCCTATAGATGTAGATGTCTCTGGCGCTGAGAGTGCCTTTAAATGGGCGCCTTAACTATTTCTTGGATTGTCACTGATCGAGCCACAAATGTTCAATTACCAGTTGATATGTATTAGCATGCCCTGTGTTTAGAAGTTCGACACTAAGGTTGTCTAAGGCTTCTAGAGAACATTGTCCCCTTGCAGTTGGTGTTGAAGTCTCCTGACACTAGAACTGGGTTGCGACTGCGAATGCTGGCAGCAAGCTCATCCATAGCACTGCAGAATTTGCGTATGCTGAGACTCGGCGGCAGATAACAGCTGTAGATCCAAAGCTGTCCCAGCTTTACTCTGCTGAAGAGGCTTTTGCAATGGTTTAAATTTAGTAAAATAATTCTATTTTTTACGGCTTTTGGGGGAACATCGGGAGCAACGTGGACTCGATTGGGCTTTCCGGCTGCTGCACAAAGGGAACAGGACGCTTCCATATTTTACTCTCGGGCGTTTTGCCTCATACCTCCTCATTTTAGACACCAACCGCTCCACTGCGGTCTGATATGTGGCCTTGTGTCCATGTTCCAGACATCTATAGCATCTTGGAAGGCCGATCCGCGGCCTTAGTTTGCACATCGTCCACCCGATCTTGATCTTACCCACTTGCTGATTACGGCTCGTTGGGTGCTAGATTGGTTTGCTGCACCAGAACTCGCGCATCGACGTGCTGACCGATTGCACGACCGATATCCTCACTGATCTGTTGCACATTTTCATCTGCCCCAGGATTTGGACAACATTTTACAACCTATTCAAGCATGTCATGCCTACTGCGCGTCAACGTGGCCCCATGTGGTACACTTTGCCCGATGACACAGCTATCCTGGCCAGGGACTCCTACATTTACTAAGCCACTGATATGCTTCAGGAGAACTTGAAGAAGTTTGGCAATCGGTCCAGCAGGTGGAACATCGCCGTGAACCCAGACGTTTTTGATACCATTTACAAAATGGTATATTAATTTTGTCAGGAAGTTGGAAGTGCATAGAGGCAAGCGTTGTTTTAACAAAAATACCTCAGAAGTTTTAAAAGCTACAAAGCTGATTTATACCAGATGCTTCCTTTGTCTGCAGGCTGGTCAAGTTCGAGTTTTATCCAAATCGGACAACTATACCATATAGCTCCCATATAACCGATTGTTCCGGACTGAACACTTAGGACAAGATCGGAGAACTATATCATATAGCTATCATATAACCGATTGTTCTGGAATGATCACTTACGAGCATCACTTCTGTTTTTCATCTAAATTAAAACAATCTCGTCTTGTATCCTTTGTATCCACTCTATCCAGATTTGATCTAGATCGTTTATATATTTACAATGTAAATGGTATATAAGTTTCGGCAAAGCGAAGCTAGCATTTCTTTCTTGATTTTGTTGCGTCCGTATATTCGGATTAGCCTGCGACATCAACGGTAGTTTTTGTTTCAAATGTCGTTGTAGCGTTCTCGATGGAAAATCTGTTGCCCATCGCTGATATACATAGTGAGCAAGAGAAGACAATTGCGATAAGCAACTGTTTACAAATTAAAAGCGTTCGGATGGCAGCATAACAACAAAAACAATTACATCTGAATTACTTTACAGCTTCGCTGCTGCGTAGAGCAGCTTACAAAATATGAGTTTGTACAATGCTATTAGTATGCAACTGCATGACCAAACAGCACTGCTGTTGGATTCTTAGATTCTCCAACTTCATTTTCGTTCTTTCTCTCTGTTCAATATCTAGTACTTTGGCGGTGTCAAATTTAGCTGTGCGTTTCCCGTTGTCAGATGTTGATATAAGGCTGTTGACATCCTAGCGTTTTCTGCGTCTCGTTTGTGTTCTGATATCAGAGCTCCTAGTGCTCTTTTTGTGGCCCGATCTTTTGCATTTAATTTTGAATATGAGGTTTTTTTGTTTTTCTTTGCATATTTTGTTTTTAGTGTTCGTAAAAAGCTACGCGTAGTGGACTTTGTATACTTTAAATTTTTGGACCATTCCCCTGTAATGATTTTTGTTTAGCGTCGATCTGTTTGTCAAGTTTTGAATATACGTTCTCTCCGACCCCATATAGTGCATATATTCTTGGCCAGCCCGACCTTTTTCGTCTGTCTGTCTGTTCGCCTGTGTGTCTGTCAATTTCTACGGGAACTAGTCTCTTAGTTTTACGAGTTATTGAGGTGATATTTGTACTTGCTTAAAGCTGCTCATATGTGAAAATCGTGCAGATGGGACCACTATATTATATAGCTTCCATATAACCGACCGATTCATAATGAACTCTAGTAAAGCAAAATTGGTTGTTTTTTACCAACCGATTCGGGAATGAACTTTTGGTACACCAAAATTGATCGATTTTCATCCAAAAAGCCGAGTCGACATGGCCATGTCCGTCTGTTTCTATGGGAACTAGGCTCTCAGTTTAAGAGCTATTGAGTTGAAATAGCTCTGTAAGCTGCTCATATACACAATAGTCCAGATTGGACCAATATATCATATAGCTCCCATATAACCGACCGATTCATAATACAGCAAAATTGGTTGTTTTTCATACAAATTGAACCAAATTTGGTAAATGTCAGTTTTAGAAGCCTCTACGTCTGCTAACCAAACTTGATCCGGATCGAGCCACTATATCATATAGCTCCCATATAGCAAAATTGTCTTTTTTTCACAAATTGAACCAAATTTGGTAAATGTCAGTACTGGTAATTTGGTAAATGTCACTGTACAGTGACTGTACATCTGCTGACCAAAGTTGATCTAGATCTGATCACTATATCATATAGGTCTCATATAGCCGACCGATTCGGAAGGAACTCTTAGTATACCGGTTTTTTTTTATCCGAATTACACTAATCTTAAAAGCCTCCGCGTGTGCTGCAAGCTTTGGTTACCCTACGTTGGCCTTCTTATCTTGTTAAATTTTAAATTACTGCAAAAGTTCAATAAATGTTCATATTCTAAATGTATATATAAATGTATGTATAAATGTATTTCAAAAACGACAAATCTAAATATAAAAAACTTTTTTTCCTGACTGACATCACTAAACGGCACAAAAATAGGTAGGATGCTGAAATTATCGCACAAGATATAGATTATGCATTTTGCAATAGCCCAACTGTAAGTGGGTAAGCTATAGCACCGATCGCCATGCATATGTAACAGTATTCTAATATCGGCCAGGAGGAGATCAAAGCCTATATATATGTTTTCTAAAAATGAAGAACAAGAGGATACTGATATATATCGTGTGATTTGGACTAATTTTTAGTATACGTACTAATATGAGTCAGGGGATCAAGATCAAGGCTATGCAGTGGTGTAACAAAACCCGATTTATTGATATGTATCGATGTATATCGGTATATATATATATGGACGTTTAATTATGCCTCTTACATGCAGCTAGACATTGTTGGATTCAACATACAATTTACTTTACATTTGCGAAATATATTTGGAGAAGTAATAAAAAATAAATCATTATGACGTTGAAGGTAATGTACCTGTTATTAGTATTTTCAATACTTTTGTTGTTGAATTTCCAAAAGGCGACTTTATATTCAGACGTACACTTCAGTGAAAAGTTCTTTCCAACTTCAGCCCACTCTAAAAAAATAATAAAGAAATACATATGCATTTTTATTTATTCATCAAAGAAGTATTACATACGGTCCTTCATCCTTTCAAGAAGAGAACGTTATATGCGATTGGCCGGCACTAAGATACTACGGCAATCTCAGCATGTATTTAGATTAACAATTCAATACTCCCAATTAGAATGAAATGTTGTATACCATTTGTTGCGTCAAATTAATGACCGATATAATTTTAACTACCAAAAATACCTAAGCAGCACAACTTTCCAGTTTAGTTGCTAGTTTCGTTATATTTTAATAACTCAAAGGGCAGCTGTACCACAGGCCTGCACAGCTTAAGAGAGCCAGAACCACAGTAAAGAGAGCAGAGCAAATATCTACATTTTTCAAAGGCATATGAGAGCAATAAGCGCACGGGCTAACTGTTCATAATTTCCGCACAGTGGGCGAAATTATATTTTAATTTTAAATAATAATCACGAAAAATTATAATTACTTAAGCAAATTTACAAAATGTATCCTGTATCAACCTTATATGGATGTATGTAAATATATGTATATCCAAATGTGAATGTATATTCATTTTGTCATGAAGTAGGTAATGTACAGAAGGAAGCGTTTCCGCCATATAAAGTATATAAATTCTTGTTCAAAATGTCAAGGGCAGCTGATATAGCTATGTCCGTCCGTCTGTCCGCTTATACACAAATATCTAAGAAGTCTTAAGAGCTAAGACGCTGAAATTTCAACCAGGAGCTTCTTATATCTACTGCTTGAGTTTAAATTTCATCCGAATCAAAATACTATATCATATAGCTGCCATAGAAAAGACTGCTTCAAAATGCACACTTAGAAGGATAATGAAAAGAGCATGCCTTGATAAAAACAGGTCAAACAACTTAGTACAGAAAACTCTTTTGTTTGGTATGCAAAGCGTCTATGGCCGACAACATGTTATCCTGATCAGGCTACTATGCATATCATATAGCAGCTGATTATTTTAAAACAAGTAAGAACGCTATAGTCGATATTCCGACTATAAGGTACTCATTTACTTAATGTTTGATACTCAGTATGCAATATGTGAAACGCAGTATGCTTTTTTTGCTTTAAGCTGCTCATATGTAAAAATCACAAAGATCGGAGAGATATAAATGAAAATTTTGAAAAATTGTACAACCCTTGAGTGTAATATAACGCTGCAAGGACCCTTTTCAATAGACTCGTAGGATTACATGTGTTTGTCTTATGTTATGATATGGCACCATCTGTGCACTTAACTGGCGACCATATTCAATTCAAAGTAGAAACTGAATCAATGGTCAAATGGCGACTTTATTTAAGTGGATTAACTGGAATCCCTGGTGAACTGGCGACCATATTCCGTTAAAGAAGCACCTGAACACTAGTAAACAAGGCGAAATACCTGAATAAAAAGCAAAAAAAGGAATCTCTGATCAACTGGGTAAAATCTTGTAAAAGCCGAACCTGACTGGACCGTAAGAGCGGATTTCAAAGGTAGAGTCTCTTTGGAAGACATTTAATGGCACGCACTCAAAGATATTACAGGAGACTGATGGAAAAATAAACAGGCATGAGTATTTTGAGAAACAGCATTTTACTGAAATTCAGATACTGGTAATTGATACGATATCTGAGTTGACATTAAAGTTAACCGGAGACAATATGCAGTTGATAAGAAATATTGGCTTTACGTTGAGAAAATGGTGTGCAAACCATAATCAGCTCCTCCAAGGATTTCCAAAGGAGGAAATAATCACCAACATGAATTTAGTTACTGGAACAAAACAGTGTTAAACCTCTAGGAATCACAAAGATTATTAATACAGAGCAGTTCTGCGGAAGAGCACATCCAGAGAAACAATAAAACACGACTCACCGGGACTTTTCGCTCCAGTAGTAGTCAAGTTAAAAATATTTGTGCAACGACTGTGGAAAGAAACCTTTGATTTCGATAACGATCTTTCAGTGCGCTTTCAAAGATAATAGAAACTGTTTACAGAAGATCTAAATACCTTTAAAATGAAAAGCACATATTTGATGGCAAGGTGCCTGCGAGCTTCATACTTTTGTGGACGCTTCAGAAAAGGAGCTGCAGTTTATGTACGTGCTGTGTATCAAAATCAGCAGGTATCCGTTGCTATGCGCAAAGAGTCGCATACCTAGACTGGAATTATGTGCAGCTGTACTAGGCGCCGAGCTTACTGATAGAGTTCAAAATGATATCTCTGGACCAATTCAACCGTTGTTTTGTCTTGGATCAATGCTACTAATGTGTTCCTGCACGGATTACCGACTGGTTGGCCAGCACCATTTAGATCATCAACAACAATTTTGGAGAAAAAGAAAAAAGTCTGTGATGGCGACAACAGAGTCACACTTAGGAGGAGACACTTATGCAATAAATCATAGAAACTCTATAAGCTACAACGCATTGTAGCTTATATGCTCAGATTCTGTTATAAGAAAAACAGATCTAAACAAAATAATTGTGCATGGAAGAACTAGTACAGCCCGAAAACTAATCATCCGAAAAATCTTACCGACAGAATTTTTGATGAGTTTCATCAGCTGGAAAAATAACCAAGAGAGCCCTTGAACCCGAAAAAGAACTTCCTCCTTAGCAGACAAAGTTTGGCAAATAGTCACTCTGGAATTTATTTAAAAAGTAATGATGGCAGAACAGCAAAATGCTTGAAATGTGGAAATACCTACCAAACTAGTGGTAATAAAACATCTAAAGCGGATGCATCCTAGTTTGACAATAAAAGGCCTGAGCTTTTGTTATGTAATTTTTAGACCAAAATTACGTGGCATCGTACACAATGGGAGCTTGTATAAAGCTTAAACATGTTTTATGGACTCGATTGTCACAGCTGCAGCAGCCCGATAAATGGAAAAACTCATCAGCCAATGTGAAGGAAGGTATGATGGTGGAAGACAATGTGCCATTACAGAAATGGCCCATTGGTGCAGATGCATTCGTCGGAGTGGTAGATGTCAAAACGGCAAGCGAAATCTTCAAGCCAGCGATTCATCTACTCGCCCCACTGTTTCCCCAAGTAGAAACAGCAGCGAAGCATCGACTGGAGGAAGAAAATAGCAAGGAGCCTCAGCCGAATTCAACAAGAAAGAAACCATTAATTAGTGGAACTTCAGTATTCAACAACAACAACCCGCACGCATGTTCCAAGAATTACCAACGAATTTGATATCAAGTTCATATAGTATTGAATATGTTTAGGTTTGTTTCGCCTATACATCAATATAACGCGACATAACATCAACGTGATTTGGGCAACGGTATAAACATCGGCCACCGCCTGCGTATTAACACATATCTGGTTGTCATTATCGCTGCAACACATGTCACAGGTAGACCCTTCCCCGACATCAACCTACTTGCGTGGGTTCATAAAGATAACGGACCAACGGGAATGCAGGCATATGGCTTATGTTTAAATACGGTTGTTTTCTTACAACCCTTGAGTGTAATATATGGCAAAGGACTCTTTTTACATGTGTTTGTCTTATGTTACGATATGGCACTTTACTTTACATATGGTATTTAACATTTAGTTCTTCCCATAGTTTATAGCCGTAGGATTGGACATAAGCAGAGCATTTTTCTAATTAAAGTCAGTGTGTCAAAAAGAAGAATTGCTGCATTGCATTTTATATTCCCCGTTGAATCCACCCAGTTACAAGTGCTGGGTTGCGACGCTAAATAAATCTCAGTTTATGCGCTGGGACTACCGAAATAAACAGAAAAATAAGCTTGAAGTCCTACTTTATGTGCTGGGACAAATGATAATGAAAATTATAAACACCGACAAAAAAGTTTGACAAAACTGAAAATGAGTATTCAAGAAGAGATTGATGAAGGTCAATAAATTTGAGATCAATATTGTCTCTGGGGTGCCGCCTCTTCAGCCTGCCTCTCCTCAAGGAGTAGCGAAGAGTCCTAGCCAAACTAATAGGGTGCCCCTCAAGACTGCCAAAATGTTTGGTAGCTGTTGAGTATAGTTCATATCCCTATCTAACACCCAAGTTCTTATGAAGAGTGCTGTTGCACTTATATAATGGGGCGGAGAGAAGAAGACCTGTAGTCTTCTTTTTTTTTGCGGATGGGGGGTGGTGTGTTCTTATACAAAATATTTTTACAATTTTGTCTACAATTATTATCCGATCTTACCAAAACTCGACAAATCGGTAGATTATGTGCTAATACATATACAAATCGAGTTTCAACTAAATACGTTAAAATTTGTGGAATATACAAGGTTTTGCGGTCTTCGTGGGCGGGAGGGGGCGTGGCTGAACAAAACTCGGCAAATCAGTAAATGATGTGCTTATACATATACAACCAAGTTTCAACTAAATGCGTTAGAATTTGTGGAAGATGTTAAGTTTTGCGGTTTACGGGGGCGGGAGTGGGAGATGGCGTGGCAAAATGTAAGAACAGACTTGATCTGACGCCCCATAAGTCTACATACCAAATTGGGTCTCTCTAGCTCTTATAGTCTCCCAGATCTAGGTGCTCGCTCCTACGGACGCACTATGGTTTTTTTTCCGTTTTTTTTGGCATAAACTCTAATTCAAAACCAATTGAATTGAAATATGGTTTGAATACATATTTTAGGCTCCCAAGATGACCTACCAAGTTTCAAATAATTTGGGGCACTATTTCATATAGCTGCCATATAAGCGATCTGTCCGACATGCAACAAGGCTTTATTAAACATTTTTATTTTCTATTATATATTTTATCAAAAAAAAAAACAATAACTATTATTCAAATTCACATTTTAGTATTCACCTCCATTATTAGTGCTTCATTCTGAAAGAAAAGATACATTTAACAACATTTTAAATAGGTTTGGTTATGTTATTTACTATAGAAGTTACTCAATTTTCTTCAAGTTCAAAGTATTCATCTTTTGAAGCAATAACCTCAAGTCCATCCAGTTCGTCATAATCTTCGTCGGACGAGTTCTGTGTGGAATCTGGATCATCATTTTCACATTGAATTTCTAAATGTGGTGCTTGTAATAGAGATATAACTTCTGCTGGTATAGTTTCCTTTTTGATTGTATTTGGTCGTTCTTTTAAATAGGTACTGGACAGCAACGGATCAGAAGTATCCATTGATCTATTGAAAACGTCTGTAATATTGTCTAATCGACTGCATTTTCTAGCGTGGCCTCTTCTATCGCTCTTATATAATTTATTTCGGGATTCTGATGCATGTTCCCCAAGGCATCCAACAGGAACTAAACAAGTGTCTATTATTTGGTACCCATGCACTAAGACTTTGTGGACAGTAGGCGACGTCGGATACCAAGGATATTTTTTCTGATATGCCACAAAAACTTTAGCCCAGAAGTCTTTAAACTTTTCCGAGTTTATTTCGTACTCGCAGTTAATTGTTATTAGAATTGTATGAAAACTTTGTAAAATATCATAATCAAAATCAAGAATTTATGACAGTAAAGCTGCTTTGGAAAATGCTCTTCTCGCTCTTCTTTTTCGTTAGATTTTTTAGCTGAAACTGTGGCAGCATGTATGAGTAAGGGAGATAAGTTGTTATTCTCATCTGATGTACAGCGTCTCCTGAGCGATTGTTGTTGCTCCAAATGTCAACCAGCTCAGCACGACTAAACACATATGGTACTAGAAAAATTTGATTTTTTCGAAAACGTGTGGATTCGGACAAAAAGGATTTGTTTCTCATTAATCTGCACGATTTGGTTAATAGTTTATCACTTACAACATTTTGCAACGCTTTGCCATGCAAAAGTACTGATCCACGAAACACAACTAGACTTGTTAAGCTCGTTCTACAAAAACACATAAACAAAACACGGTACAATTGGACAAAAACACATAACAACGACACAAACATTGGTAAACTATAGTTTAACATACCTGGACAATTGTTTTCCATATTTATTCACTTCACTTTTGTGTAAACTTTCGCCAGAGCAAACAATCAAAGTCGCAAAATTTTTCCCGCCAATTTCATACAAAACAGGTGATACATAATCAGCTGACTTTAACAGCGCGCAAGCAGAACAGTATTGCTCCACATGTTATAGTTTAATATTTTTTTATCTGGCTAGGGTTTTTAAAACTAAAAAATCAACAAATTTTTAAAATACTAAACAAAAAAAAAATTGACTTTATGCCAAAAAAAACGGAAAAAAAACCATAGTGGGACGGACAGACGGTCGCACGGACGGACATTGCTAGATCGACTCGGCTGTTAATGCTGATCAAGAATATATATATAGTTTATGGGGTCAGAGACGCTTCCTGCTGCCTGTTGAACGAATACAATATACTCGTTTACTAGAGTACGAGTATAAAAATGATCAAAAAGGTCCACCTTAAAAAGAAAATTTCCATAGCTTATCAAATGATTGGTTCAGCAAACTCCTCCCAGGGTTTGAAGGTAAGGCAGACAACTACAAAGGTTCCCAGAAACTCTTGCACTTGTCAACCTAATAAAAGAGGGTCAGGACAGTACAGCAGTATTCTTGCTGAAAACCTAGATCTTTGAAGGGGCCTACATACATTGTAGCCTGACAGCTGAACTGGCATCCAAATATTCAACACAAGAATCCATTAAGGCTATAACCAAAAACTGATCCATAAGCAAAGCCAAACGATCTCCGACTTCCGTTCAAAATAGTTGCTTTTTTCTCGTACTCTTGTTTTGTGTTAATTTTTCTTATTTCGAGGTCAAAATTAATTTCTTAAGTTGTGTCCTAGTTTTGTATTGTGCCTAACTTCGGTTTTCGGTTTGAATATAAATCTTCGTGTTTTATTAAAGCTAAATATCAATTTATTTAATTTAATTGATTAGAATGCGGCTAAATCTTACGCATTAATTGCCTTTAATTGTTGTTGTGGTTTTTCTTTTGTGGTTTGTGCTAGCCTAACGTCTAACGTATATGTGATGTGCTTGTTAACTTAGCTACGTTTCTTTTTCTTACGTGCAAGTGCTTATCTGTGTATGTGTTTGTACTGTCACAGTTATAGTTCTGCCTTTTCAAAGTGCCCTGATTTGAAATTTACATGAGTAGGGTCGAACTACTGAAACCTAGTTGTGTTCGTTTCTAAGGAACGCAAAGGAGGGCTTTACTGCTCTACATTGCAGCAAATGAAAAGGAAAGTAACTGGTTTGGATAGATGTACAGTAGCGACCTTGTCGATACAGTGACTAAAACTCCTGATCCAACTACTATATTATCTATTCTACTTATTCCTAGTGTGGACGCTGTAATAATAGGAACTCCGGCCAATTGAGAGGAAGTCGATGGCACACAAAATTTAGGATTTTTTGTGTTGGCAGGGGTCAAAAATAACTCACCCTATTAAACTTTCTAATGTCGCGACCTTTGTATCGTTGACTAATCCTGACTGTAAAGTCAGCCTAAGCTTCACATTTTGGTTTCTGTTATCAATTTTGTGCTGTTGCCAAATAAAGTGAGATGTGGCCAAACTGTTAGAACATCACAGGTCGACAAAAATAAATTTCATGATTTATTAAATTGCAAATAAGGTAAGCCATAAGCATATACATATATTACTAAGAATTGCCTATTTCTTTATCTGCTTGGTGCTTATGCTGTGTGTTTGGTTTTGTTTTGTTTGTGGTCTGCTTGTAAACTTTCAAATTTCCGAATTTCAACCGAATCTGCAAGGAAGTTAGCCTTCCTCCCTTGTTTTTATTTAAATTTAATGTTTTTATGTTTCCATGCGCAAGCCAATTTTATATGGTGTATTTGATTTTTGCAAATTGTATAACATTTGATAGAATATGAAAATTTGATAGAAGAATGTTTTTTTTCGATCCACAATGCGTTTGTCGCTCATCACGGTTGCAATCGAACTCCTCACCAATTCAAAGACATTTTGTGTAAAGTTTAGTCAGAGCAATGAAAACAAAGAAATCTTACTTTTTTACGAAATATTAACGTGTGAGTGCTGCCGACCAGCTGAAGCCTCACATTGAATTTAAATTCTTTTAAAGTTGAGTTACCAGAGCCAAAAACAGCTGATTTGGGGCCTAAGCTCCATGTACAGTTCTGTGATTGACACTCTGCTTATCTTGTAGAATTTTCTTCGTCCGTTAGAAAGTCCCCAGCTCACAAAACAAGTGCTTCTTAAGACGGACGCCGTATTAAATACAGGCCCTCCAGTCAAGCGGAAGCCGAAAGCACTAGAACATCTTCTTCTTCGTCCAGGCAGGGGTCTGTAAATGATCCCCTGTTAACCTTTCTGGTGCCGATCCTTCACTAATTTTGACAGACCAAAACTAGATTAGATAGTTTGAGTATTTAGGTAGAAAAGTTTAGTTTCAATGTCAAAAGCAAACATAATGATTGCATATTTAATGGTATTTAACAAAATTTAATTACTCTTATTATACCCTGTACTTGTACTATAGGAACAGGGTGTAATAAGAGTAATTAAGTTATATTAAGTTAAGGTATATTAAGTTTGTGAAATGTATGTAATAGGCAGAACCACATAAAGTATACATATTCTTGATCAGCGTCAACATTCATGTCGATCTAGCTATGTTCGTCTGTTTGAACGAATCGATTCCGGAGACTATGAGCTAGAGTCAGCAAATTTGGTATGTAGAATATCTTAAAATTTTGTCCCCTTCTCCTCCCACATCCGCAAATCTATAAAAACGTCATCCACAAAAAACACTATATCTTGGAGACCAAAGCTGGACTCCCCTTGTGGAACGTCAGAATGTGTTTTTTCAAAATTTTCCCACGCCTCCTTCCGCCCACGCAAACGATTAAAACCTTATATCTCCCACAAGTTAATTGACACTCGTTATGTTTATATATTAGCATATAATCTACCGATTTTCCTGATTTCAATAACATCGGATAATAATTGTAGGCAAAAACTGTTGCACACTTTCGAGGGTGTCGAGTGTAAAATAAATAAAGAGTACGAGTATATCATAGTCGGAATATCGACTATAGCGTTCTTACTTGCTATTTCAGAGCTTTTTTGGTTTTCATTGGAATTAAACCAAATGTGGGAATTATATATTCTAGAGGCATCTATATCAACTGGTTAGGATCGGGCCACTATATCATATAGCCCCATAGAGTTGATTTCTTCGGAATAAATAAAAAAAATGTTTTTCATCCAAATCAAACCAAATTCTGTTTGTATTCAATTTAGGATGACTTACGTCTGCTGACCAAATTTTATTTAGAGCAGCTAACTATATCTATAGCCCCCATAGAACCGATTTTTCAATGAACATGAAATGTTTGGTTTTCATCCAAATCGAGTCAAATTTAGTTTGTATCCTTTCTAAGAGACCCACGCCTAATATTTTCCGAAGTTTATTTAGAGTGCTTTTTATACTCGTACTCTAGTAGAGTAAACGAGTATATTGAATTCGTGCAATAAGCAGAAGGAAGTGTCTAAGACCCCATAAAGTATATATATACTTGATCAGGATCAACACCCGAGTCGATCTAGCCATGTGCGTCCGTCCGTATGAACACCCAGATCTCGGAGATTGTAAGAGCTAGAGACCCAATTTGGTATGTAGACCCCCTTGTGGGCCTTCAGATCAAGTTTGTTTTTAAATTTTGCCACGCCACCTCCCGCACACTTTATATCTTCCACAAATTTTAGCGCATTTAGTTGACACTCGGGCAAACTGCGAAACTTTATATCTTCCACAAGTTTTGACGCAATTAGTTAAAACTTGCTTTGTATATGTATAAGCACATAATCTACCGATTTGCCAAGTTTTGTTAAGATCGGATAATAATTGTAGACAAAATAAAAAAACATTTTGTATTAAACATTTTTGGCATTAATATACAATACATAACTTTTCATTTGTATTATTTTGTATACAAAAGTATGCTATTGTTATTCAAATGTTTTTAAATAAACTATATATAAAAAAAATTGGAAGAGTTAAATCAAAATGATTAAAAAATAAAATAAAACATATTAAAAAATATTCGTCAGCGAATTTACAATTCACAAAATGGTATAATAATTTTGTCAGCAAGTTTGCAACGCACAGACGGAAGCGCTTCCAACTATATAAAGCATATATATTCTTGATCAGCAAGGTAAGAGGATTCAATACCCCTTGTCCGTCCGTCTGTTTCAACCAAGGATCTCCGAATTTTTAAAAGCTACAAAGGTGAATTTTTTACCAGATGCTTCACGCTGGTTCGTATATACTATACACCATATATATACCATATACTGATTGTTCCGGAATGAACACTTAGGAGCATAACCTTTATATTTTTAATCCAAATCAACCCAATTTCGATTTGTATCTATTTGAGGAGGCCGCACGTCCGATGGTCTAATCTGATCAGGATCTCACAGCTATATCATATAGCTACCATATAACCGCGAAAAACCTACAAGCAATACTAGCTGGATGCGTTAGTATTGATGTTTTACTTGAGTTAAGGGAGTTATTAAAAGAGATAAAGTTAAAGAGATTATTGTAGTTAGAACACAGGAGACGAAAAGGTCAAGTCGGCTGAGTCGATCACAGAGGACCATGTGACATCACAGATGTTGAAATCACCAAAAACATACAATTGATCAGTATCAGAAAGCATTGCCGCGATCGATTGAATAGCATTAAAATGATCCCAGTAAACAAAAATATCAGAACGACGAGGAATGAGAGAGGCAGTGTTAAAGACAGAAAAACATTTAGGGAATACTTTAGTACTTATAAAATTAGTCTTATATTAGAGGGTACGGCAGCAGGGAGTGTAATCAGTATAAGATTTATAATTGTGAAGGAAGGTAAACTTTTCTACCTTAATCCATAAACTAGTTTTGGTCTGACATAGGCGGAAAAATCTTCTGATCTAGCATCTACGGCTAGTCTAGAAATAAAGACCATCTCCAGAGTTCGAATGATAGAAAATGGCTCTGGAGTTTTTGGCACTATAACGACAAATTCGATATAGTCTTTATCCACACCAGATCATGTACCATCTTACGCTTAAGAAATTCCATATTTAAATATGTGAAATTGGATGAGAGCGTCGAGAATGACGTATTTAATTGTTAAAAGAAAACGTATAGAGCGTTAAAGCCCTCCTTTGGGTTTTTTAAAATCCAACGAACTCGGCTTCAGCAGGTCGACACAGCTCACATGTAAATTTCAAACCATGATTATTTGTTAAATAATCGCTTACACGGTCACAGATATTGGCACATTTGTAATGAATGGTGTTACGACGAAGCCTACAAAAACGCATGGGCTCGAAAGGGCAATTTTTTTTATAGCAGTCAGACATTGAAATTGAGAGCACAAAATTACTTAGCGATAGGAATGACAAATTTTTTCACTGAGTGGCCAGTAGCAGACTAACAGAATATGTAACGACACAACAACAAACAACACAATACAGCTATAGCCAAGCATGAACAAACGTCACAGCAAGCAGTGAAGAGTCAAAAAATAGCACTAGCTTATAAGCAGACCTCAAGCACGAGCGCACAGAACGAAAAGCACAAAAGAAAATACTCAATTGGTGGCAATATATGCTTATGGCTCAGCGTATGGTTTTATTTGCACAACAAAAAAATAATTTAATGCAGTGTTATTAAAACAGTAACCGAAATTAAGCACAACAAAAAGAAAACTCGGACACGACCTAAAAATTGATAAACGAACGCAAAAATTCGCACAATACGTGAGATTGAAAAAATCAACCGTCTTGAGCGAAAGTCAAAGAGCGAGCATAACTTTTCTATTTTACATCCAAATCAAACCAAATTCGGATTGTATCCATTTGAGGAGGCTCACGTTCGATGGTCTGATCTGATCAAGATCGGACAATTATATCATACAGCTAACATATACCCGATTGTTCCGGAATGAACACTTTTTTGTTTTACATCCAAATCAAACTTAATTTGGTTTGTATACATTTGAGCAGGCCCCACTTCCGAAGGTCTGATCTGATCAAGATCGGACAACTATATTATATAAATCTCATATAACCGATTGTTCCGGAACGAACACTTAAGCGCATATCTTTTCTGTTTTTCTTTCATATAAAACCAAACTAGGTTTGTACCCATTTAAGGAGCCATTACGTCCGCTGGCATGATCTGATCTCGATCGATCACCACTAACGCCGGGTCTTCATATTTGAATACTTGTACGGTTATGGACAGTGAGGTAGTTTTGCATCGTTGTAGGATCAAATTTGTTCAGGACCCTAAGCAATTTTAGAACTTCTCTATCTTATATAAAATCTAAAGCAAATACAGATCAAGGCATTACCGATTTGTTTTGCAGAATTTTTTCTAACAATTCATTCCTCTTTTAAGGACAGGTCCGATCAGATATATCCTTCTAACTTACATAGGTCTAATCCCTCCTCCTCAAATTACTGAAAGCTCATTGCTTAATGATCTTATGTCCATTAAGCCTAACTTTACCCTCGCAATGATGGCGTTCCTGGGTGTATTCTCAGATTCTGCGTTATGCGTTATTCAAGCTGAAGTTATTCTTTTTGATTATCTTTGAATTCTTCGCTTTTCTCTTCTTTCTGGAAGAAGTCGTTTATTATTGCTCCCCATAAAAACAGAAGCAAAACTGATGCCCAAAACTACAGAGGAATTTCAAACTTTTATTCCAAAACTTTTTTAAAAAAATTGTATCTTCAAAGTTACGCCATTCTTGTGGTTCTAAGATTTTATCTTCCCAGCAAAGGTTTATGAAGCGTAGAATTTTCTTCTGTTGTCTTCAGCAAAGCATTTGACTTGGTAAATCATTGATTACATATACAAAAGTTGGATCTGCTTGGCTTCCCATCCTTTCTTCTTTCCGGCTACCTAAATCTTAGGACTCAGCAAGTTCGTTTCAAAAATTCTTTTTCTAAGTCCATTGTGATTACATCAGGGTAGACACCTCGGTCCGCTTCTCTTTACCCAATTTATCAATGACCTTCCGCAGATATTGTCCCATTCTCGTGTACTAATGTAAGCCGGCGATGTTAAGCTTTACTTTTTCTTTAACGACTCTTCATCCCATTTTAGGCTGCAAGAAGACATTGATGCTTTCCAATCGTGGTGTCAGGTCAACTTGCTAAATCTTAACTATTCTAAATGTAAAGTCATATCTTTTTGCTCTCCGTGGCTTAAATTGGGATCCTCAATATTCATGTAGGCTTAATCAACCATCCATCCTAGGAAAACCATAGAACCATGCTTAATGTTATCTTTATACATTAACTGATTAATGGTGAAATTGATTCTCCGACTTTGATGAGCCAAATTCATTTTTCTGTCCCTCGTATAACTACTAGAAACTATATTCCTATCTATCTTCAGCACTGTACTTAAACTTTTTTTTGCATGTCCGTGTCCTGCGTTCTAACTAGAATAATCTGTAATGAAACATCTATACTAACGCACCTAGCCAGTAGATTATGTAAATCGTATATGTAAGTCGTCTTTCCTTTCATTGAAAGTAAGCGAGCAAGACCGCGTTGTCGCACGCTATGCGGCAGCGCCTCTCGGCCGGTTGGACGAGAGGCTGGTGCTTCTAGCCTGGGTTTCATACGTATCAAGCCCCATGGCGTGATATCGTGCGGGAACACTAGAACATATTGCGCATTGTACGTCAACGTCCCGTTACAATTAAAGTGGGCGGTGTGCTTATGTGGGGCTTCATGTCTCTATACACTAAAGTTTCCAAGATCTAAATTTTCCTACAACCCGACAGACAGAGGGAAGGCGGCATGGCTATATTGACTGCTGAAGTCAAGCTGATTAAGAATGTACGTATGTCCTTTACATGCATAGCAAAAATTTAAAAACAAACTTGATCTGACGCCCCGCATACCAAATTTGGTAATTGTAGCTCTTATAGTCATACGGACTGACAAGCGGACATGGCTAAATCGACTCGGCTATTGATGCTGCTCAAGAATATATATCCTTTATGGGGCCGGAGACGCTTCCTTTTACCTGTTATATATATTTGCACGAATAAAATATAATAGTTTACTCTACTAGAGTACGAATATTAAAGACGTATATATCCCACAATTTGTTGAAACCATCTGCAAACTTTTTTAATAATAATTGTAGGAAAAAAAATCCCACCACAAAAAAAAAATTTTCTGTTTGGAAAATGTCAAAAAATGATGAGGAGTATTCGGTATTTCGACTATACCGTTTTTACGGTTTTATACCCTTACAGAGGGTGACGATATATGTAACACATAGAAGGAAGCATCTCCGCCCCATATATATTCTTGATCAGCATGACAAACCGAGTCGATATAGCCATGTCCGTCTGTCTATCTCTCCGTCTGTTTCTATGCGAACTAGTCGGAGGTCATATGTCGAAATCGTTCAGATCCGAACACTGTATCATATAGCTCTCATATAACCGACCGATTCAGAATGAGCTGTTAGTACGGCAAAATATCACTATATCATATAACTGGCATATAACTGACCGATACAAAATTAACTCTTATATTCGGGACTCTTTTTTGTTTTCCATCCAATTAAACCAAATTTGGAAAGTGTCAGTGATAGAAGCCTGCACGTATGCTGACCGAATTTCAATCTGCAAGGGAGTGTGAGCTTCCGTTACCTGAAGTTAGTCTTCGTTTCTTGTTTTTAAAAGAAAAAATAATATTTGATAATGCCATTTTAAATTATCCAGTGATATTGCTCTCTCCACATATTTCTTTTTTAGTCGTTTTTTATGAACTGTGTATGTTTTTATGGCAAAAAGAGATGCAGTACCACACAAACAGTAAATATAAGTAGCATAATCTGGTCGGAGCCAAAATTTTGGCATACTTAGCCGAAGCTTGGCTACCCACCACCCCGTATTATGTTAATTGGCAGAAATACGTTTGTCATTAGTAATTTATATTTGTCGTTCATTATTAAGGAGGGTAACTGCTTTAAATGTAGCTTGCTTTTTTATTTATAGTTCACTTCACTTCAAGGTTTTTTTTTATTATTGTTGTTCTCCTCCGAATAATAGGCAGGACACTGCGCGGGGATCTTACGGTACTGTCACAGTCACTATGTTATATTAACCATCATTTACAAAGATAAGGCAAAAGGCTTTTAGCGAGAGCTGCTTATTTTATTAAATGAAATTAAATTCATAACGTATATAGCCTGCACTTTAACCGCTTGGTGCATAAATGTGGTTACGCAGCATAATTCATGTGCCTGCCATGGCTCAATGTAACTAATGTGTCACTATTGTTCTGCTTACCTAAAGCGTTGGGCTTATGTGTTTATGCATTGTAAACAGTATTAATGTGTGCAACTAAGTGTCGCATATTGGTACATATTTATAATTGAATAAAGTACGCTACATGATTACATGAATACGCTACAATATATCTATCATCATTAATTTTGTAATTTAATTTAAATGTTTTAAAAGTAAATAATATTGAAGAAAGAAAATTGTGCTCTGTTGTATTTTTCCTTATAGCACGTTTATTTAAGCAACTTCATTAATTAGGCGTCGTTTTAGGTATACGTTATTAAAATCAATATAGAGGCGACTGAGATAATACCACTTTAGCAAATCTGCGTAAGAAACACGATATGCATGCAAGAAACCAATCCGTGTCGGTGGAACTTGCGATATCCGCTTGTGCAAGAAGAGCAGTTGCAATACTCTACTGGAGTGGATGAGTGACCGCTGACTGAGCCCTTAATATCGTGTCGCGAAAGGGGATGCAGATTAACTGATTTTAAATATATAAATTAATGTGTCAAAAATTTTAGGAGATACATATAAGCTTTTTATCTATTTGCGGGGGCGGGAGGGGGCGTGGCACAATTTAAAAACAAACTTCATCTGACGAAACTCTAGGGGTCTTTATAGCAAATTTGGTGACTCTACCCTTTATAGTCTCCGAGATATAGGTGTTCATACGGACGGACATACCAACATGGCTAGATCGACTCTGCTGTTGATCCTGATCGAGAATATATGGGGGGTGTGTAAGGGCAATCCCTAAAGATTTGAAGAAATATATGCATGAGCGCTTACATTTTTCGGTGTATTTGCATCATTCGTATACTAGTCGTCTTTTTGAAGCGTATTTGAGGGTCAACAAAAAATGCCAGCTGATTGCGACACTAAAAACTGTCGATTTACATTTATCTAAACATATACATATATCTATAAATTGAATTGAATCTATAAATTTCACAAATGAAAATATCAAAATTTCTTGAGTTTTCTCTGACACCCAATATCCTTTATGAAGCCGGGCCGGAAACGCTTCCTATTGCCGGCTGAATATATCTACACGAATACAATTTACACGACCATAAAAACCAAAGAAAACAATAATCATGTGCCGGCAATGACTTCAATAGAATAACTATCCGAAAAGGAACTTATACAAAAAAGGATGCACTTTGGATAATTTATTTTTACATAGGAATTCGTAGACTCAACTGACATTGCCACCCCAGCGCCAAAATGTATACTTCTTGGGCGTTACCGACAAAATTATTGCCCGGGTTGAAAACAAAACATTAATAACTTGTAGTCGTACGGAAGGGTGGTTAACTTTTAGTTCATTATTGTCATTATTCATTATTGTAGAATATTTTTATGAATATTTGTATTTTAATAGAATGCATTTGTTTCCATTCTTTTACCTTCTTTGATAAATCCTTCCACAAAAATTGTTGTAATGAGCGAAACAAGGATCACGTTTGCAAACATTATTAAACCGGAGTCGCAGCGGATAAATAATAAGGCCATGTCTGCGTGTTTTTTCACCTTTCGTTGATATTTGTTTTATAAGCATACATATGCTAACATTTGCGGGAGTTGGTGTACACTATCACTGATTACTATAAATTGCTTTATTATTTACAATTTATTATATGAATTACATATAAATAAACAATAAAAATGCCGTATTTGTAAACTTTTACTAGTGGTGACAGCGTTTTCTAAAGCAATAGCCAAGTCCAAGAATCAGTGCTGAAAAACGTAACAATTTATTCTTATGATGACTTGTGGAACTGCGTTCATACAAACCACTTCTCGTCAGTGAATTATTCAAAAGTACGTACATTTATCGAGATAGTAAACTACACATATATAGTACTGGAATATCTGGTTCATTACAGTTACAATTTAGACTAATGAGACACCTAAATGGTAAATACATACATACATCTTTTTATGTAGCCAAATACATATGGAGTGAGACGTTACTTTTTCGTGAGAGAATAAAAGTTCATTGTTTCGTATTTTTTTTATATATACATATATATATAAAAGCTAGCCAGTTGATCCGGCGTTGCCCGGGTTTACATTTTGTTTCTTTTCCAAATGTGTTTCGCAAATGTAAAGTATATGTTGAATTTGTGTAGATGTATGCAACAGGGCATAATTAAACATTCATATATTTTTGATCAGCATCAACAGCCTCGTTGTCTGTGTGTCTGTCTGTCAGTCTGCTTGTCCGTCTGTTCGTAGGAGCATATAAAGTCCAAAATTCAGAGAAGAACAATATTTCCAAATGTACTTGGCAAATGTAAAGTAAGGTGTATATTAAATTGTTGTAGATGTATGCAACAGGGCATAAATAACGTCCATATAGTTTACATCAGCGTCAACAGCCGATCACCGATATTTCATGTGTTTTTAAATTAATTATTCTATGGAAATTATGGACTACCGGGATGCTAAATACAGTGGGAGATCCGCCAAAAGTGCAAAAGTCGCAACGCAACGTTCCCAATTTTATGGCTCCACTGGCCCAGGTATCAAAACGTTAAACAAGCAACAACAGTTGAGTGCAGTGCAGAGCTATCTAAGAGGATCAACAGGTAATCCGCATTCTCGCCGCAGTAAACGCGAGTGAGTGTGAGTGAGGGACTGCGTACGGCTTAATCGCCAATCAGTGCAGTTCCTCTGAATAATGAGCTTGGCAGTTAGCTGATATCGCAACTCGTAAAACTGTCATTCGACGACTTTTCTTCTCACTTCCAATCGTTTCCAATCGCGATGTCAATTCAACTATACCTCAATGGTTGTAAATGCAAAGTTATGTCGTTTTGTCGTAGTACACCGCTTCAGACATCGTACCTTGATCGTATCGACTCAGTTGATGACTTGGGTGTTCTTTTAGACCCTAAATTAAAATTCGATTTACAGATTTCAATTACCGTCAATAAGGCTGTTGGTGATCTGGATTTTAAAACTTGTAAAATTAATTACTGTATACTTCTCTGATCCGATCTATTTTAGAGTACGCATCGTGTGTTTGGTGTCCACAATACAGGAATCACCCTGACAGCATAGGAACCTGGTAGAGGTTCGGCTCCAAGGAATATTGTTTGGTAACAACATTCGACGTCCAGAATTTGCTGAACTCAGCTAGCTGGAATCACATCCTGCGAGCACTCAGAAATGCGAAGGAGACAGCCTCTCCAAAATATAGTATATAACTACTTCAATGATGGGGTAAAACTATATAATTCCGAGCCGATACCATTGCGGTATACTGTCAGTTCTAGGGTCCTTGTTGTGTAAAGGCATGCATAACGGAGTGCTGATACTGGAGCTACCAGAGGGGGTAACCATTATTGGGTGTGCCGATGACATTGCCATAGGTGTTGTATTAAAGCACCTGTAAATCGTCGAAAAGAAAATGCATTGCAATAGTCGAACGATGGCTTAGCTCAGTGGGCGTCTCCCTGACAGCCGAAGGCAGTGCTCATCAGCATCAGGAAGAAAATCGACAGAGCCACAACCAGAATGGGACTTCGAAATACCTAATAGTAATACTTGACTTCCTGCTCCACGTTAATGATCATTTAAAGTATGCGAGCATTAAGGCAGTAACAACCTTATGACAAAGAAGGCAGCGGTGATCAGAAGGCGGTAGTTGGCAAGCCTGATGGAAACTTATCAACGAAGACAGGTAAGAGAGCGTACCCTTCAGCAGTGGCAGGATGGATCGACAAACGGACGCTGGATATTTAGCATCATTCCAGACTTACGAAGATGGTTGAACAGAAAACATGGTCTTATAAACTACCACGTGACGCAAGTCCTAATAAAAAATTGGAGTTTTAAATTTTACCACCATAGGGTTAAACAAGAATACAGCCGCACTAGTTCTCCAATGACTTCGACGCTGACATCAGGGAGAGAATCCTGAAGAGCAGAATGGGTATCCCCGTAGCGAAGCAATACTTAACGAACGTACCACCGGGAATAGAGAGAGAAGGCATTGATTTGCTGGATGCAGGTCCCACACTTCGGTGCAGTCACCGAGAAGACCAAATTTCAAATAAATGGGTCAAAAATTGTGAAATATGTAAGGCTTTTATCGATTTGTGGGGGCGGTAGGGGGCATGGCAAAATTTAAACAATTGAACAAATTTGATCTGACGCCCCACTACAGTATACATATCAAATTTGGTAACTCTAGCGCTTATAGGCTTCGAGATCTAGGTGTTCATACAGAAAGACACAGCTAGATCGACTCGGCTGGAGTCAGAAAAGCTTCCTTTTGCCTGTTACATACATTTGCATGATTACAATGTAGTTGTTTACTCTACTAGAGTACGAGTGTAAAAACAAACAAACAAGTAAGAACTCTGTAGTCAATATTCCGACTATAATATACTCGTACTCATCATTTAATATTAGAATTTTGGGTGAAAAAGATTTCCGTGACACCGCCGATATTAACAATTTTTATACCGTTCACCACAAATGTTAATGTATATTAATTTTGCTATGAAGTTTGCACCGCACAGAAGGAAGTGTTTCCGACCCTATAAAGTTTACATATTTTCCTGATGATTATGACGAGGAGGTTCGATATAGCTATGTCAGTCCGTCTGTATGTTTTAAGCCCGACATCTTAGGAGTCTTAACATCTACTGTGCTGAAATTTTTACCAGATTTTTCTTATATCTCAACGCTAATTGAGTTTAAAAATCATCGGGATTGGATTGGTTTTAATTTGGACAACAAATTACTTACCTGCCATACAACAAATTGTTTCAGAAGAGAAAAATGAAGAAGCACTCCATAAAAACAAATCAAGTTATTTTAAGCAGATTAATAAATGTTGTAAAAATTACGAAAAGCATCATTAACTTGAAAATATTGTAAGCATATTGGACCATCCAACACTCTTTTACAACCACGCTTACTCTAGCCAACACGTGAACAAGGCGATCTCAATGCCAGAAGCTAATCATTGCGTCGTCAGGGCTAGCGATTTCGTGACGATGCCGCTCACGATCGCTTGTGTGAGAAGTAAAAATGAGTCCTTCATATGGTAGTGTGAAACAGAAACGGGATGCCTACTATAATATACTCGTGACACCTTTTCTTTTATGTGGACGGGATGTACGATAATACAAAATGTTTTTTTTTAAACAATTTTGACTACAATTATAGTCCGATCTTTAAATGACAAGGGGCTGGGGAAAGAAGTCGCTTCTAGTTATCAAATGAATGAAACTGCTGGGAATTATTTCTGAAATATTGCTGGCATCGTAAAATGTACAACACTCGCTATTCTGAAGAATAAGTCTAGCACGAGCCCCAGAGTACTTTGCAAAGTCAGAGTCCAGACTGTATAAGCTTTTGTTAAAGTCTACACTTAGTAGTCTGCAAATTAGAGGGCCGAGTAATAAACCACGGGGGACGGCACGGATTATAAGATGTCGCATTGTAAGGTACACGCGTATCAAGCAAAAAATATAGCTTGCTTTTAAATAGTTCCGTAGAATTGCAGAGATAAAACAAATCTGTTTTTTGTATTAGAGACAACAAAGTAAAGTCAGCCTTTCGGAAACGGCGACATGTTTCAGTTGATGTGGGACTAAATTAATTATTAGGATAATAAGCCCCACCAAGATTTGTAACGTGGGCTGAAATATGTATTCAGGCATGGATAACCGAACGGCACGTATTACAGCAATATGTTCACCGTCATTGAAAAATACCACATCGACCAGCTTAGAATGTTGTTAACTTGATGCAAGCTAAGATCCCAGAGAGACTCAAAAAATTCATGCTGAGAGGAAGCGGTCATGCAGTTAGATTTATCAAGGTAGTTACATTCTACTTGCGGAATAATAAAATCGCCCAGTATAATCAAATAATCTTTATCAGTGAGAAGATAACTTAATGCTTGTATTTGCATGTGAAAGGTAGATATTTAGTTCGGAATTAGGAGCACGTGACATATAAAAAACCGTATGTTAGAGCTACTCTCTGTACTTGATTCTAGACGGATATAAGAATTCCGCCTCTAGGTTTGGTATCTGTTTGGTTTGGTATCTGCTTTTTCTGAGAAAAACTCGTTGCCTTCACATTGAATTTATGCAATGCTGTGTGAGGGGCCAGTTTGAAAATATAAGAGCGTCTTCAAAAAGGGCTGGTAGCAACCATAATTTAAACGAAGCTATCTCTTGTAAACACCTATATCACTCAACTTGCATTGGCCCTTGCAGCAGCAGGAGACCAATCAACGCCCCCCCTCCCCCAACAGTGGGTCCCCCGTAGCCCAGGCGTATTAAGCCTGCCGGCACAACGCAATTTCAATGAGAGCTGTAAGCTCCTACAACGGAATTGCAATGGACTTAGCAGGAAGGTGACTGAGCTGACGGAATTCATATCCAGAGGCACATCATGATTGCTGCCCTGCAGGAAACCAAGCTGACGACGTCTTGCAACTAGGCTCTCTGGCAGGACCGAAATTGTGATGCGGGCGGAGGCCTTGCCTTCCTGGTCCATCAATACCTCAACTACAGGCCGCTGACCATAAAAGGAGACGGTGAACACCCGGAAGTCCAGGGTATAGCCGTCCACGCTGGAGATAGAAATAGAGCTAATAAATGTATATATTCCTCCCACAGCGGCCTGCCATTCAGGCTACAAGTCGTCCATAGGGCATCTATTGGAGGGAGAGCACCGAGTCGTTGTAGGTGACCTCAATGCCCTCTACGAGAGCTGGTATTCCAAACTTGGCAATGCTGCTC
Source organism: Hirtodrosophila duncani (assembly GCA_037043425.1). NCBI lineage: Eukaryota > Metazoa > Arthropoda > Insecta > Diptera > Drosophilidae > Hirtodrosophila > Hirtodrosophila duncani. Next base: position 80,952 of record JBAMBM010000632.1, on the reverse strand, counting down.
GAGGATCACAATTTGGTAAGCAGATAGAAGACTCGGCTTTCTGCGTTATTAACGAATACCACGCCTCGCTTATCACAGCATCTTGCCGTAGCTCTCCTGTCCTAGCAATTGTCAGCCCTGAGCTCATTGCCACTACTTCATATCATGCTGACAACGCACTCATTTCAGATCACTTACCGATCGCAATCCGGGTTGACAGACCAACAAAACTCATTTTTAGTGAAAAATGCACCCTGTCAACTTCGGTAAGGTCGACTGGTCAATATACGAGGCCATCACGGAGGCTCAATTTGCTGTACTGCCCACCCCCCGCACAACACATGAAGCGAGAAGACCTTCCGTAGGGTGTTGACTCAGGCAGGGAAGCTCTGCATACCAGCACGACACACACATGACCTGAGACCCCATGATACCAGTAATGGGAGCCCAGATTGGGCGCCCCAACTGGAGGAGTCGGATAAAGGTTCTAAACGTATCTGGACGACTACTCAGAAGTTTCTATACCCCTGAAAATTTCTATTCCACCGCAGCAAGACAAGAGCCGGATGGACTTGCGATGGATGGATGGACTTGCGACCGTGATGCTCAAGCATGTAGGAGAAAACGGCATAGCTTACCTCACGTACCTTCTCAACCTATGCTCCAAGACACTGCACATACCGAATATTTGGAAGCTGGGGAAGATAATTCCCGTTCCCAAACCAGGGAAATCCATACATATGGGGAGCTCCTATCGACCTTACTATCCCCGATAGCAAAGATTTTCTAAGCCATCATACTTCCTTACCTGCAGGACCATTTCATCCTCGCTGACCACCAGCATGGTTTTCGAGCTGGAAGAAGCTCTCTGCGAGCTTACCACAGCAATAGCGAGCGGGTTGAACAACAAGAAACCGCATGACAGATCCATCCTAGTGGCGCAGGATCTTTCAAAGGCCTTCGACACAGTCTGTCTCAACAATCCTATCCGACATCCAATCCTCCACTCAACCGAGCTCTCTTAAGAGGTGGCTGGCCAAGTACCTGGCTAGCCGTCAGGCATATGTGGAGTTTAAAGCGTCAAGTCAGGAATCCGTCAGATAAAGCAGGTTGTCCCTCAAGGAGGTGTTTTTTTTTTTGTTTATTACTTTACAAAAATATATAGCTTACTGTTACTAATTTTAACAACTTATACTATAGGGTATTTAATTTTCAACAACATGTATATATGTATATACTTAAACCTAGATGATAGGGTAACTGGATGGCAAAAGGGGAAGATTAAAGGGTTCTGTGGGACAGGTCGGTTGGGTGGACTCTCTTGAGCCTCCTTCTCATTCTTGCTCCGTGGATACGTCTGCTTCTTAGGAGCCTTTGCGCCAGCTGGTTAGGGTGATGTGCGAGTTTGTCTAGATATGCAGAAGCTTGGCGATTGATTACATCTCCGATCCTCGGTACATGGAGTTCTTTGTGGATATCGCTGTTGCGTATGTACCATGCCGCACCAGAAATTCTGCGCAAGAATTGGGACCCAAGGAGGTGTGCTGTTCAATCATCATGTGAATTCTCAATCATCACCAAAGGACGAGACATCCTTGAGAAGAGGATGAACGGATACCTGTCAGTGCTGAAGGAGCACCTCGATATGAGAAACCTGCAGATCTCTGCCCCCAAATCCTCTGCTATCCTTCTGACCAATTGGACGAATTAAGTGACTAGGGAGCTTGGTATCTATATTAGAGGCCACAGCATGCGAAGCACGCTGAAGGAAGAGGTAAGCGAGACCGGGTCAGAAACATGATGCTAAAGCTTTCTCCGGGAGCACCAGGGGAAAAGATGAGGAGGCGATTGTAAGTACGACTACGACTACGACTACTTATCAACTACGCCTCCCCAGCGTGGACTCCGTGCATCAGCAGGTTACAATGGTCAGACCTGACCTCAGGATAAAGGCGTGGTCCATCAGAGCTGCAGCCAATGTTGTGCTCGGAGGCAGACCACCTCCTTTGACCAGTGACACCTCCTTTGGCTCAAATTCCACGAAGAAGAGGTCCACAAACTTCTTCTCCTTGTTCACAATGCTTTTCACAAACATATCCACTTTCGACAAATACCTTCTTAATATAGTCAATTGAAGTGGAATGTTGGAGGCCTCTAATAACAATTTTATAGGACTTTTCTTCTTTTAGTTGGTAGGTGTGGCATTCGATATTGCTGTCATCTAGTGCATCACTAGTCTCGCATTGAATTCTGAGAGCATAGTTACTTCCAATCTGCGTAGAACCGGAACCGGTAGGGTCATTTATGAAACACAACAGTGGGCCGATATAAGTAACCTTTGGGTGGTATTGAGATCTTGGCGTTGGTGAATAAGATTAGCACATATTCGCCATTGTTGTCAAGAACAGCTGGTGCAGCTGCAGTCTCTTCCTAAAGTGGAATTTCTTCTATTATTTAATTTTTTTTTTTTTTTATCATGTTTTGTTTATTACTTTACAAAGATATATAGCTTACTGTTACTATTATTAACAACTTATACTATAGGATAATTAATTTTCAACAAGATGTATGTACAAAAAAATGTACATACTTAAACCTAGATGATAGGGTAACTGGATGGCAAAAGGGGAAGATTAAAGGGTTCTGTGGGACAGGTCGGTTGGGTGAACTCTCTTGAGCCTCCTTCTCATTCTTACTCCGTGGATACGTCTACTTCTTAGGAGCCTTTGCGCCAGCTGGTTAGGGTGATGTGCGAGTTTGTCTAGATATGCAGAAGCTTGGCGATTGATCACATCTCCGATCCTTGGTACATGGAGTTCTTTGTGGATATCGCTGTTGCGTATGTACCATGCCGCACCAGAAATTCTGCGCAAGAATTGGGACTGCACAACACGTATTTTATTAAGGTTCGACTAAGCCGCTATGCCGTATACCTGAATACCATATCTCCAAATGGGTGCCAGAATGACTTTGTAAATGAGCGTCTTGTTGGTTACTGACAGTTTATTCCTGGCATTAAGAAGCCAAGCCAAACTGCTCGCCTTTGTCTTCAGACGCTTAACTACATCATTTATATGGCGCTGGAAGTTTAGTCGATTGTCCAGAGTGACTCCAAGGTATTTGTGAGCTTCCTTCTGCTCTAACAGTTGACCATGTAAAAATACCCCAGGAGAGGTTTGCGCTCTGAGAGTGTATGTGACTTGTACACACTTATCAGTGTTTATGGCAATATTCCATCTACAGGCCCAGTTCTCGAATTTTTTTAAATAGATCTGGATGAGATCTGTAACGGTGAAGACGCAACTGTCTCTGGCCAGTACCGCAGTGTCATCAGCAAAGGTGGCGACAAGCAGATTGCTCTGGTCCGAGATCGGCATGTTGTCAGCTGAAGGCATGTCGTGCGTATACAGGCTGTAAAGGGTTGGCCCTAACACGCTACCCTGGGGTACACCAGCTCTGACCGTCTTTGCATGAGAGGACACCCCGTCCTGAACAACTTTAAAGGATCGTTCGTGAAGAAAGCTTTTAACAATAAGATAGAGCTGTGGATTAAGTAGATCTTTAAGTTTATGCAAGAGTCCTGCATGCCACACTCTATCAAATGCCTGTTGGATATCCAGATACGCTCCGACAACATACTCCTTTCCGTGGAGTCCCTCCAGAATAAAGTTTACAACTCGGTGTAGTTGCTCGGGCGGGCCGTGTCTGAGCCTAAAGCCGAACTGAAATTCTGGCATTGCCTTTTTGACCGCGCTGGTTTCAAGAATCCTTCTTAAAATGCACCTCTCCAATATTTTGCCAAATGCTGGCAGTAGGCTTATTGGACGGTACGAATCCAGCTCATCTGCTGGCTTCCCACTTTTGTGTAGCATGATGATGTTGGCCTTCTTCCAGGCGCCTGGGAAGTGTCCGAGTCGAAGAGCGGAGTTGAGAATCAATACGAAGAATAGCAAAGCTCTGCGAGGGAGCAGCTTGATAGAGCGATTATCAAACTGGTCCTCGCCTGGAGCCTTGTTATTGCGAAGCTTTTTGATTTCCTTTTCCACTTTAGTAAGGGTGATAGGAGCTACAGGGAGGGCCATCTGCAACGGAGCTTCCAGAGATTCGGTTACTAGCTGTACTCTTCTTGGCGACGATGTCTCAAACGGCTGGAATCTTTCTTCCAGATTATTCGCGAACGCTTCGGCTCTTTCCCGGGGGGATCTTGCCCAAGAGCCATCTGGATTTCGGACTGGGAATTTCTGTGAAACTTGCCTTTTGAACCTCCTCGTAAGCTTCCAGAGCGCAAACGTAGAACTTTCATCGGGAGTACCTTTCTCCAGGAAGGCGTCTGTGGCTTCTCTTTTTAGTGTGGCTAATACCTTTTTTACCCTGTTATAGATCCTTCTATACAGTCTATCGATCGCCGGGTCATTGGTTCTGATGAACTCGCGTCTGAGGCGCTTCTTGATCGTTAGAAGGCCTATTGCTTCCGGAGAGAGAGAAGCTGTGTCCGTCTCTACAGTGAGTTGCACCAGCTGGGGCAGCAATAAGAGCAGCGCTCTTAGCCCTGCTTATGAAAGTTTCGACAGCTTTGTCGATATCTTCTGGCGTGTTTATTTCCGTGTTGAGATTTAAAGCATTGTTCATCACGTCTTGGAAGAGTCTTATGTTGGCACCAGGAGAAACAAGCCTCGTTATTGGGGTAGTTCGCTGAGGCGACATTGATAAAGAAGCAACCCGTGTATACCCGTGTACCCGTGTACATGTAGAAGTCAATGCACGTTGGCGTATCCCTCCTGTTATACGGGTAGTAAGTGGGTCTGCCAGTGGCTAGCACTTGTGTTGCACTGCTGGTAAGACAGCCATGAAGCGCAGTGCCTCTAGCGTTTGTCGTCAAACTGCCCCAGAGTCGATGTTTTGCGTTGAAGTCGCCACCGACGATAAATTTTTGACCGAGCTGATCAAGTAGACTGCCAAACTCAGGGGTACTCCAAGGCAAACCTGGTGGAAGGTACGCAGCAGCCACAGCGATTTCACCTAAATAAGTTGAAATTATTACGGTTGCCAACTGTACGTGATTAGTCATGATTGGTTGTTGGTGATAGTGCACTAATCCCTGCCTGATTAGCACACATGCTCCACCTCTAGGGCACCCTCCAGGTGATCTCTAGGTGATCTCTAGGTGATCTGCTCGATAACATGTGTAACCTGCCATGTTGAAGTGGGAACCATCGTGTAAGAAGGTCTCAGAGATAAGCATGATGTCGATGTCGTGCTTGATCATAAACACCTTAAGCTCATTAGTATTTGGGATAATACTACGAGCGTTCCACGTACCGAGGCGCAGCACAGTAGCCATTATTTGTGCTGCTTCTCCGGCTTGGAGCCTCTGAGTTCCTTGATCTCATCATTATTTCATTGATTTCATTAGAAACTTGGGTTTGAGTTGAATCCAGTTCACTTGGCACATTATTGCCTAGTAGGCTGAATTTGTTTTTTCATGGAGTATGTTTAATAGTTTTCATGTTTGAGTGCTTATTAGAATTCCTTTTGGTAGCTAATGCACGCTTGTGCGCTTGTCGATGACTTTAAAATGTTATCTGAAAATATCCGACGAGTTAGAAGCAAGCCTTTTACTTGTAGACACTAGCCATTTAGGTTCGCAGCTGCCTTGCGAGTGGCACCTGGTGTGGTTGGTTGGCCATTCCAAGTGTCTTGTACTGGACTCTGTTGATTGTGTGGCAGTAACTGACTGACTAGCCAAATATTTGGTCTTAGCAGCCGCGCTGCTTGATCTGTTAAATGTTGATTTTGAACCTTTTCATCTACTTATTCTGGTTTCATGTAATACGTAAGCTGTCTTCGCTGCCGTATCTTTCCATAATTCTTCTACAGCTGCTTGATTGTATGTTCTGTATTCCTTATTAGTTATCCAATACGGAGCGAACGAGGCCACAGTACTTCCATACTTAAGATGCCTGTATTTGTCCTATTTATACTCGTACTCTTATCACATGTTAATTTTGTAACAAACTCAAATCGTCTGCTTGATTAGATATTTGTTTCTGACCCTTCAATTACAGTTGTCTCAAGAGCTTAAGCTTTTAGTAATTCATTGCACGTTACTATGTATATTGTTATTAATGCAGTACCTTAGTTTACAAACTTTTCGGCTAGAATACATTCATTTAAAATGGCTAATTTCGATAGCCTTAACGAAGTCAAGCCTAATGGTCTTACTCGTCCGCTTGTATGGATATGAACAGTGTGGAAGACTTCTTTTACCAAACTCTTTATTCCATTTTGAATGACATGGTTTACGCCACAGTTATCTAAATTAACAAATAAATTAGGAAGTTCAAGACTCAGGAAGCTCCTTGGACTTCTCGCGCTATATAAGTGCACGTTCAAGGCTCTCAGTACCAAATTCTAAAGTCTACTTGCATCGTTGTAGCGTCCCATTTTCTCAGGACACAAAGCAATTACATAACTTTGTTAATTCAAAACGGAAATCGTTTGTAATAACTTCCATCCTCCCATCCTCCATCCATCCTGATGGTATTCGTTGGGGTATTCTTAGATTGTGCGCTGATTATGATTTATGTAAGCCGATATGGAAACTTTTTGACCTATTTTTAAATTCTTCGAATTTCCCTTCATTTTGAAAGAAGCCGTTTATCATTCTCCATATAAATGGGAGCAAGACAGATGAAAATAAAAGAATAAAATAATAAATATCCAAGCTTTTCGCTATTCCTGCTTTTTCAAAAAATCTTAATTCCACAGTTTCACAGTTCTGGTAATATAATTTCAACTTCTCACAGAGGCTTATGATGCACAGGTCTACCACCACTAATTTGCTAGACTGAACATTTTTCGTCATCCAAGGGTTTAAGAATAAAAAGCAACCAAACTAAATCTTTAAATCACTGTTTACTTATTTATAACTTGGATCTCCTTGGCTTGACATCCTTTTTTTCTTAAATGGATTTCCTTTTTCTAAGGTACCCTCCCATTCGGGACGATAACAGAATCACGAGGACCGCATTGAGTCTATTCAAAAGAAATTCTACCTGTCTGCTCTCATTGGGTTAAACTGCCATCAAAAATAATAATCTATGAAGCTGATTCTTCGACCTTGATTAGACATACTGTAGTTTTTGTCCATCGTCCATTGTCCTATCTATTTTCAGCATTGTAACTTAAATTATGCATCGCATGAACATTTTCGTGTTCTGTAATCTAACTATAATAATCTCCTTAACTTTATTTCCATTAATACCAATAAAACATCTATGCTAATACGCCTAGTAGATAATGTTACTTGTTTCGTTCCTGACAAGCACCGAATTTTATCCGGAATAGGCTACTAAGTTTCTTACTATTAATAATAGTAGTCTGCAAGGGTATGTAAGTTTCGATAACCAAAGGTTAGCCCTCCTATAATGTTCTGATACATCTTTGGCCCCAGATGAGAAATGTTTATTTATTTTTTATATTATATATATTTTTTATATTTTTTTATTATATTTTTTTATATTCTTTTTTTTATTCGCAGATCACTCTTATACCCTTGTAGAGGGTATAATAATTTCATCAAAATATTTGAAAAGCATAGGGAAAGCATCTCCGACCCCATAGAAACACAGATTTTGAATGAATACTTTGTACCATAGATGGCGCTAAAAATTTGTTTTTGCAGCCCAAGTAGCGCTACGCTAGCCCCGTGGGTCAAAAAGAGAGAGTGTTAAATGCACATATACATATGTACATAAACGTTGGTGTGTTTTAATATCAGAATATATATATGTACGCACAAAGTTTTTGAGGGGAATTTGAAGGAAGGGAGATGCTTTTCTGATAATTGTAATTGCTGAAGGAAGTACTTTTTAGAAGCCCGCACATCCGTTGACGAAATGTTACAAGAATCGGGCTAAGTAGTTTTGTTGCTTTTCGTAGTTTTGCAAGGGTATATAAAGTTCGGTTATTCGAAATTAGCCTTCCTCTCTAATTCCATATGCTATGCCCAGATATTGGGGTAGCCCCCCACACCAAATTTTTTTTTATATAAAAGCGTCATGAATTTTTATGTTAAATGAATAAAATTCAGTGCATATGGAGTTATAAATTCACCAAATTAGAAGTGGATTGATTTAGAGTATGCCAAGCAAACTCAACTGCAGCAATTTTACTTTACCAAGTAGGGAAGCTCTGCATACCTGCAGGACGCATTCCTGACTTGAGACCCAATTTCCCAGAGTCTTCACGATTAGCAGGACAGCGAGGTGCACTTCGCAGTGTCGATCCTGTGGACCCCAGAATCAATGAAAGAGTGGCCAGATTGGGTGCCTCGTGAACGAATGTCGGAAGGTTAAATGGAAGCAACATCTGGAGGAGTCGGATAAAAGTTCCAAACGTTTCTGGACGACAATCAAGAACCTTTCAAATCCCCGGAGCAGCGAGTTAACTACGGTCACCTTCGGGTTTTCGAACTGGACGAAGCACGACCACAGCTTTCTGCGAGCTTACTACAGCAATAGCAAGCGGGTTGAACAATAAAAAACCTTACGATAGATCCATCCTAGTAGCACTGGATCTGTCTATAGCCTTTGACATTGTCTGTCACCTTACCCTCCGACATCCATTCTTCCACCTTGCCAAAGTCACTCAAGAGATGGCAATCCAACTAGTTGCTGGCCGACCGGCCTACGTAGAATTTCGAATCGCCAAGTCGGGCCTCCGTCGGATAAAGCAGGGCGTCTCACAAGGTGTGTTATCACCGCTACTGTTCAACCTGTATATATCTAAGATTCCTGTGCCACCTCCCGAGCTTAAGCTTGTTACCTATGCTAATGACTGTTCTATCATCACCAAAGGTGGGATATCAGTTTACTCGAGGAGAGTATGAACGGATATCACTCAACCCTGCCAACGATCCTCGATACGCGAAACCTTCTAATTTCTTCCTCCAAATCCTCTGCTACCCTTCTGACCAACTGGACGAAGGAAGTGACTATGGTGCCTGATATCCACTTTGGTGGCCAGAGCAACCTACCCGAACGATATCCAAAAATCCTAAGAGAGTAAGGGGCAGAAACAAGGTGCTAAAGGCTTTGGCCGAGAGCACCTGGGCAAAAGATAAGGAGACGATTGTAACTACTTACAAAGTGATTGGTCGTACCCTTACCGACTACGCCTCCCAGCGTGGACTCCGTGCATCAGCAAGGCACAATGGGAGAACCTGCAGAGGTCATAAAACATAGCGGGATATCACGTCATCAGGAAGTGAAGATGCTCTCTGTGCTTGAGCACCAAACAGTTCCTCCTTGCGTTCCAGTTGCCCTCCCACCCCAATCACTCAGCCACCAGACCCCCAATGTCAGCTAGGACCGCCCCAGTTAGACCTGATCTGAGGAGAATTGCGGGGTCCATCAGTCACCTGCCGGACCTCACCACTCCTGGAAACAACTGGGCTGGCCTAAAATCAGAGTAAGCCCCGATGTTGCGGCCCCCTGCTCCCAATGTCTGAGCAACCCCACACCACGCCGCACCTCTTCACGTGCCCCCTCCACCCGACCCACCTCACTCTGGAATCCCTTTGGACAAATCCAGTCGAGACAGCTAACTTCCTTGGCTTGGACGCGGTTACGTAGACGTCTCCCTCTATCCTTTCTATTGCACCTGTCCTCTTTTTACACGTTCATCCCTGTACATATGTGCAGATCACAGGTCGGCTACAACAACAACACACGTATATGAGCAGCGGGAGCAGCTGCTAAAACTTACTAATATCAGCGGGGCAACCTGTATTACGGGATTCGGCCTGGGAATCTAAAACTTTAAAATCGTTATTTTTAACAAGTCGCTGGCAAAAATGAGAGCAATCCGACATGTTATCCAACACCTTCAGCTATTTCAAATGATCATCAATTTCATGGACATTATTTTGAAGTGCTTTGAAGAACGCAGATACTGATAGAAACAGAAGATGAGTCTGCCAATAACGATATCTCTGCAGGACAAGCATGTCCACTTTATTCCGATATTCGTCTGTATAAGTTCAGACATACGAGCACCGTTTTGTCCAAGTCCAGCGCAGGTTGTACAAAGCCAACATTAAGTCGACGTTTGGAAAGTGCATTTTCATAGCAGAAAGTTAACATAGCGTAAAGTTAATATACGAAATTAATCAGGCTGAGAACGTATTTAATGCACTGTAAATTCTCGAATAAGCGGGCTTTTAACGAAAATTGAGCGGAGAGTAGTTTTTAAGTTTATACCTCTTTTGATAAGAGATAACAGCCAGAGAATGAAGAAAAAATCGGAGCATGTAAAAACAAAATACTAGAACAAGATTGCAAGCACAGTTACTTCCAAAAAAATTGCGAGAGTTAGCATAAGCATAGGCAAGTTTATGTTGTTGAACTTTTGAGCACCTAGGGTAATAAATTCCAATAACAAGAGCTTGAAAATAATAAAAAAAAAAAAAATGCTATGCACAATATCTTATTAATTGCGTAAACCACATAAAATCACAAGTCGCTGTCTTTGTATAATGATACAAGAAAGAATTAAAGTAATTAAAAACAATTAGTAGCAATTATATCACTCTTACTTGTTGATTTTGCTAACGTTCTTTTATTGTTACTGTGTAGTTGAGTAATACTGTTGGTTAACCTGGTAATAAAAATCCAAATATGTCAACGGGTATATTTAGCTGAAAATTATCATTTATTGTAATAAAAGCGATTAAGTTTTTACAATTATACATTCCTGACAGAAGCTGCAGCGAGGCACACCCAGTACCAACACCGAAGACGGGAAATCCGAGAGAAGCGTTCTCGAACTCGAATAATATTATTTAATACTATTCCCAATCTAACTAGATGACAAGATGGAAAATCACAATCGCTAGTCGTGTATAGTGCGTGTCAGACACAGACTGAACGGAATTTTAAAAACAAATTATTATAACATTTCCAAAAAATTAGATAAATAAAAAAAGATCATGTTACGCACTCAAACATTTTATGTCCTGAAATTTCGCAGAACATACAACGTTGTTTTTTGATATGCATTATATATTATGTGATATTTGTTCGTGCATAGACAGAAATGCTAATGCCTGTCACACAATTTTCGATTATTCCTTAACCTTGCTTGCGTCCAGGAAAAGCAATATCAGTCAGGAAAATGAGAGAGAAAGAAACATAGCAAGAGTATACAAGGATATAAATAGAGAGCGTTTCGGTGTTTGTTTTGATTCCACATGGGTCTCTGCGCTGCTAAAGCGGGCTGAATTTTGTTTCGTATTAAGAATATATATAGTTTATAGGATTACATTTGATCAACAGTCTTGGGTCCTCCTTAAATAAAAACAAAAAACAAATTGGGTAGAAAAAAATGGTTAGAAAAATTGGTTATATGAGGGCTATATGATTTAGTGTCCAAACTGAATAAAATATTGTCTGTGAATGTGAAGCCTCATAAAATCTATAAAAACCAAATTAGGTTGATTTGGATGAAAACGGACATTTGGCGATTATTCAGAAAAGTAGGGTATATAGGGACTATACGATATAGTTGTGTGAACTGAATAAAGTTATGTCTCTGAATGTGGCGCCTCCTAAATGGATACTAACATTTTATGTTTATTTCGAAAACAAAAACGGTATGAAATAACAATTCCGACTATAAGATACTCAGCATTTATTCAATATTCGACACACTCAAAGGTATGAAACAAAAATGTTTTTTTTTTGTGGGGTTTTGCTTTTTTACGATTCATTTAAACGCATTGGACAAATATTGTGTTTATAATTGTCCCTATTCTCTTTAATTTTAGAAGCGTAGATACCCTCTTACATATGCGCCCATAATAAAATCATGGCAAATTGTTTAAAGGTTATAAGTTTATACAATGCATTGCAAACATGAGCCTGGGTGTCGTGAAACAAAGATATAGACGACAAGCCTAGCGATCAGGTAGCGGCAACGAAGAAGAAAAAACAGCTTGTGGGTGAGTGTGTATGTATATTTAGAAATAAATAATAATAATAAGTAAATTAAAAATAAATAATATTATAGAAAATGATTTTGCGAATTCTTATCCGATCTTAATGAAATAGGGCTTCGGCAGACCGGTATGTAATGTGCTTATAATTTGTGTATCCATTTGCAGGGCGGGAGAGGTCATAGCAAATTTATATCCGCAAACTTCATCTGCATGTACACTAATGGAGTCTACATAGTCTACATATAGTCTCTGGCTTAATAAAAAAAAAAGTAAGGAATAACCTAATTTTGAAAGGAAAATAAATTGTAAAATATTTTTATTTCAATTATTTCGTTATTTAGAACGATATTATATCTGTAATAGTCTGAAAAAACCTACACCATAACTTTGATCACAATTTTAAATTAAATCGTAACGCATATATAGTCCATCAACATTAATATCTATTATAAAGGTTAACCAATTTCAACAACCCTAAAAGATATGAGAAATCACATGTAAAGAAATATCGCCCATCTCTAGATGTTGTATATTTCAATTCTAAGATTTGGTGGATGCTAAGGAAAATCTTGCAGTAGGATACGCAAAACAAAAAATTTAAAATGAAATTAGTAAGGTGAGTTGCTCATTTTAAATTAAATATAAATTTTACTGATTTTATTTTATTGTTTTTATATTATATATTCATGTGCTTATATATTTATATGAACGTGCATATTTATGTTCATACGCACATGTGGCGATTAAAAAATGAGTTCGTGAACTGTTCAAATGTACGTTAAACTCAATCGAAAATCTAAAATACATGTATATATCACATTTATAACAGTTTAGTATAATGCTATATGCCGGCACATGCATTTATTCTTTGTACATAGGCCTGACGTACCGAAACCACCGCTAGTAGTACAGTGCAAGCCATAAGCATAAAGCTATATGGAGAAAGCATCTCATATAAAAAACTGTTGTTGCTATTTGATTCATTGCGTTCCAGGCTGCCCGATTATGAATATCCCAAATCTGAATGTTGCTGATGAACACAATACGTCCGTCGTCGGCATGTACCAACAGCCAACAAAGAAGTTCAACAGTATTTAAACTAAGTTTTATTTTAATTCGTTCAGCCTTGGATACGTAAAGTGAGCGAAAAACTAGGAAAACAGTATTTTGAAGAAAACTTCCAAGTGGAGTAAAATTTGAGTTTCATTATTATACCCTGTAGTTATAGCAGAAGTTATTGCAACGTACAGTTTGTCAAGAAACACTACACACTGTAAAAAAATGCAATTGTTTGACTTTAAGTACAAAAATTAATACCTTTTATTACAGCTAAAGAAAATTTTGTAATGCTATATTGATTAGTAATAAGTTTAAATACTATTAGTAAAAAAAGCATACGCAAATTATAATTCATTGCTAAAAAAAAAAACAACAAAAACCATGTTTACACATTTTTGACACTGTCAAGAAATTCTTTACACACTTCGTTTTCTATTTCTTCTTAGTCTAGTTCTTAAAAATAACGGCGCTTTATTGCATTCAATGCTTTTCCCTTTGCTTCGTTCATCTTCAGTTTTGCATTTGATTTAATTTGATTGTGAAATTGTGCTGAAAAGTTGCCAAATTCGTGCTTTTTAAATTTTTCGATATACCTGGAAAGAGATTGTCCTTTGATGTCAACCAATTGATTTACTATAATCACCAAGTGGGTAAATCTGTTGGAGAATTGGTTAAAATGTTTTCCGTTTCAAGGAAAACTATTTATAATGTAATCAGCCGTGCAGAAAACGAAGGTAGATTCGAAGCAAAGGGAGAAGGTGGTCGCAAAAACAAGATTTCTAAGCGGGCAGACCGCCTAATCCTGCGGAGAATCAACGAAACTCCCAATGTTTCGTTGAGACATCTTGCTACAGAACTTGAAGAACAATGTGGCATTGTTGTTTCTCACGAAACCGTACGCCAGGCCATCCTACGGCATAGGTACAGTTCAAGAGCTGCTAGAAAAAAACCGCTACCCAAAAAATAAGGCCAGCCTAAAAGCTATTATTTTGAAAGAGTGGAATAAAATTCCACTAAAATACCTCCAAAAATTAATTAAATCCATGCCAAAACGTCTTCAACATGTTGTGAGAGCCGAGGGAGGACATGCTAAGTATTAAAAATTCCTAATGTTAGTTGTTTTTTAGTTTTTAGATTTAGACTAAATAAAATTATTTTGTGTAAAGAATTTCTTGACAGTGTCAAAAATGTGTAAACACGGTTTTTGTTGTTTTTATCAGCAATGAATTACAATTTGCGTATGGTTTTTTTTCTTATAGTATTTAAACTTTTAACTAAAGAATCGTGCATCATTAAAAAACTTTTTGCTTAAGTAAAAGCTAATAATATTCATACTTAAAGTCAAACAAATGAATTTTTTTGCAGTGTGTAAAGTGTTTCTTGACAGACTGTATCAATAAGCCAAGTTTTAACTATATCTGTCGAAAATAGTGGGAGATATAAGGACTTTATCGATTTGTAGGGCGGGAGCAGGCGTGGCCAAATTTGAAAACAACTGTATCTGCGGTATAGGTCGTTTTCCGACCGCTTTCTTCAAATAAGCCCACAAATTCTCAATGGGGTTAAGATCAGGGCTCTGTGGGGGTGTACCTAGCACTTTTCCGCAGTTATATAACAGCCAGGTTGTCACATTAATCTCCTTATGCTTCGGATCATTATGTTGGTAAAACTGAAAATTAGGTCTGTTGCTGCAATAAAAACCAAATTTTTCCGCACTGGCTGTTAATAAATTGTTTTTTAGAATTTGCAAATAGTGAGTGGCATTTATAGCGTCCTCTATAAAAACAAGATCGCCGACTCCAAGGCTAGAGAAACACCCCCACACCATGACCACAAGTTTTCCGAATTTAATTGTTGGTATAAGGTTTTTATTTTGGAGGGCGGTTAATGGCTTACGCCATACCCTGGGTGGGCCATGGTTATAAAATAGCATTATTTTACTTTCGTCACAGAATATGGTATTATCCCAATATTCCGGCGGTTCATTAATTTTGCTCAAGGCAAAGCTATAACGCTTTTCAATGTTGGCTGCTGAAAGTAGCGGTTTTTTTCTAGCAGCTCTTGAACTGTACCTATGCCGTAGGATGGTCTGGTGTACGGTTTCTTGAGAAACAACAATGCCAAATTGTTCTTCAAGTTCTGTAGCAAGATGTCTCAACGAAACATTGGGAGTTTCGTTGATTCTCCGCAGGATTAGGCGGTCCGCCCGCTTAGAAATCTTGTTTTTGCGACCACTTTTTCCCTTTGCTTCGAATCTACCTTCGTTTTCTGCACGGTTGGTTACATTATAAATAGTTTTCCTTGAAACGGAAAACAGTTTAACCAATTCTCCAACAGATTTACCCACTTGGTGATTATAGTAAATCAATTGGTTGACATCAAAGGACAATCTCTTTCCAGGCATATCGAAAAATTTAAAAAGCACGAATTTGGCAACTTTTCAGCACAATTTCACAATCAAATTAAATCAAATGCAAAACTGAAGCTGAACGAAGCAAAGGGAAAAGCATAGAATGCAATAAAGCGCCGTTATTTTTAAGAACTAGACTAAAAAGAAATAGAAAACGAAGTGTGTAAAGAATTTCTTGACAGTGTCAAAAATGTGTAAACATGGTTTTTGTTGTTTTTTTCAGCAATGAATAATAATTTGCGTATGCTTTTAGTATTTAAACTTATTACTAATCAATATAGCATTACAAAATTTTCTTTAGCTATAATAAAATGTATTAATTTTTGTACTTAAAGTCAAACAATTGAATTTTTTTACAGTGTGTAAAGTGTTTCTTGACAGACTGTATATTTGTTGCGAAATTTTTTCGTTTCAAGTTTGAAAAATCTTATTGCGGTGTTGAGTATAAGAGTATCCGCATCTTCCATGGCCAGATTCTCAGATTCAAATTTTATCTTGAACATTGTTCTTATTTGCATCATTCACAGGGAACTTGTTTTTTGGCACAGTTAAAATCATCGTCTCGTCAAAAAGTATTTCTACTGATCGAACATATGTTACGTAGTTATTGCATATGGATCAAAGGATTCACCACGGTGCCAAATGTCTCGATGTAATAAGTGTCCTTCGTCGCTGACATACATTTTATGCCTTATACATAGAAGTTTTAACGCACATACGCGTGCCTCCGTCATTAAAAAAAAGTAATGGAAATTCGGAAAATTAATAAAGGATTAATAAAGATAATGTCACCTTCTGTACGGATCAGCGCGTACCAGTACAACACATTTCTTGAGCATTGTGACAGTTTATCTTTTCATTTCCGATAACTCCAGTGCTTATATACATGATATTCATTACTTCTGGAAAAAGTCGGTGGTTGGACAACCAACCCGTCAGTTTTTGTACGTCGTCGTTGTCACGATTAAATCGCAAACATCTCACTTTAACATGCTGCTCAGAATTAGAAAAAGCTAGATCGCAAAACTTTTCAATTTCGTCGCAAATATTGTGCGGGAATGTTATTCCTAAAGTCCATTCAGTAACCATACTTTCCTTGACTACTTGTTCATGAGTAAGGCATTTCTTCGTCCTCATCAATGATTGCTCAATCCTCATAAATGACCACGTGCCACACCAATATTGGCCAGTACGTGTAATAGTAAAGTAACCTTTAGATGTAGATGTCATTCTTTAATTCAAATCAAAAATGTTTTGCAAATATAAATAGCAAGATTTTGCATATAAGAAGTGGCCACTGGCATAAAAATAAGGTATAATTTTATGAACAGATGTAAAATCCAGTTGCCCATTCTTTCTGCTTTGATATATAACGCCAACACGAATGATGTGGATGAAATTTCAGTCTGTAATGTGTCGTTCAATACTGAAGATGAACTTTCAACACCTAGTCTATCAGGAACAGCAAAGCGAAGAATATTGCGCCAAATGGTGTAAGAAATACTTTACCTGTGGATAAGGCCTAATAGGGATACCACGATAAAAACAAGTAAGAATGCTATAGTCGATATTCCGACTACTCTTACTCAGCGTTTATTCAATATTCAAATATGCACAAATTTTTGTTTTTTTTTGAGGGGTGGGGGGTTCTCATACAAAATGTTTTTTACGATTTTGTCCACAATTATCATCCGATCTTAACAAAACTCGACAAATCGGTAGATTATGTGCTTATACATATACAAACCGAGTTTGTGGAAGATATAAAGTTTTACCGTTTGCGGGGGCGGGAGGGGACGTAGCAAAACTTACAAACAAACTTGATCTGACGCCCCAGAAGTGGAGTCTACATACGAATATGTCCCTCTCTAGCTCTTACAGTCTCTGAGATCTAGGTGTTCATACGGACGAACAGACGGACATAGCCAGATCGGCTTGGTTCTGCTGATCAAGAATATATATACTTTATGGGGTCCTAGACGCTTCCTTCTGCCTGTTACATACATTTGCACGAATACAATATACTCGCTTACTCTACTAGAGTACGAGTATAAACAAGTGCCGTGGTGTGGAAATGAGTTTTTAAGCAATATCATGTTGAAGTAAACCCTGCTGTGCTCCTACGCCGATACTATTGCTTTTACAAAAGAATGTTATGTAATAAAGTGTAGGAAATTATCTCTTGCCTTAAAGTTTAAATTCGGAAGAGCACATCGAAATCCACAAGATCACCAATTCTTAAAACTCCCGGAAAACTTTTCAGGTAATCCTTATTTTTGTCCCAAATGACTGGAGTATAAGAGTAAATTTGCCTTCTGCACTCAGCACCACATTGGCATTTTGCTATCTTTCTCTCACTCAGGTGTGATGCGACAGCTTGGACATGCGGAAAGATGCATGGAAAGGAGCAAGCAAAGAATAAGGCCATGTCACAGTTATTTATTCTTAGCGACAATAGTAGTTATAACCTACATTGAAATGTTCGGCAGCAAATTGGCAGGTAGACAAACCGCTACATATTCGTCGCTAACTTGGTTCTTAGCTACTAAAAAGAGTTGACGTGTAATCGGCAATTCTGAGGCTGGTCGGTCCGTAGCCATGCCATATACTACATAAGGGAATTGGCATACAAAGAAAGAGGCAACGCCGTCGGCCGCATAAAGAACACAAGTTGTGGCTAATCGTCTTGCAATGAGGGATTAGCGCCGAGTTCGAGCGCATCCAAAAGCATTCATCGCTCTTGTCATAGTCGGAAATTAGGGCTTGCGTAGGAGCCACTACGTTCGACGCACCTTGCATACGGGAACCAATGGATAGAGTATAACAGCTACCACCAGCAACAGTAAACAGTGGGCGTTGCATGGCCGAACCAGATTAAGGAAGTTTATTTCCAACTGTATTCTGTCTATGTGAACCCCAACTAGAAGTTCTGTGTCGAATGGATCCGCTATTGCAGCATTTGTTTAAATGAGATTATCTAACATGAAATAAATTTCACACGCACACTTATTTACCATGTTAATTAATTCTTTGACTAACGACTTTGGTGTGACCAACGAAAATTCAAGGATGGAGTAAACGTATTTGAGTAAACGTATTTGTTAAAATTGCATATTGTGAGTACAAAAAGTTAAGTTTTGCTTAAATAACTATAATTATAAAACATTCCGAGACAAGAATTCAAAGATATAGTGGACTTTATACCTAATGACAGAAACTAACTATCTTATGATAACACACACAATTGTCTAATATTTGGAATGCCTCTCTCCCCAACATTTGCTTGTATTGTAATGGACAAAATAATAGACAATGCAATAAACAATGCAATATACAAAACGGGCAAAACTCTAAATATTCAAATTTTTTAAAAGTAATATAGCTTTTATATGATTGAAGTCGCAACAATTGGCGTGGTCTATGATGTTCATTGACCCACGTGTTCTTTACCCAACCCGACCTATGACCTTCAAGCAACAGTTGACTGAAGATGCCCATAAGAACAAATTGCTACTTCAAGTGCCCATGCCTCCAGGACTTATAAAACTTACACTTTCATGTTAATATACTTCATTATTTATTCAGAAATTACTCAAATATATACTCAATATTATGATATTTCTGAAATTTATTGTAATAGTATGAATCAACTTATATATTCTACAATGTTCTTAGCTATAAAAATAACAGGTGCACGGATATTTTTGATTCAGCAGTTATCGTTGCTGATCATAATTGTGTTTAATTTAATGCTCTTTTATGTAAAAAACCCAAAAGCGCAAAACTCATCATATGGATGTTTGCTCAAACTCGTAATACAACAATAGGCGATCAACCAATAGCTAGAAGTTTAATATAGAATATGTCTGTATCTATGTATTGAGTAAGAAGATTTGAAATATAAAATATTTAAGTGAGTTAGTGCATATTGAATTATAAACGTATGTTTTTTCCAGGTTTATCTTGATGTTACTTAACTGTAAGCTCACTTAAGAAAATAACGGAATTTCATTTATTTATTAAACAGTTCAAAATAGCTAGATTAATAAATAGATTTTTAAATTTTGTTATATTTTCAAATGCATAATAGATTGAGCAAAAGTGTTTTAATGTGCTAAAAGAAAAATACTTGTTTATATTGACAAAACAGTGAAAACTTGGCAGCCACAAACGCCCAACAAACATATAAGACATATAAGCTGTATAAATATGTCCATTTGTGGTACATTACGTCAATGTAAATAAAGAACATATGATAATACATTTTGCGGGTGACTTACATACAGACATCTCCAACGGTGAAGGCCTTCCAACGATGTTATGGTCCATATCTTTATTTGATTAAATGTTCATAATTATTTAAGTCCCTGTCAACACTTCATTCACTTTTTATTTAACATTTTATAATTTTAATAAATTTGGTGGTTATTGAGATTTTGGTTAGATCATTGTTGTGAGTAAAAAAATTACAAATTACATATGCCGATATTATTGTATCCGCCACTTTATGGGACCTTCGGCCTTAGGCGACCTTACTGACAGTCTATAGGCGGTCTTAGATTTGCGTCATATTCACTACACTTCAAAAGAGGTTAGCAACATGGCTACCGCTGGAGTTTGCTGAGCTCCAACGAGACTGCAGCAGCAACGCTAACGGCTTAGAAGGCTCTCCGTCTGGATCCGTGCAATCTGCTCCCAGAGCCGGAAAATGGCATATTGGAAATGGTACCAATGGCGCCTTGCCACAGAGCGAATGCTTCAATGCGCGGTAAGAGACTTGCGATCTGGATGTGGGGGGTACTGCACACTAGAATCGAGAACACGAATATTTACAAAAAAAATATTTATGTAACCCAACGATATGATATTCGGCGCATACCTTTTACTGTGCTTTTTACGATACACAGCTCCAAATTAGTTGACGTATTGGCCAGATGCCAGATGCAAACAGATTAAGTTTTTATCCATAGCGTATCTGCTTTTGTGAGCGAACTATGCCAACAGGCTTTACGCTATTCCCGTACCAAATTGGTACAAACGATTCGGGTTGTTACGGAACACAATGTATAATTCCGGATCTATTTATTTTACCGGGTGTGTTGGCACGACACACCACGTGCAATTTTGTACATTTTATTTATCGAATTTAACTTTAATTATTGTCACCCACGCAATATCAGCAAAGAGACCTTTGAAAGCTGTGCGCAGCTTTTTATAGCTGACCATTCCCGAGCTTTTTCTTGGAGAGTCAAATGCAACTTGAAGATGGCTGTATTTCTGACCAATACGAATTTAGCAAAGCACAAGCGCAGCTTACAGGAAACCTTTCTAGTTTGCAGCCCAGGCTACAAACAGAATCAGTTTCGAATATCTTTGGAGTGAAACGTTCCTACTTCTCGACCTTGCATATCCTCGAGTAGGTAGTAACACTTGTCGAGTTTTTTGCTTTGTATGGCGAGCACCCTAATCCTATCCCATTCTGTCTCATCGTTCTTCAGGTATGACCTAACTGCAGATAATAAGGATCGATTAACACGCTCTGCAGCATTACTTTGTGGTGAATACAAAGCGGTGTAATGCTGAATTCCTAACTCTGTCAAAAAAGCGTTAAAATCATTTGCCTTAAATTGTGTTCCGTTGTCGCTGATAATCGCCTCCGGCACCCCAAGTTCATGAAAAATCGTTTTTAGCAAAAAGTCCCGTATGGCTGCTGATATAAATTTCTACAAAGAATGCAACCAATGGTATTTGCTAAAGTGGTCTAAAACAATGAGCGATCCTATGTGTCCGTTTTTTTTCTGGGATGTGGGCCTAGTAAATCAATATATAACCTCTGAAACGGCCTACAAGTAGGGTTATGTGACCCCATGGGTGAGCGAAGTGAGTAATTGGGCGCTTTTGTTGCTTTACAAATATCGCATTGACGAATGCAATGTCTTACATCCGATGCCAACCCAGGCCAAAACAAATTCCTACGCAAATTCTCTAAAGTTTTCTGAATTCCTCCATTTGACGGAATTACGGTGTCATGAACTTGCTTAATAACTTTAGCTCTGAGCCCTTTAGGTACCAATAACTTCAATGAGTGTTCTTCCTGCGATAAGTTTCTTGAGGCATGTTCTGTTCTTGTATACAGATACGGGTCAATCACTTTGAAATCTTCAAATTTGGCCAATTGATCCAAATACTTTGCTTTTACGATCTTATACTCGTCATCTGCAAACGCATCAGACTTAAGATCAATAATAATACCGATTTCCAACTCTGCCACCTCATCTTCACTTAAGCGTGAGAGAGCGTCTGGTATGACGTGGTCTTTTCCTTTTCAATGTGAAATGAAAAACTTAAATTGCTGAAGTCGAAAAATGCAGCGTGCTAGTCTACCTGAAACGTTTGGTTGCCGCATGAGCCAAAATAGACTGGAATGATCCCTTACGACCTCAAACACTTGTAGTTCTAGATAGCATCGGAACTTTCTACAGAATGACGGCCGAGCATTCGCGCACTGTAACACTATAATTTATCTGAGCACGACTCAGTTTTTTCGACATAACCGCGATGGGCTTTTCTTCGTTATTCTCGGAGAGTAGTACCAACACAGAACCAATAAGAAAACAATCGCATCGCAATGAAGGTGGAATGTTCGATCAAAATCAGGGTTCTGAAGATCTGCCGCGGAGTTTAAGTTCCCCTATTGCTATTTGTGCCTCTGCAATCCAACAGAACTTCTTCTTAGTCGATAATACTTCAGTGATCGGACATGTGAATTCCGAGAAGTTTTGGATAAATCTGCGGTACCAACCACAGACACCAAGAAATCCACGGTCTTTTTTAAGATTCTTTGGTGATGGCCAGCTTAGAACACCTGAGATCTTTGACGGATCTGTACAGATTCCACCACTGAAAATCACGTAGCCTAAATAATTCACACTTCTGACACAAAACTTACTCTTGTCCACATTAAGGGTCAAATTGGCTCTTTTGAACTCATCTGCTAAGCGGACGAGGATTCCCAAGTGAGATGAAAAATATTCCGAAACTATGCACAAGTCGTCAAGGTATCCAAAAACACAATATCGCAAGAAGGAGCGTTGCATAATCCGAAAGGCATGACCTTTAATTGATACAACGGCCTCTCTGGAACAGTAAAGCGGTTAATGGCTTTGCTTCTTCAGATATCTCGATTTGCCAGTAAGTATCTTTTAAGTCTAATTTTGAAATGATATTAAGCAAAAATACCATCAATGCTAGCTAAACGATATGCATCTTTCGTCGTTACTGCATTTAGCTTCCTTGAATCTAAACATAATCTTACTTTTTTTGGTGTAACGACAAGGCGCATGGGTGAACTCCAAGCACAAGTCGAGGGCTCGATAACATCTAAAGACAACATCCTATCTATCTCCGCAAATAAAAGTTTCTCAACAGCCGGACTGACCAGATAAAAACGCCGTTTTACGGGTTTCGCATTGTCTATGTCAATATCATCTTGAATTAAGTTCGTACGACCAAGGCCTTTTGAACAATTTTGAAAAAGTTGCTTAACCAATTCTAGTTGTTGCAGCTGCACTGAGGATAGGGGATACATTTTACATTCACTTTCTTTGTCTTTCTTACATTTGGAGCAAGTTCAAGCAAAGAAAAGTTCAAGTTCAAAAATCAATACCAAGAATTACTCTTTGTTTGATAGATGGGATCATGTAAAACTGCATGGGTTTTTGCTTGTCTTTACTAATACGTTACTAATACTTAACTAAAACGTTACTAATACCCCAATCACCTCGTGTGCCCTGCCATCGGCGGTTTTAACGTGCGATGTAATTGACTTAGATTCTCGTAAATTTCTAAACGATTCGGTGGCTAATGAAGCGCCGATACAACTAACATTGGCCCATGTATCCAGCAAACCAAGTTCTGTATAACACAGAAACGCAACTTCAGCATATCAACGCATGTTATTATCTTTGTTACAAATGGATGGCACAAGTAACTTATTTTTTCTTCTAATATTATTAAAATAGTGCCTAATTCCTACTATACTTCGTGCTCGATTACTTTTATTAAATATGTTTTCTTTCTCAAAAGTTCTATTTCGAACTATAATGTAATTGTTCAGCCGTTCGTGATAGGGTTTGAAACAATGTGTACCTCAGTTAGTTGCTTATTCAAAATCTTGGGGGTGCGAGTACTTTCTACTTTCTACTCAAGGGCAACCTGGTATTGTTGGGTGCACCCTTTGATCGGTTTTCCGATTGGCGATTAACACATGTCTAGCATTGAGGCTTGTACACATTGAGTGTGCCACAACCGTAGCAGAATAATCGACGCTCTGCGAGACAGTTTCCCGTACATGTCCAACCTCGTCACAATTCCAACAAGTTAAAGTTCAGCTGCGAATGGCGGCTACTTCAGCTTCTTGTATTGTTTCCGATTCTTCACCATGCTCTGAACTAGATTTTTCCACAGCGTACACTTGCCGATGATAGGAATGTGCAATTTGCTTGGGCGGAAATTCAGCACGACCCGTTAGATCGCGCTTTAGAGATTCGTGCATTTGCACCAACCAACGTAAGTGACTAATAGTATGAATGGAACGATACAATAGCTGATGACGTATCTCAGGCAGCAGATCATTCTTCAGAATCTCTACAATTTCTTCTTTCTCCATTTTCACCGAAAATCTATCAACCAGTGAGGCTACATTATCATAATACACAGCAAGGACAAACAAAAGTCAGACCAAATGATTTGGTTCACCTGTTTGTGATATTTCCAAAACCAATCTCTTGACTTACCGGTAAAAAGGATATGCACGTGTTAACATATCGCTGTAAAGTCACTATCGATTGTTTCATCTGTTAATGATTTTACTCTATATAAAAGTTCTTCGAAACTTAATCCATTCTCTGAGCCATCAAATTACAAGTTATATTTTTGCATTATATCAGCTACTTTCCCTTATTTGACAAACAGACTACTAAGCGAGGGTACTCTATAACTTGGAATGGGTGCTCTCTGCTCTTGCAGGGACGTTTGATTGGAACGTGGACTCACATGAAGGCTTGGCATCAGACGAGTCATGGTTTCATCTATCATATGCTGAATGGCGGTGTAATCAATATTATTACTAGCCTGTACAATACCGCGACGATTAGGTCGGTCTCTCTGTCTACGAACAGAAGCTGTAATATTTGGGTTTGCACTATTACTCTGATCTAACATTGGTAGATGATTACCTTAATTTTGCAAAGCATTTTCGTTCAGCGACCTTAATAAGTTACGAGTCATTGGGCAATTTCGAGTAACAGCAGACTGAGTGTGTTCAATGGCCTCTGGACGAGGAGACAATTTCCTACAACCAGCTTAAGCCGTTGGACTTCTAATTGTTGAACACAATTGGGACATTCCGTATGTGTTTGTAACCAATTTTCCAAGCATGCTTTATGAAAGACGTGCTTACATGGCGTGATTATACATACTTGAGTGTCAGTTGACTACATACAAGACAATTGTTTTCTGCAACCAATGCAGATGCTCCGCTAAATGTGGGTGCTTCCTGTGGGCTCTAAAGGCATTTCTTTTTTTTTTTAATCTATCTTTAATTGTTTCCTGTGACTTTGCAACTTGAGTGTATAGCAATTTACATTTTAACGATTGTGCTATCCTTTCAACTCCCAGATACATAATAATATTAAGGATCAATACTGAAACTAAAAGTGGAGCTCAACTCCCAAGACTAAAATACCTATAAACAAAATGGCCCAAACTCTTAATATTCAAATTTTCTAAAAGCAATGTAGCTTTTCTATGATTGAAGTCGCAACAATTGGCGTGGTCTATGATGTTAATTTATCTATGTTTAATTTATACCCAACCCGACCTATGACCTTCAAGCAAAAGTTGACTGACTATTTTGCTATTTCTTAGTCACTAATTTCCTAACTAAAATTTTTGTAATAGTATGAATCAACTTATATATTCTACAATGTCCTTAGTTATAAAAAAAACTGGTGCACGGATATTTTTGATTCAGCAGTTATCGTTGATGATCATAATTGTGTTAAATTTAATGCTCTTTTATGCAACAAAACCAAAAGCTCTAAACTCATCATATGGATGTTTGCTCAAACTCGTAATACAACAATAGGCGATCAACCAATAGCTAGAAGTTTATCATAGAATATGTGTGTGTAAGTTAACAAGAATTAACTGAATAAGCAACTGGATGGGGCGAACTCTGCATTATTGTCAAATAAGCAGTTTCGTCTTCCGAGAGATGCCCCTCGCACTTTTGCGGGGTAGCGACGGGCGTCGTTGTAGATAGCGGAGAGCTTATCTTTATGAAGTTTAAGCTTAGTCTTTAGTGTTTCGTCGAAAGGCAGAGACGCCTATTGTTCTGTCCTGGCAACATTAATTTCTCAATGATCACTTATATAAAATAAATGATTAATATAATCTCACACCTGTTATAATAAATAATTACTGGCGCCCAACACGATCGGACAACACCCGAGAATTAATCAATTAAAATCAATTAGCGCGGAGACAACGTCCGCTAAGCGTTAAGAACAACAAGAAGAGGAATGAACCACACTAACAAAAGAGCGCGGAGACAACGCCCGCTCCAAGGTTAGGCAGTTACAATCATAAACGGCACCCGCGGCAGATCTAAAAATAGATCGCTGCACCAAGCACCCCAAAATCACTGTGCGGAGGAGCGTTCATCGACTGCACTAAGAAGCTCGTAGCCACCGAGTAAAAATAAAAGGCAATTAATTGACCCAAAATTGTGACATCAAAGCGGACAGCTTTGGGAAGCGGCTACGATAGAGAGGAATTAGCACCAACACAATTGGAGAACAGCTGCAGAACAACATCGACAAGGGATATATCAACATAGCCAATAAAAGAGCAACATGTAAGTGAAATTCTTCTTCAAATATCGCCCAAATAAAGTAAAAATATTATTCGAAAAACAAAAAAAAAGAAAAAAAAAGAAATAAGAATAGAAAACAAAACCAAGCAAATGCAACGTTTCATATACAAAAACACTCGGGCGTCTATTTTTCTCAGATATATATTTTTTTCTACCTGCTTAATTTGTTGCGATAAGCGTGAGTAGGAAGCATAATACCACACCACGAATGCATTGTTGTCGGCAAGCAATACCAAAACAAGTCTGCGTTTGAGGGAACTTGAGTTTGACTCTTAAATAAAATAAGTGATAACAGCGGCTCGGCGTAGCTGAGATTGACCGACGACAAAGACAAACAAAACAACTGAGAAATAATTCGCATATGCCCATTCACAACAACATCAACGAATTAGTAGAATTGCTCAACGAACTCAGTTTAGACTCTGAGATTCAACTCGAGGGAAGAGTAGAAGGATGGAATGGATGCGGCACAGATCCAAGCTATCATAGCTGCGGCGGTCAGCTCTGCATTGGCATCGCAAAAAGCTGACTTTGAGGAGCGTTTGCGAGTGGTTACTAATCAGCTGCAGCCTGCTAGAGTTCAGGCCCTCGAGGCCAAGGCCTACGAGCCAATTACCTTAAATCGAGAGATACCCTGCGATACTCTGCATGCGGTAAAAACGCCGCCGGAGTTTCATGGGGCCCAGGAGCAATACGTCTCCTGGCGCCAGGCAGCAAAAACTGCCTGTAAGCTATACGAGGGATTTGTAGGAAGTTCAAAGCATTACCAAGCGGTCTCATAATCAGAAATAAGATTAGAGGCTCCGCTGACTCGCTCTTGTCGTCGATTTCACATATTCTGACAAATGTCCATCACACAGTTCTATGAAGAGGTTGAGAATAAACTCACCCTTCTCACAAATAAAACGATCATGTCACAAGACGCCGCTCAAGCGCAATTTATTAATGAAAAGTGTAGGGCCGACGCACTCCGTACCTTTTTTTCAGGTCTAAGAAGATGCGTCACTGACATACTGACAACCCATTTTACACGAGCAATCAGGGCAATCAAGAAACAGATGGTCACCGTGGCCAAGATAAGGTGGAGATGATGGATGTTGACCCATCCTCTTCTTAGTTCCGTCAACCAACTAACGTTCAAAAGTGGCATAGATACAATTTGGCTATGACAAACCTTACTAACGGGCACCAACAAGGTGCGTTCAAGAGGCCGGGCGGTTCCTAGAGACTCTCCGACCAGCGCAGACAGAGGATTAGTCACCTCGCTCAGGAGGATTCGGACCCGTACGAACAACGGTATGAACAGTTAGCATCGGAGGCAGCGACGGAGATCCATGAGAAAAATATTGCGAGATACGACAGTGCTAATGTCATTTTTTTGAGAGGAGAGTCCCCGCTCCCGCTCGTCAAACGAACAGTAGCGGGGAGAACACTTAATATTTTAATCTCTACACGGCTTTAACAGAGCTATCAACTTTTGATGGCATCGTAGGACTGGATACGCTGGCTGAGGCTGGAGTCAATATAAACCTGGGGATAAAGAAACTCCACTTCGGACATGAATCCTTTTCCGCAAGTGCCCCAGCGTCAACTTCACAAAAAATTACGGCATCGAGGTTCCGACAACAATAAAGAACGAGTTTCTCATAATGATGTCCAACCGTATAAAGGCATTTGCAGATCCAACTAAAATGTTGCCCTTTAATACGGCGGTAGTAGCCACAATTAGGACCAAGGATGGGGAGCCGATCTACTCAAAAATTTACCCTTTCCCTGAAGGAGCCACCGATTTCGTCAATGACTAAGTTAAAGAACTATTGCGGAACAAAATCATTCGGCCGTCCAGGTCTGCGTACAACAATTCCATATGGGTCGTCAGAAAAAAAAAACCGACGATTTGGGTTCAAGCAAGAAACGGCTAGTCATAGACTTCCGCAAGCTTAACTCAAAAACCATACCAGACAAGTACCCGATGCCTTGTATCTCCATGATACTTTCAAATCTGGGGAAGGCACGATACTTCACCACCCTTGACCTAAAGTCAGGGTACAACCAAATCACGTTAGCTGAACGCGATCGTGAAAAGACGTAATTTTCGGTAAGCGGAGGTAAATATGAGTTCTGCCGTTTCCCATTTGGCCTCAGGAATGCATCTAGCATTTTTAACGGGCCATTGATGACGTTTTGCGGGAGCATATCGGTAAAATATGTTATGTGTACGCTGACGACGTCATCGTATTTTCAAAGAGTGAGGCAGATCATGTCAGAGACATTGACACCGTGCTCAGCAGCCTCCACGACGCAAACATGAGGGTGTCAAAGGAGAAGTCCCAGTTTTTCAAGGGAATTCCTTGGTATTGTGGTGTCAACCGAGGGCACAAGAACAAGCCCCGATAAGGTCAAGGCCATTCAGGAATTCATTCAGCCCTCCACCCTGTTTGCGGTAAGATCCTTCTTGGGTCTTGCCAGCTACTACAGGTGCTTCATAAAGAACTTCGCTCAGATAGCAAGGCCTATTTCCAGCATTTTGAATGGAGAGAATGGTAAAATCAGCAAACAGCGCTCGAAAGCTATTCCCATACAGTTCGACGAGGAGCAAAAGCAGGCCTTTGATAAACTTAGGAATATTTTGGCGTCGGAAGACGTTATTCTCGATTACCCAGTCTTCAACCAACCGTTCGACCTAATCACTGATGCTTCATCCAGCGGCATCGGGGCGGTGTTGTCGCAAGGCAATAAGCCCATAACCATGATTTCTAGGACTCTGAAGGACAGAGAGCTAGTTTGGGCTATAGTTTGGGCTGTCGAAGCGGTTGCGCTGTCGAGGCAAGATATTAATGCCTTAGAGAGCCAAAGTAGATCCGAAGCAGCTACGATTCATAGGGAAGCTTCGCTTACTTACGTAATTGAGGCCACAGACAAACCAGTCAACTGCTTTGGAATCAGCTAATCCTAGAAGAATCAGACACCTCTTTAAAGCAGCTTCACATCCTTTTCTCTGGAAAAACCCGTCACAAGATTGACTTTGTCAGTCGAGACACACTTCTTGAGTCCATCAAAAAAGTGGTAAAGCCTGGGGTCGTTAACGCCGTCTCTTGCACTTTGCCGACTTTGGCGTTCGTGCAGAATGAGATGGTAAAGGCTTTCCGGGCACACTATTTCGGTACTGCAAGACCCTGGTGACGGATATCACAAACGACGGGGAACGAAGAGAAATGATAACAACCGAACATAATCGGGCGCAAAAGCCAGCCCAGGATAATGTGAAGCAGGTGCTGCGCGATTATTATTTTCCAAAAATGGAAAAAATCGCGGCAGAAGTGGTAACAAACTGCAGGATATGCCAAAAAGCTAAGTATGACAGGCACCCTAGGAAGCAAGAATTAGGAGTGACACCGATACCGGCAAGAGTAGGCGCATTAGTTCACATCGACATATTCTCCACCGCAGGGAAGTACTTCCTTACCGCGATTGACAAATTTTCAAAGTTTGCAATAACGCAACAGGTCGCTTCGCGCACAATAACGGACATTAAAATACCAATTCTGCAACTGGTGAATATCTTCCCAGCTATTAAAACCATCTACTGTGACAATGAGGCAGCCTTCAATTCTGAAACCATTCTGTCCTTATTGAAAAAGCAATTCAACATCGATGTAGCGAATGCCCTACCGTTGCACAGCACATCAAACGGACAAGTAGAGCGCTTTCACAGCACCTTGTTAGAAATCGCCAGGTGTTTGAAGTTGCAGCGCCAGGTGGACGATACGGTCGAACTACTCATTCTAGCAACCATCGAATACAACCGAACCATCCACTCCGTCACAAACAAGACACACATGGATGTGGTGCACGCATATGGCGACGTTGGGGAAGAGATAATGTTGAAACTGGTAAAGGCCCAACAAATACAACTTGATAGGAACAACCCAACCAGAAAAAATAGGACCTTTGATGTAGAAGAACAGGTCCTAGTAAAAGCCAACAGGAGGTTAGGAAATAAAGTAGCTCCCCTCTGTGCTTAGCAAAGGGTAGAAGCGGATCTAGGAAGCACCGTTCTTATTAAAGGGAGTTTTTTCCACAAAGACAATTTGAGGTAGGTAAGGAATTATGTTTAGGTAACAGGTTTTATAGCACTAAGTTCAGATCCAATTCAAAGTATAAGTAAGAGTAACTCTATAACATAGTTAGTAAGTGGCTGTGTCTCTCATTTCTTATAGGTTATCCGTTCGATATTTCTGCATCTTAGCAATCATACCGTTGACAACTTTGACCGACTCAAAACTGACAGACTACTCACTATATCCCCATAATTGACGGACGGACGGTAATATCGAAGGAGACCTTCTACATACAACATTCCACGAACTTGACGGAGTATGAATAGTACATTCAGGAGACAATTGAAATGACGGACGTATTACCACAGACACATATGAGAAAGATACTAGAGACGGATACGAAACACTTGCTGACACTGACTGCGGCACTTGGAGTTCACCACAGGTATGCGAGAAGTTTGAACATCCTGGGGTCAGCGCTGAAAGTCATCGCAGGGACACCGGACTTTGATTACTTACAACAAACAAGAACACAAACACAGATCAACGCCCTCGCCGATACCGTTAACCAGTTATTAAAAGTAAACAGAAAGGAAGAAATCAATACTTCCCACCTTTCTGAGACCCTTTTAGCCAGAAACAGAATCTTGACGCTCGAATTGCAAAACCTAATGATTGCTAGAAGAAATATAATATAAATATATATGTAAATCCAGCTATCATCGATAGTGATGACTTAGGGGCGATTTTGAAGAAAGGAAAGATAATCTTTCCAGTCGCAAGCAAAGGATCCGGTAACCCTAGAGAATCTTAGCAGAATGCGGCAACAAAGTCAACAACAACAATCTGCCCCCGATCTTAGAGGTAGACGAGGGTATCCTGATAATCAAAGACGCCAGCGCCATCGTGGCCGCCGACGATGGTCACGAACGCAACGTTGCGGGAACGTACTTGGTTCCATTTGACCAGGTTGCTCACATCAACGGGACAAAGTACACCAACTTCAAAAATGCGCCGAAGGGGATCCCGGGCGCGGTAACTTCTGCGAAGATTAACGTCACCAGCCACCAAGCTCTGTTAAGCCTGACGTACCTTCACAAGTTAAATGAAGAATATTTGCAACACCTGACCAAAGTCCAAGCAAACCTTACGATCGGTCCCATACTAGCTACCGTCGTGGGCGTGACCGTGTGCGATGCTCTAATCGGCATTTCTTGGTGGTTGCGGCGCAGGCAGCAGAAGGGAAACACCATCAGCAGATGCTGCAGAGCACGGGCTTGACCGAGGACGGTCAGGTTTTGAAGGAGGGAGTAGTTAACAAGAGTTAACTGAATAAGGCACTGGATGGGGCGAACTCTGTATTATTGTCAAATAAGCAGTTTCGTCTTCCGAGAGATTCCGCTCGCACTTATGCGGGGTAGCGACGGGCGGTGTTGTCGACAGCAGAGAGCTTATCTTAAGGAAGTTTAAGTCTTTAGTGGTTTGTCGAAAGGCAGAGACGCCTAACGTTCTGTCCTGGCAACATTAATATCTCAATGATCACTTACATAAAATAAATGATTAATATAATCTCACATCAGTTGTACTAAGTAATTACGTGTACATGTATAGTGTAAGAAGATCTGAAATTTAAAATATTTAAGTGAGTTAATGCATATTGAATTCTAAACGTATGTTTTTTCCAGGTTTATCTTGATGTTACTTTAATGTTGGCTAATTTAATAAAAAAACGGAATTCCATTTATTTATTACACAGTTTATAGCTAGATTAATATATGGATTTTTAAAAATTGTTATATTTTCAAATGCAAATTAGATTAATTAAAAGTGTTTTAATGTGCTAAAAGAAAAATACTTGTTTATATTGACAAAATAGTGAAAACTTGGCAGCCACAAACGCACAACAAACATATAAGCCACATAAGCGGTATTAATATGTCCATCTGTGGTACATTACGTCAATGTAAACAAAAAAACATATGATAATATATTAGGCGACCTCCAACGAGACTGCACCAGCAACGCTAACGGCTTAGAAGGCTCTCCGTCTGGATCCGTGCAATCTGCTCCCAGAGCCGGCAAATGGTATAATGACAATGGACTCAAATTTTCGACACACACCCGAGATTCCTTGCCTTGGCACAGGGCGAATGCTTCAATGCGCGGTAAGAGACGTGTCTGCGATCTGGATGTGGGTGGTAGTGCACACTAGAGCGATCTCTGCCATTCGTATCATATTCTCTGAGCTACAGCTTTATTAGCACTTTTTAACAACGACAACTGAATCATCCTGGCCGCTGGTACACATAAACAACATAACACCATTATCCTAAGTGTAAATAGTCCGGTTATATATTTTGTATATTTTGTATATATATATATTATATATATTTTGTATATTTATATATTTTGTATATATATTTTGCTTAAAGAAGAAACTAAGCACAGAGCAACGCTGGAAGTGCACGCCCTCCGAATGCCCTATACACTTGATCAAGGAACCGCTTCCCTACACTCGGTTAGTAGTTAGACAATGTATTATCTGTACATACTTCGGCGATTCCCCGTTATTTTGTGACCAGTATTGGCCTTGGCAGCCGGCCGATAATTTTTTATACCATTCACAAAATGGTATATTAATTTTGTCAGGAAGTTTGCAACGCATAGAAGGAAGCGTTTCTGACCATATAAAGTATATATATTCTTGATTAGCATGACAAGCGGGATCGATATAAATATGTCCGTCCGTCTATTTCAACACAAACATCTCAGAAGTCTTCAAAGTTCGAGTTTTATCCAGATTGGGCAACTACATCATATAGCGCCCATATAACCGATTGTTCCGGAATGAACAGTTAGGAGCATAACTTTTCTGTTTTTCATCGAAATCTAACCAAATTCGGGTTGTATCCATTTGAGGAATCACCACGTAAGCAACCCTGATCTGATTGAAATCGGACAACTATGTCATATAGCTACTATACAACCGATTGCTCCGGTATGAACACTTAGGAGCATAAGGTTTCTTTTTTTCATTGAAATCAAAACAAATTCGTCTTGTATCCCGTTTATCCACTGTAGCCCCACAACCAGCGAGCAGATTTCATTTAGATCGGTTATATATATGCGATGTGAATGGTAAATAAGTTTCAGCAAGCCGAAGCTAGCTTTCCTTTCTTGTTTTGTAATCATTGTTGTTGTTGCTGCCAGCTGAGGCTGCAGCTGCTGCTGCTTTGTGTGAGGCGCGCAAAAAATCAAACCAAATTTGGTTTGTATGCGTTTGAGAAGATTCTACATCTGCTGGTCTGATCTGATCAAGAGCGGACAACTATATCAAATAGCTACCATATAACCGATTGTTCCGGAATGTACACTTAGGAGCATAACTTTTCTGTTTTTCATGCAAATTAAAACAAATTCGTCATTCCCTTGTATCCACTGTATCCCCAAATCTGATCGAGATCGGCTATACATTTACAATGTGAATGGTATTTAAGCTTCGACAAGCCGAAGCTAGCCTTCCTTTATTGTTTAAATTTGAAGTTCTTTGGTCTGCCTGCTGAACATTTTTTTGCTGGTGGTTTTGTACTTGTTGTTGTTGCTGTTAGCTGCTGAGGCTGCCAGTTTTGTAGATGTTCTTGTTGCTGGTGTGCGTGTTCTCTTAGAAGTTTGGGAACGTGGTAGTGGAGATGTGGTCAGGGGGAGTTGTCGGCGGCGGACTAGTATATGTTACTTGAATTTTGATACTCCAAGCATTTCGCTGGGACGGAGTGAAAATTAGTCTAGTGCTATTGTTATTGTTAAAAATGGAATGAAAATGAGTGCGAATCAAATGCGATACTGTCAGGTTTGTATACAAGATTGCAGCATTAGTAGATATACATAGTGGGGGCTTATTTGAGAATAATCACAATTAAAAATCATTTAGTCCATTATCTGAAAATGTTAAACACATTTCAATTGGCATTACAAATCGCATTAGTAAATATTCGTATGAAAATGTGGAATTGTTCCTGCTAAAGCCTGAAGAATTTTCAACAAGTGCCAGTGAAGCTTGGCTACCGCTTCTGGAAAATATTCTGCAAGCCCACGATTCGTGTAAACTGAATTTTGAATAATTTTCCTAGTATATAAAAGTAAAGGAAGATGGTATTTAAATAATGGTGAAATCCCACAAAACTTAAATGATAGTGGTGATCCGTTCGATAGTGGGTGGACACTCACAAAAATTGTTAGTCTTGAACTAAATATAAACCAGTACCGACCGGTGAAGTATTTCAGTTTTATAGTAATACCAGCACTACCTAAAAATAAGCAAGCCGTAATCAATGTGAAAAATATGTTTTGCTTTAAACAGCAAAATTAGCTCGTATTGTATCCACAACATTAGAAGCTAGGTAATTTCAATATCGTTGATCATTTCGACTGGGGAGGTGGAGGAGCTGTGGTTGGATTTTTGTAACATGAAATTCCCGCTATCTTTTAACCAGATAAGGGTCTTCGAAAAGCAAAATTAATTAATAAGCATTAATGTATTTAGATTGGACTATGATACAAAAGAGTTGAATGGGCCTCTCTACGCAGATTGCACATCAGCCTCAAGTTAATATAACGAACCTTCGGTTGAAACGACATATAATCTGGGCTTAGCTCAGATGTGCTTGGGGCTCGCCCCAAACAAATTTATAATGGAATTTGTGACAAATAAGTAACACACAGTTTTTAGTTTAGGTATGTATAAATATGGTTTATCACTAGATTGGTTTTCGATCCTTGTCGGTCTTGACAGTAAATGTACAATTCGAGTCTCCTACTCTAGGTCCCCGACCCAGTCTCGCTGCCCTCGGGAGTTTTGCGGCTTCATGCACTGGAGTCCTCGCTGGCTAGGCACCATTCGGGCCACACGAACATTCCGTCGTCGCACAACCACCTCGTTTCCTCGTTCTCCTCGTTTCTCCTTTACTCTCACACGACTGTGGCCCACATGTTGCCAATGCCATTTCTCTTTTCGATCCTTTCAGTTTCCGCTCCTTTTCCAACAGGTCCTGGAAACTCTCCGGGTCATGACCCTTGCTCCTTGGTTTCACTCCCGACAACTGTTTTCCGCACTCGATTTGATCCGCGCACTTCTAGACAATTTTCAAAGTCTGCCGAGTGCTTTTCCTTGGTCAGATGTTGCGCTAACGCAGTCGTGAGATTTCAATTAATAGCATCTCCTCTATGTTCCGCGACACTTGTTCTTAAAGTTTTTTTCGTTGTGCCAATGTATACCTCCCCCTCTCTTGCCATGAATTTGATTTGGTATATTACGTTTGGTTGTGTTGATTGGCTACAAGGAATTGAAATTGAAAATGTTCTTTTTTTGGGCAACGTCTGTTCCCTTCTGTACTTTATTAATAATTTGAATTCTTAAAAGATATACATTTGTGAGTTTAGCCCTAAGCTGCGTCAATGCTTCAGTAGAGAAGTCAGCAGCAGAGCAGTATTATGTATATATGCCTATTTATAACATGTATAACAAACATGTATTTATAACATATATAATAATACGTATGTATTGGACAGAGAGAGTTATGCACACATATATCATAAGAAGTGAAGACATGGGAATGCTGACATGGTTTTGATTGTGCCCGCTACATTCAAGTGCGATCATATTACATTGCACTTGAAATGTGCTGAGTATTTGAATTATGTTTACGTAGCGACAAAGTGTCTTTATTATACTCGTACTCTAGTAGGGTAAACGAGTATATTGTATTCGTGCAAATGTATGGCAGAAGGAAGCGTGTGCGACCCCATAAAGTATAAAAACTCTTGATCAGCATCAACAGCCGATTCGATCTAGCCATGTGCGTCCGTCCGTCTGTCCGTCCGTATGAACACATAGATCTCGAAGACTGTGAGACCTAGAAGCACCAAATTTGCTATGTAAACTCCCTTGTGAGGCGTCAGATCAAGTTTGTTCTAAGATTTTGATCCTTCCCCGAAAATCGAGAAAAGCTTTATCCACAAAAGCAACTATAAGAGCTATTTGGAATTTTGGTGTTTTTTTTTTTAATTTTGCTCCGCCCCCGCAAATCGACACTCTCAAAAATCTTAGCGATTTTTTTTAAAACTCGGTTTGTGTATGTACTGGCACATAATCAATTGATTTGCAAAATTTCATTAATAATAGTAGACAAAAAACTAAAATACATTTTGTATGAAATCATTTTGTACAAAATAAATAAAGAGTACGGGTATCTTATAGTGATACAAATTCGAAAATTTGTTCACTTGGTGACAACTGTAAATTAAGAACTTTAAGAAATCCGGCTTCTGAATTAAGGCTTTGAAAGAATTTCATTGGAGTACAAATCGATAACTGAAAATTGTGAAATAATATTTGTTTCGCTTTTTTGAATAAATAATTAAATTTACCGAATTTTAGTTTCACAAATTTCTTTTTTTTCAACGACTTCATGGACATTGGGCCCTTTCTGATCGTTTTGCAATTTTATTTTATCATTTGCGCAGATGTTTTCCTGTCTTTTTGATAATCTTGCCGGTACCATCGTACTATTTCTATTAATGTTTCTATGTTTATTTTGGATAATGCATCTGCAACATGATAATCTTTCCCCTTGAGATATTTTTCCCTAAATTGGCATTCTTCGAAGTCTAGTCGCATTCTTTTTAATTTTGAAGTGGGATTTTTCATTGAAAATAAGAATGTTTGTGGTCTATGATGTTTTTACTAAAAAATGCCTGCCGTAAACATATAGTCTGACGTGTTTTATTGCCCAGTGAATTGCAGCTAATTCTTGCTCTGTAGTTGATTAATTGCGTTCTCCCAGTGTAAAAGATCGTGACGCATATGCAATTGGTAGTTGCGTACCGTTGTACTCTTGGGATAGTTCAGCACCAAAAGCAAGTTTACTTGCATCTGTGGGTATGCAAAAATCTTTGCTGAAATCAGGGTATTGCAGTAATGTCGGTTTCACTAGTGCCGTTTTTATATAATTAAATGCGCCATCGCATTCTTTTGTCCATTCGAATTGAACATTCTTTTTGAACAATCTAGTCAAATGATGTGAATATTGTGCGAAATTGTGAATAAATCGTCTGTAATAATTACAAAACGCTACGAAACTTCGTGCACTATCCGCGACAGTAGGGATTGGATAGTTTTTTACAACATCGTACTTTTTATCATCCGGAAGGATGCCATCGTCTGTACATTTTTGGCCGAGGTATGTAACCTCATGCATGAAGAATGAACACTTCTCTGGATTTAATTTTAAGTTATGTTTTCTACACAGATCAAAAATATTTGACAAGCTTTTAAACATTTGGGGCTACTTTTAAGCCATAGGGTATTCACAAGAAGCGATAAGAACCGGAGCTCGGGGAAAATTATGTTATATTTATAGATTTCTTATCTAATTCTATTTGGTGGAATCCAGACATAAGATCGAGACATGAAAAATATTTTGCTCGTCCTAATTGATTTAGGAATTCTTCAATTCTTATCAATATCATTATGTAATAGTGGTACATGTATTTGATAATAAAGAGGTTGCGGTTTCAAGATAAATTCATCTTGTCGATAATGTATTATACAATTAAAATTTTGTAATGAAGTCAAGTCCAAGAATTCCATCGCACGGTGCGGGGGATTCATTGTTGACTATTTGGAAATCGTGACTAATTACAAAGTAATCGAAGATTAAATCAATTGTGGATTGTACAATTGACTGTATTGTTCCCTGTACAATTCCTGTTATATTTGTTTTATAATTTTGATTAATATTTCAATCTACGCTATTATTCTTTAGTCATTTGCTTCTCAGTCATTTGCTCCTGTATCTGCTAACAGTGTCAATATGTAGTATTTTTACTGTTGGTTGTCAAGTGGTTTGTTGGTTTTCAGAGCTGTCTTTTGTAACTCGAATATGGTTTTGTTTTCCATATCCTCTGCTGGAGCCGCCTCTGTGTGCGCCGCCTCGAGGATTGCCTCTGTTGTTAGCATGTCTATTACCATTATTGTTGTAATATCTGTAGCCTCTGTTGTATGATCGGCTTCTATTATTACGTCTACCGCGGTTTCCGCCACGATGAGAGTAATTCTGGTAGAATAAAACAGTGTTAGTTTGTCCTGTTGCTTCTATGCAACTATTAACAACTTTGGATATGGAATCTTTAATGTTATTGACTGTGCCTCCCTGCATGACAAGTTTTACCTTATCAATATGTATATTTGTTGTGCTATGGTGGCTGCCAAGTTTTCACTATTTTGTCAATATAAACAAGTATTTTTCTTTACCGCATAAAAAAAGACACTTTTCCGTAATCTAATAATTATGCATGTAAAAATAAAACAAAATTTGAAAATCCCAATATTAATCTAGCTATTTTTGAAAAATCTGTTTTTTCTTAAGTGAGCTTAAAGTAAAATAACATCAAGATAAGCCTAAAAAACAGACGTTTAAAATGCAATATGCACTAGCCTATACGCACTTAAATTTTTTATATTTCAATATTTTATATTTTGTACTCTATACATATACACACATATATACTATATTAAAATTCTAGCTATTGGTTGATCGCCTATTGCTGTAATACGAGTTTGAGCAAACATACATAGGTATGATGAGTTTTGAGCTTTTGGTTTTTTTATATAAGAGAGCCTTAAATTACACATATATGATCAGCAACGATAAGACACACTGCAGAATCAAAAATATCCGCACACTTAATTTTTTTATATCTCAGAACATTTTATAATATAAAATTTAATTCATACTATTAAAATAAATTTCAGTTAGGCAATTAGTGATTAAGAAATAGCAAATAGTGAGTACATATTTGAGTAATTTCTGAATAAATAGCGAAGAATTTTAACATGGAAGTGTAAGTTTTATAATTCCTGGATACATGGGCACTTGAAGTAGCAACAGTCAACTGTTGCTTGAAGGTCATAGGTCGGGTTGGGTAAAGAACGCGTAGGTCAAATAACATCATAGACCAAACCAATTGTTGCGACTTCAATCAGAAAAAAGGTACATTACATTTATTAAATTTGAAAATTTAGAGTTTGGCCCGTTTTGTTTATAGGTATTTTAGTTTTGGGAGTAGAGCTCCACTTTTTAGTTTCAGTATGGATCCTTAATATTTTTATGTATCTGGGAGTTGAAAGGAGAGCACAATCCACGCCACCCCGAAACAGCTACGGAACCAGAGTGTTCAAAGTATACCCTGTATGGGAGTTGTATCGGCCCTCCTTCATGCGGACTGAGTCCAACTATACACTAAGCATGCACACTTTGTACAAAACAGGTGCGGATACAGTCTTACAGTGTATATTCGTTTTAATTGGCGATGTCGAAATGGTATATCCCATATTTCGTGAATTTGAAAATTTCTTTTCAATAATTTCTTTGCTTATTTCGTTTCAAACAGCCTCATAGATGTTGTTGATATTGTCACATTGGTTTTGCTGTTGCTCTCTCATAATTTGGTTGCACTTCTTTGTCCGTCTTTTTGACTGTCTTTTAATTAGCTTATTGTTGTTGTTGCTGGCTCATAATTTTTTGCACCCTTTTGAAAACCTTGTTGGCTGTAATTGCACTAGATTCCTGAGACATTATTATTTTCCTTAGTTCTTAAATATTTTCACAATTCCTCTCTTTTACCTATGCAGTTTATTATTTTCTCCGCAATTTAACATCCACAAGAATAAGAACAGACAATGTGTTCGCTTGTTGCTTTCATTTAATTATTTCCTTGTCCATACAAATTTGCACTTAGAAAAGCTTTATTACATTTTTGCTGCCTTTGCGTATTTTAGTATTTCTATATATTACAGCTTTGGGCATTGTCTCCCAATGCTAGGCATGCTGATATGCTGATATGACAGTTACCGCGGTGGGAGCGCTTTGCTTGTGTGTGCGATTATATTACCTTTGCACTTGAAGAATGTTTTTACGATTGTGTACTTAAATATACATTGCAACTGAGTGTTATAGTGTTTACTCATTTATGCAAATACTACAGTGGTGTTGTTGGTGTGGATGAGCGGATTGGTGTTGTTGGTGACGATGGACGGATTGGTGTTCATGGTGGCTATGGTTGGTTTGAGGGTGATGTTTTCGATGGTAATAAAAGATCTGTAATTATCTTTGATTGTTTCCTTAAGATTCCCATTAAGGTGTCCTTCACTTTTGTTTTGAAATCTATGTGCATTTGGTTTCGACAAAATTGTATGTTTTTTAAGAAATATTAACAAACGCAATCCCGCTGTGAGCTCCCATGTTTCTCCTCTAGCTAACCTCAATTGATCATCAGTTGTATTTATTTTAGAATTGCCTAGATATATATCCCATCATGTAGTATTCTCGGCCCAAAAGGTTCGTCAAGTTTTCTTAGTTTGCCCAACTTATCATCGTCACACAATCACTGTCACACAATAAAGTCTTAAATCAATACACAATTAGCCACTCAATAAACAAAGCAACAACACTGATTTACATGGAACCGGTTTCAAAAAGCCTTAGCGAAAAGTCCAGTACAAACCTGAAGGAAAAATCCAAGTTGGATTCAGTTTCCCCGCAACTGGTCGCGCTCATCAACCAACGCTTTGCAGAGCAGGCTAAACTCATAGCCCAAGAAGTAGATAAATCGGAGCAGCGCATTCTGAAGGTGTTCCTGGAGCGGGTGGATAGCATGGCCGGGAAGTGAGGCAGCTGTACTAGAGAGTCAATCACCTGGAGCAGGAATTAGGTGAGCTCTGCTGGAGGCGTGTGTTGAAGGCCATCGGGGCTTACCGGCGAGAAACAAAGCACCAACTAAGCTTGCAGATGTTAGGCTTTGATACACTAGCACTCATATATGTAAATGAGCAACTCTCACGAAAGAACTACGAAATTTTTTAAGATGCCCTGAAACTTAAGAAGCCGAGAAAACTGACTGCTCTCTTAACACGTCGTGGCCTGGAGCATGTAAAGCACATGGAGATCGAGCTTTGCATTGAGAGAGCAGAACAGATATGGGAGCTTACCCGCAATTTTGTGCAGCCTCACCCTCTTACCTCTTTCTGCAACACTAATGCGACCTCTACTTATAGTGCTGAAGCTGCGGCTACTCTTAAAGAAACACTTACTCTTAAGTTAAGCATGTTAAGCATGCGCTTCTAATATTATTTGTAAGGCTTGACGGAGGATATCATGCAGAATTCAAACGCGGGCAGCGTCGTCAGAGTTCTGTGCAAAAGCAAATGGGGCTTAAAGATTGTACATATAAATGCTCAACCCTTGACCAAAAAAATTTATGAGTTTCAGTAGATTTTCACCAGGTCTAAAGGACAACAAAGGACACGAAAAGGTTCATAGAGGAGATAGTTTAAATTACAGTGCTGAAGATAGATAGTTCTACTACTAGATAGTAGTTCTACGTGGAACACAAAAACTGATTTGGGTAACTAAAGACGGCTGGCTAGTCAATATCACCATTAATCAGCTTAAGTATGCAGATAACATTAAGCATAATTGTATGATTTTCAAGAAATGAAAGGTTTATTTGCAGAAACCTACTTGAAGCTGAAGGGAGGGGGTTATTGGGGTCAAAATTCAAAACACGGAGAGCAAATAGTAAGAATTTCTTTTGAACAGGCTCAATGCGGTCATGGTGATTCCTGTATTGTAGATACCACGATGCGCACTTCAAAAGAGGTCGGAACAGAGAAGTATCTAGCAGTTCAGTTGTATAAGGACCTGACACCATGACTGGACCGAATCAAGGTCATATTGCAACCTAAAGTGAGAGGAAGAGTCGTTGAAGGACAAACAAAGTTTAACGTCATCGGCGTACGTAAGTACACGAGAATGGGATAGAACCTCATTCAGATCGTTGATTAATAAAATAAAGAGAAGG
Organism: Hirtodrosophila duncani; assembly: GCA_037043425.1. Classification (NCBI taxonomy): domain Eukaryota; kingdom Metazoa; phylum Arthropoda; class Insecta; order Diptera; family Drosophilidae; genus Hirtodrosophila; species Hirtodrosophila duncani. The sequence goes on along the minus strand of JBAMBM010000632.1, from coordinate 38,593 downwards.
AGATCGAGGTGGCTACCTGCGGTACCCCTGATGTAACCCTAACATGTTTAGAGGAAGAGTCATTAAAAAGAATTTTTTGAGTTCTGAGATTAAGGTAATCGGAAATACGCTTAAGCAGATGGGATGGGAAGCCAAGGATATCCAACTTATGAATAAGAAAACAGTGATATACCGAGTCAAATGCTTTGCTGAAGTGAGTCTAAATGACGCCAGCTTGCATTTTATTCTTAAATCCTTGTATTACAAAAGAAGGAAATTCTAGTAACTTAGTGGTGGTAGACCTACGTTTCATAAGCCCATGCTGAGCAGATGAAATTATAGAACCACAAGAATGAAGTAACTGTGAACAGTAACTCAAAAATTTTTCAAAAGGCTTAGGAATAGCATATATCTGATCAGTCCAATACTTAAGAGAGGAATAAGTTGTTTAAAAGAACTCTGCAAACAAATTGGCAACGCCTTGATATGTATTTGCTTTAGAATTTATATAAAATAATGAAGAAGGTATTTCAGATGTTTTTCGTTTTCAATTAACATAATTATAAAAAGGTTTTTTTTTGTCCTGAGAAAATTGTACCCGACAACGAAGCAAATATGCTTTATAGCTTTCCAAACTAATGACAGTGAACCTTGAACGAGCAGCAATATAACGCGAATAGTCCGAGGACCTTCCCGAGATCTTGAACTCTTAAAGAGTCTAGATTTAATATTTTTTAAATTAGACAGCTGTGGAGTAAACTAAGGTGGCTTATTAAGCCTAACAGAACTACTAAGCGGAATAAAATCATTAAAAATTAAAGAAGTCTACCGCACTGTCCATATCAGTACAAGTGTACAAGTATGACCAGTCTGATTGGAGGATGACATCGTTAAGGGTGGCGAGATCTGCCTTTCTTAATGAATATGCTCTAGCTGACAAGTTGGAAGAATATCCACAGTAATGTGTAATGATGAATGAAATGGATCTTCAGGAAGCAAAGGCGTACAGGCTCTAGAGACCATTGAAATGGATGGGTCAGAATCAATATCAGATCAAGTTGGCGATTCAATGAGTTTGTTATAAAATTAACTTGAGATAAGGACTATTCAAGTAGGCCATCAACAAATTCATGTTGCTTTGAAGGCATCAAACCGGCTGAGTCGATCACAGAGGATCACGAGACATCACTGATGTTGAAATCACCAAAACCAACAACTGATCAGTATCAGAAAGCATTGACGCGATCGATTGACTAGCATTAAGATGATCCAAATAAACAGAAATATCAGAACATGGAGGAATGTAAGAGGCAGTGAAAAAAACAGAAAAAAATTTAAGAGATACTTCAATACTTATAAATTCCATTACGTTAGGATATTAAGCAGATTTATTTTCGACAGAAGGCCGGAATCAACAGCAATCAATACGCCACCACCCTGGCGGGAGGGACGATCAAATCTAAAGGCGATATAGTTATTAGGGAAGATTGCAGAGTCTAAGATATCTGGTTTGAACTATGTTTCATATTATTTTATATTAAAATATGAAAATCAAAAGCCTATATTTTCATCAGTATAAAATTTGGGAAGCTTTGATATAAGGCCTGTTACATTTTGGTAAGCAAGAAAAAAGAATGAAGCTCGATTTTTTGAGCTATATTAAAGGGTATGGATTGTGCGATAGCTGGGAGTCTAATCGGTATCCGATTTGTAGTTCTGGCCTTCAACTCCCTAATGACTAGGTGCTCATTCCAAACAATTTTTTGACAGACTGTGTGAAATAGTCACCCGGAACACCTGTCTTGAAGAAAACTTTTTTACCTTAATCCTCGAACTATGTTAACTAATTTTGGCTTGGATATAGGCGGAAATATCTTCTGATGTAAAGTCTACGGCTAGTCTAGAAATAAATACCATATTCGGCCTTGGAATGTCGATAAGAGACCTAGTTAGGGCAGCAGTGGGTATGCTGCTGTCGGAAAAAGTCAACGATACTGAGGGCGCGACACTGGAAAGTTTGACAGGGTTAGTAATTTTTTACCTTTGCTCAGAAGAAGGATTTCTGTGTTATCCACCTTCTCTAGATTGGCCAGATTGCCTATCCTCATTTAAGCGTCCGCATTTCGCAGCCGCTGCACGGGTTGGGGACTGCAACTATCGAGTAGTTAGTAGTTATGGAGTAGTTAGCTCAGCGGTTTTCGCCTCTATAACGACAGGGTCAATAGAGTGCTTATCCAGACCAGATAAATGATCTGATTTATTTTCTTTCACTTAAGAGACTTCATATTAAAGGATGTGAAGTTTAATGCAAGCGTCGAGAATGGCGTATTGCTTAAAGCCAACGTGGAGATCATCAAAGCCTTCCTTTGCGTTCCTTAAGAAAGAACAGGGACACTGATATCGGGACAGTTGTAGTGAATAGTGTAACGACAAAGCTAACAAAAATGCATAGGCTCAGCAGATTTAGCCTTGAAAGGGCAACTCTTTTTGTAGCAGTCAGACATTGAAATTGAGAGCACAAAATTATTTGGCAATGGGAATGATAAAATTTCTCACTGGGTGGCTGGCAGCAGAATAACGGTTTTGTAACGCAAATATAGCGATAACGACAAAACATACATATATTACAGCAAGCGGAGAGTTTACAAATAGCATAAGCTTACCAGCATCCCGCACACATAGCACAGCTTTTGGTTTTATTTGCACTATAAAAATATAATTAAAAGCAGTTTTATTAAATGCATTAGAAGGCTTTCCTTAAAAGCAAAACCAAAATTAAGCACAAAATAAGAAAACTCGGACACCACTTAACAATTTATACACAAACGACAACAATGTGTTCAATACGGGAGACTAAAAATATAGCAACCGTCTTGGGCTGACTTAATTTTGACTGGCGATTTGAAGAGCAATTTCTCAAATGAGTACCATCTTCTTGATGATAAAGAATCACTTATAGAATCACATCCCACTTATTTCAACACATTCTTAGACGTGTTCTTTGTAATACAGAATACTTAGACTCTCCTATATGACCAGCTCTCCAGACATGATTTAATGTTTCTGACGTATGATGCAATACTTGAGCTTAGAGAACTAACAATAACAAATAGGTTTTTTAAGAATATCTGTCTTGAAGCATCGTAGAATGAAGGGTTAAATTCATGCTGACACTCAACTAGACGTATAACATAGGAATCTTGACTATATATAACAAATATGTCAAAATTAAAACTAAAATGATGAAACCGTCACAACCACCGTGGCTTAATAATAAAATTAATTTCAACTCCGCGACATTGCATACTTCCATTGGAAGCGCTACAAAACGCACATCCATTGGGAGAGCTTGAAGAGGTTTAGAACTACTGTTTAATCATCTCATCCAAGTGCAATTTCTACAAGAAAAAGTAAACGGTGCAATAATGAACAGACAAACTTGGAAGAAGCTTAGAAATCAGCTATAGGCAAAAAGAAACCTCAACGCAAGACTGATATTGACGTGCACAAGCTAAATATTGAATTTCTTCATACTCAAGTACCTGAAGATACTCGGAACACTTACCTGCACGCAGAGCCCTTATGTGATGTGTGCGTCCAAGTAATGTAGCGTCTATGTTACATGTGAAATCAAATGCTGAAGGCCTTGATAATTTAAGCCAAAAATGTTTCAAAATGCGCTTGCGACGTAACTGCTTTTCCACATTAGTCATATATTCAGCACCGTTCTTACTACTACATCTTCCTTCCCTAGAATTTGGAAAAGGCCAAAATTTTGCCCATTTTAAAGTCAAATGGTGCCTACATATCTATTCTGACGTTTTTAGCAAAGGTATTTGCTGTTATACGAAAAAAAGCTCTAAGTACAGGACAACTGCGTAAGCTACATATAAATGGATGTTCAATTGAGTATGTAGATAAAGCCAATAATTTACGAATCTGTCTTAATAACAAATTAGCCTGGGACAATCATATCTCAATTGTAACGAGCAAGATGTATGGCTTGCTTAGCTAGTTGTATCCTACACAACTATTTATACTCCAACAATATATTTGGCCATTGTAGTGCTGTTAGCATGCAAAAATTAAGAGTTGAATTTAACTCAATTGCTAGGTACATATGTAACCGCCGACGCAATGACCACATAACACTATATACTCTTTCACGTTTTGTCTCCTATTATTATTCGATCTTTATGAAATTTGGAAAATCTTTAGAGTTTCAACTAAATGCGATCAAATTTGTGGGAGATATAAGCTTTTTATCGATTTGTGAGGGCGGGAATGGGCGTGGGAAAATTGTACAACAAACCTGATTTGATGCCTTACATGGTCTACCGAAATTTGTGATCCTAGCTCTTATAGGATTTTTTCAATTTGCGAGTGGGAGGGGCGGGGCAAACGTTAAAAAAACCTGATCTGATGCCCTACAAGAAGAGTTTACATACCAAATTTGGTGACTGTAGCTCTTATAGTCTCTGAGTTGTAGGTGTTCATACGGACGGATAGATGGACATGGCTAGATCGACTCGTCTGTTGATGCTGATCTTGACTACTTTATGGGGTCGGAAACGCTTCCTTTTGCCTATTGTATACATTTACACGAATACAATATACTCTTTTACTTTACTATAGTACGAGTATAAACATCTGTAGTACCTTATTCTTTATTTTATATAATCACTAAAGCAAATAAAAGCATTGTAAATTTTTTTTGCAACCTTTTCCTTTCTTTAGTATCAGTCTGATCAGGTATACCCATGAAGCTTACAAAGGTTTAATAACATCCCACCTCCCGTAGTTACTAAAAGCTTATTGCTTAATGAACTTAAGTCTATTAAGCCTAACCTTTTTTTGTCTGGCCCTGATGGCGCTCCAGCTGTATTCTCAGATTCTGCGCTGATGTGCCTTGTAAGTGCTTTTTGATCTATCTTTGGATTCTTCGTCTTTCCCTTCTTTCTGGAATGAGTCGTTTTATATTCCTCTCATAAAAAGGGCAACAAGACTGATGTCCAAAACTTCATAAGCATATCAAAACTGTCTGCTCTTCCTAAGCTTTTTGAAAAAATATTAGCTTCACAGTTACTTCATTATTTTGGTTCTTTAATTTCATCTGCTCAGCATTGGTTTATGAAGCGTAGGTCTACCACCACTAATTTACTAGAGTTCTCTTCTATTGTAATACAGGATTTAAGAATAAAATGGAAACTGACGTCACTTACACGGACTTCAACAAAGCATTTGATTCGGTAAATCGCTGTTTTTTTTATTCATAAGCTGGATCTATTTGACTTCCCATCCTGTCTTCCTAAGTGGATTTCCGAATACCTTAATCTCAGAACTCAGAGAATTCTTTTTATAAGCTCTTTCTCTAAGCCCCTCCGTCTTCTTCTTTTCACCTTACTTATCAACAACTGCCTCAAGTACTATCGCATTCTCGTGTACTAATGTACTCCGACGACGTTAAACTTAGCTTGTCCTTCCCTCCAAATTAAGGCTGCAAGGTGATCTTGATTCTCTATAATGGTGGTGTCAGATCAACTTACTAAGTCTCAGCTGGTCTAAATGCAAAGTTTGTCGTAGCATACCGCTTTGCTCTCGTTTTTTTTTACAATTTTGTCTACAATTATTTTCCGTCCTTAATGAAATTTTGCAAATTTTGCTAATACATATATAAGCCGAGCTTTAACTGAATCTGGCCAAAAGTGTGTTATCGATGTGCATAGGTGGGAGGGCAAGTGGCAAAGTTTTAAAACAAATAATTCTAGCTATAACAGTCTCCGAGATGTAGGTGTTCATACAGACTGACAGACGGACACGGATTGATCGACTGGGCTGCTGATCCTGATCAAAAATATATATACAATTTATGGGGTCGGTAACGCTTCATTTTCCCTGTTACATACATTTTCACGAATACAATATACTAGAACACTCTACCAGAGTACGAGTTTTATTAAAAGGGAAAAAAAAGAGACCAACAAAACCATGCGCAAATTGTTGTAGTATGTGCATATTGTGAGTACACACTGTAAGACTCAGTTGCAATGTGTACGTAAGTACACAATTGCATAAGCATTCTTCAAGTGCATAGGTATACACAAGCAAAGCTCTCTCGGCGTGGGAACTACAATATCTGCATAACTGCATGCCTAGCATTGGGCGACAATGCCCAAAGCTTAATTCGCTGAGGCAGCGAATAAATACTGAATACATAAAGCTACTGCAAGCGCATCTCTGGCTGCGCAGCCCATTAAGCTACATGCTAAGTGCAGATTTGTATACAGATTTGGATATAAGAATTAATTAAATAAAAACCAGACTAGAGAACAGATCCCCTGTTCTAATTCTTATGGAAGTTAAATTGCGGAGGGTGTTCTATGCCGTTTACTTCATGGCGTCCATGAGCCGATAACAAAGTTCATTTTCAATAAAGATTAATTGTGAAATTATTTAAAAACCAATGAAAATAATAATGCTTCAGGAATCTAAAGGATTTACAGAAAGCAACAACAATACCAAAGTGACAATATCAAGAATATCTTTGTTGCTGTTTCAAACAAAAAAAAAACAAAGCAACTATTGAAAATAAATTTTCAAATTCACTAAATGCGGGTACCGTTTCGGCATCGCCAACCTAAACGAATACACACCGAATATAGACTTGTACAAGCTTAAAAAAAAATTAAATCTACTATGCTAAATGCTACAAAGCTGCACAACCACCAAACAAAAACAGGTTGCCACTGAACTTTGTAGACAAACCTGCCAATTTACACTGGCCCCATTGACCAAGCCGCCACCGTTTGCGGGCATCGATAGCACCCTTTGCGCTCGACAGCAGTGAACCCAGAGCCAGTAGCCGACAGCGCTACATAGAGCGCCCAACAAACTGAATTCGCTACTGACAAACTAAAAAACTTAAAATATAACATAGATTCCCCTGCACATAAGAACTCAAAATTGTTATATAATCCAAATGAAATGTAAACATTCTCTTGTAAAGAACATGCAGTTGATTGCTGCGGTTTTCGTAGTTTCCAAATAGGCTGAAACAATAAATTCAAAAAAGACTGTAAATACACAAAAAAAAAAAAACGAAAGGAATGTTAGTTTCGGCTTGCCGAAGCTTATACACCATTCACATTGTAAATACATAACCGATCTAGATCAAATCTGATCGGTGGGCAGTAATGTAAGAAATACAAGACAAATTTGCTTTGATTTGGAAGAAAAACAGAAAGTTATGCTCGTAAGTGTTCACTCCGGAACAATCGGTTATATGGTGGCTCTATGATAATGTTGTCCGATCTTGATTAGATCAGGCCAGCGGACGTGGTGACTCCTCAAATGGATGCAAAGTGAAAATGGTTTATTTTGAATAAAATACAGAAAAGTTATGTTACTAAGTGTTTATTCTGAAAAAAATCGGTTATATATGGACTATAAGATATAATTGTCTGATCTTGACCAGATCTAGTCAGTGGACGAGTGGCCGCCTTAAATAGAAACAAACCAAGTTTGCTTTGATTTGGATGAAAAACATAAAAGTTGTGCTAGTAAGTGTGCATTCCAGAAAATCGGTTATATTGTAACTATATGATATAGTTGACCGATCTGGATGAATCTCGATCCTAACCAGCGTGGAGACAAAATAACAATCTATAGCTTTCATTTCAGCTTAGTAACTATTAAGACTTTTGAGATCTTGATGTTGAAACAGACGGGCGAACGGACGGACGTAAGGGCTGACGGACGGACGGACTCACTGACGGACTTGACTATATAAACTCCCCTTGTCATGCTGATCAAGAATATATATATTTTATATGGTCGGAAACGCTTGCTTATATGCGTTGCAAGCTTCCTAACAAAATAATATATCATTTTGTGTATGGTATAAAAAACATTACAAGTCAATAAAAAAAATATATATGTATATACAATATACAACTTTTAAAACATTTATGTTAATTACATAAAATTTTAAAATACGTATATATTTAATTAACAAAAAAGAAAAATATATACACAATTTATGTTTGTATATTAATTACCTTAAAATTAAAAAACATAAATATTAAATTAACAAAAAAAAAATAACTGAAATCTAGCTTCGGCTTGCCGAAGTTTATATACCATTCACACTGTAAATGTAAAACCGATTTTGATCAAGTTTGGTCGGTGATCGTGGGTCTACAGTGGATACAAGGGATTTGTTCGAATTTGTTTTAATTTGGATGAAAAATAGAAAAGTTATGCTACTAAGTGTTCATTCCGGAACAATCGGCTATAAGGGAGATATATGATATGGTTGTCCAAACTTAATAAAGCTCGAACTTGAGCAGCTCGAACAGACAAAAGAAGTATCTGGTAAAAATTTCAGCTGTGTAGCTTTTAAGACTTCTGGGATCTTTGTGCTGAATCAGACGGACGAACGAACGGACGGACAGACGGACATGGGTATTGCAAACTTTCTGACAAAATTAATTCACCATTTTGTGAATGGTATAAAAATAGTAATTTGAATAACTATATTATATTACGTTATTATTTTAAAAGGGGAGATGTATAGTATGTGCCTATAATGAGTACACACTGTAACACTCAGTTGTAATGTGTATGTAAGTACACAAATGCATAAGCGTTCTTCAAGTGCAAAGGTATACACAAGCAAAGCGCTCTCGGCGTGGGAACTACAATATCTGCATATCTGAATGCCTAGCATTAATTATGTATACTATACGCTGAGACAGCGATTATATAATAAATGCATAATAATTACATAAGCTTGCCCAAAGCTTAATTATGTAGACTATACGCTGAGGCAGCGATTATATAATAAATGCATAATAAATACATAAAGCGACAGCAAGCGCGTTGCTGGCTGCGCAGCCCTTAAGCTTTAAGATAAGTGCACATTCGTATACGTATACAAGAGGAAATTTGGCGCAAAGAACGATACCGATGTTATCACCTTTCGAGTAATAAATGTGCCCACAATTTGAGGATTCTTACCTCTGATTCCGCCTGTTTTGGCAGCTTTGAGTGCAATTGGAAGCCTTGCAGCTGGTTAATCTGCTATTGCGAAAACAGTTGCAAATATAAAATATGCTTGAGCTCAACTTGAGGAAAACAGATGACATAAGAGATAAATGAAAGCCATTGCAATCGACAAAGGGCTTCATCTTAAGCCCTATGGGACAGGTTATGGTATAACCTATTCGCCTAAGGCAAAAACTTTTAAAGCAGCTACACAATTGACCCCATCAATTATTGATATAGTAAAATTTGCACGCAAATGTGTTTTAAATTTTAGAGGCGTTTTGATGGCACACATTGGGTAGCGTATAATAAGAGAGGAAATCACAATGATTATATCATAAATTTGAAAATTTACAACCGAAAAAGAAGTAATAAGATATTTGAGAAAAAACATAAAATATTATCAGCAAGTTTACAAATTTAAAATTAAAATGCTTAGTATATTAAAATTATATCAATTAAACGAGCCACAACAACCACAAAAATCAAAGCAAATCCCACACACAAACACACATACATACATAACCACAGCTTATTCTCAATATCTAAACTTGAGCTGAGTGTGTCCATAAACTTGCTGTACATAAAAAGAAACGAACCTGGGAAACGCACTTCCAACAATATATTTTTCATATATAAATTATGTGATTTGTCTCTACAATAAAATTATCACGATTGAATATTAAAGCGAAGCGAGATTGACCTAAGCCTTAAGCCTACAAATACTGTTGTTGTTTATTCTTGCGCTCTGAATTTTTATACTTTATAATTTAATTTTTTCATCTACGCAGATGGTTTCCTGTCTTTTTGATGATCTCGTTTGGACCATTAATATAGTTCTCTTAATTTCTACTTATTTTTCGACATTTATGCGAGATAATACATCCGCAGCATGGTTGTATTTCCCTTGAGGTATTCTACTGTAAATTGATATTCTTCTAAGTCTAGTCTCATTCTTGTCAATTTTGAAGTTGGATTCTTCATTACAAATAAATATGCTAATGATCTATAATCTCTTTTTGATAAGAAATATCTTCCATAAACATATGGTCTGAAATTTTTTATTGCCCAGTGTATTGCAGCTTATTCCTGCTCTGTAGTTGGTTAATTGCTTTCTTCCTGTGTGAAAGCTCTCGATGCGTATGCAATCGGTAGTTGCGCACCGTTGTACTCTTGAGTTAGTACTGCACCACATGCATGTTTACTTGCATCTGTGGTTATGCAAAATTCTTTGTTGATGTCAGGGTATTGTTGGTTTCAATATTACTTTTTTAAGGTATTTAAACTTTCTTTATGGGGACGCAGCACGTTCAAGTATACCCACGACACCAAGCCAGGGGGCTTTTTTCGCGCGAAGCCCAGGCTAGCAGCTCCCACCTCCCTCCCAACCGGCCGAGGGGCGAAGCTGCATAACGAGCGACACGAATCGCGAAGACGGAAAAAACGCGGACTCGCTCGCTTACTTTCCATGAAAGTAAAAAAAAATACCATAAACAATTTACATGATCTACTAGCTAGATGCGTTAGTTAGATGTTTTTTTTTTGAGTTAAGGGAGTTGCTAAAGGAGATAAAGTTAAAGAGATTATTGTAGTTACAACAAACAACACGAAAAGGTTCAGAATATAGTTTAAATTACAGTGCTGAAGATAGATAGGATCATAATATCTAGTAGTTCTAGGATGAATACAAAAACTGATTTGGCTAATTGAAGACGGCGAGTCAATATCAACATTAATCAGCTTATGTATAAATATAACATACAAGAGATTGAAAATTTTATTAGCAGAGTCCTACCTGAATATGAAAGGATGGGCTATTGGGGTCCCAATTCAAACCAAGGGGAGCAAATAGTAATTTTTTTTGTACTGACTCAATACGGTCCTGGTGGTTCCTGTATAGTGGACACCAAACACACGATGCATACTCCAAAATAGTTCATTCCAGAGAAGTATACAGTAATTTAGTTATATAAGTATACAGTAATTTAGTGTCCCAATTGAAATATCTAAGTCGAATTTCAATTTAATGCCTAAAGGAATAAACAAGTCATCAACAGTGTCGGCCGGATCAAGGGGCATATCGTTAAGAAGGTACGATATCTGAAACACAACTTTGCATTTAGAACAGTTGAGATTTATAAGTTCAATTGTAAGGCTCTGTTGGATCCACAAACTGATGTTCTTGCAGCTCCCAATGCTTTTCTTTTTATTTGACTTTTATGTTTTGTTATTTTCCTAGTTAACAGGAATTATAGAATTTCTTTACAAATTTTAAAAAGAATATCCTGCCTACAGGGGGATTTTTCTACAAATATTGAAGCTCTCGATCAATTAGAGATCAGTTATTAAAATAATTTAAAAAATGGCATAGCATCAAATCGCTTTTAAGTCGTTTTTGCTGGCTGACTTGCACATTCGAAGGATTCAAACATTACTAAACCAAGCCACATCCTGCTCTTTCCAAAGTGAAACACCAATCTGCGGGATGAAACAATCGTCAATTGAAAACCAGAGGAGGCAACTACTGCGACATATATTTTAATTCAAAAACTGATGCAAACAGGTTGAGTATGCCACAGTCCTTTTCTAAGGAACCTCTTTTAAATGTACCATAAATTGAATAAAGCAACATCTTAAGGGAAATCGTGGAAATAAATACAAAAAGATAATAAGAAATCTTTTTCCATCAACAACACCACCACCACCATTAGCTTTTACAATATCGACATCAAACAACTCATCGGCATCTCTATACAATGGTAACGGCCTCATGCGGCTCAATACCAATAACACAAACTATATTTACTGGTATGATTCAAATAAACTTGTTGACATACTAAAGCTTTTAATTTTTTCACAAGCTGCCGGTCATAGCAATCATAAGAATCAATATCATTTCGATAATTGAATATAAATAAAGCATATATTCTAAAAGTTGTACTTTTAGAGAATATCGGTTTATAGGTTTTATCGCTATTCAAACAAAACGTATAGCAGAGAGAACGATGGGAGTAAAAACATTGATGTCAAAGGTAATCGGCTTAAAAATCTTGCCGACCCTGTTGACGAAAAAGATGCTATTAATTGTGATTACCTTCAAAAGGTAATCGATAAAATTGCTAGCAGCTTAACTGCTGGCTTTCAGAAGAAGATCATTAGGAAATTTAATGAACTTGTGGAAGACACAATTTACCGCATCAATGATGAGCAGAATAATGTCGAACAGTTAATACGAGATTTAATCATAGAAACAGCAAAAATAAGGGGCACTACAATAAGAGGCGCTACGAGATTATGTGTATAAATTTATTTCGAATAAGAAAAGTGCACAAGTTTTCATTAAAGACGTTGCTAAACCAATAATTAAGTTTTAAAAGTAGTCTTAATACATTTTTTCGGACAAGAAAAGACAAATAAGGCATCAAGAGGTTTTGATTGAAGACGTTGCGAAACCAATAATTAAGGTTTCGTTATGCTTTGCAACAGTTGGCCAACATGAGAAAGAGGGGTATTATGAATATGCAGAAGGCTTATTATGAAAGGAGTTGATGATCATTGGCAGGCAGATCTAGTAAAGATGGGAAATTATGAGTCAACATTTTCCTTATCTATTGACCGTTACTAATATATTTTCCAAATTGGTCTGGGGTGCGGCACTTAAACGCAAAGTGCCGATTGCAGTGGGAAACATTTTAAATTGGAACGTGTTCCTAAAAATTTGCGAACTAACTTTGGAAAAGAATTTTTTAATCATAAATTTAAGCAGTTAGTAACCAAATTTAACATTAACCATTATTCAACCTGACGATTGTTGAAAAATTTAATAGAACCCCCAAGGAAATTATGTTGAAAGACTTTATTTTAATGGGATACATTTTTGGATTGACATTTATGAAAACTTAATTGCTGAATACAATAGAAGACTTCGTTGAACAATAAAAATATCACCCATGGAGGTAAATTCATTCAACGAAGTGGAATCACTGAGCACTGTCTACATTAAACGTAAAATATTTGTCGGTGCACTATTTTATGTAGGCGACAAAGTGTGCATTACATAGTACAAATACCTATTTGAAAAGGGGATTTACACCCAATTGGACAACGGAAATTTTCGAAATAGGCCAAGTGAAAAATACCTATCCCACAACATATTTGTTACAAGATTACCTCTCTGATTGAGAAAGTAATAAAGAGGAAGGGAGATAAAGTGTTGGTTAAATGGCAGGCATCTCCAATGACTACATTACGTGGATAAGCAATAATGACGTTTTATAAAACTCCCCCCCCCCCCCCCCATCTCCCTTCGCAAATCCCCTTAGACCTGACTTGAGTTGTTGCTGAGCAGTGGTGGTGGCCTGTTGCCACTTGACTTTACATCGTTACAAATAAAAAATTAAAAAAAAAATGAAATTTTGAATGTTTATTTAATCGTGTGCATCGTTTGAATCAAAATACAGGCTGGGCAGACACACACATATTGTAAGCAACAGAAATGTTGTTCATTTGTTGTTCATTTTGTTGTGTCTGAACGTTTCAGTTGAAAATTTTAAAGAATTTACTTGTCCAAATTTAAAAACACTGGACGTCGAAAATCCCTTGTGCGCTATGGAAGTGTCATTCATTTTTTTTTTCATATTTCATTTCTTCTTTGTCTGATGAGTAAGAAAGTACAAAGAATCGTTTATAGTAAATTTGAATATCCACGAAAGAACAACTGTAAGATTCTTAAAACCCCATGGGGAGTCACACGTATCAAGCTAATACGCAGCAGCAAACCTATCAAATTTTAATGAATGCCACTGTTATTACTACTTTTGGTTGAAATCCAAAACTGAAAAGCTTTTGTCAAGATGTTATATTAAATAAACATATTTAGTACAAATTATTGTTCTTTCTTAATAAAAAACAAGTAAGAACGCTACAGTCAAGCTGGCTCGACAGTTAAATACCCTTTACCTAGTAAGCTGTTATATCATATAACTGACCGATCCTGGTAAAATCATATTCTCTTGAAATTTTGGTTAGTCTTAGTCAATTCCATCATAGGTAAAAGAAAGCCCCTTCATATGAACGGTATACACATTAGTTGCTAATCTGGCAAAGACTGTGGAACCTAGCTTGAGCAAATAAATGCCCTTGATCTTCTACTTTCCCAGCTATTGATTACTCAAAAAAACGATAAATCTTTATGTAGTTTATGCAGTACTTTGGGATAATGTTAATCTACATGGAGAACGTACCCAATTTCAGATTCTGGTGAAATACTAAAAACATTAAACATTAAAACCCCCATAAAAAAGATACTCTAACATGGCATAACCATAGAGATTAATGGCATCTAAATAGATTAACTTACTTGATTTTTCTGTATCCAGGCATATATTTATGCTTAGCTTCACAGGGTTTGAATATATGTGTGTGTGAGTGGAATGCTTAGGGTTAATTCAATTTGTTTGTTCTTAATGGAAATGTCGTAAAATGCCGGGTGCTCAAGTGACGCTGTCGCTAGCGCTTTTAAGTGGGACTCTTCGATTGTCATTGTAATGTTTGATGTTTGAATAATATTTATTCGAAAAGAAATAAGAATGCAAAAGTTGAGCTTGTTCGACAGTTTAATACCCTGTACCTAATGAACTGCAATAAAATATAGCAAACTTCTCTTGATCAACTTCGAGCAAATTTAGCTTTGGGGCATCTTGAAATGGATACAAACCAAATTTGCCTCGATTTGGATAAATAACAAAAATGTTTTATTCATTCCAAAAAAATTAATTCTTTTGGGGTTATATGATATAATTGCCCGATCCGGATTAAATTTTGCATACATTTCTATATGCATGTATTGAACTCTATCTCATATTCCAAGATCTAGAATATCATATATCGGGACGGACAGACGGACATAGCTAGATCGACTCGGCTTGACGTAAATATACTTTATGGGGTCGGAACGTTTCTTTCTGTCTGTTACATCATTTTGCAATGAAATTAATACACCCGTGTAAGTACATGTTATAATCACCGGCAGCAAAAAGCATCGTCTGCATAAAACAAAACAAATCCGCCAGCATCATACACAAGCCCGCTGCCCCCAAATTCCCCTCACCCCACCTCCAACAACAAGTTCCCAAACATCATCAACTACAACAGCAACAGCAACAGGCAGCAACAACAACAACAACAAATCGTAAAATTAAAGAGCAAAGTAATATACCGATAAGAAATCCATACACAGCAGACACACACGCACACACATCAGCAGCAACCTAGTACACATGATCACAGGCCGCCGCCGGTACCAATAAGAGCCAGCAACCTTAACACCTAATCACCAAACATCACAGCAGTAGGCAGGAACAACAAAACAAAAATAAAAAATTATTATGCAAACAAAAGCCGGCCGGCTTGAGCAAGCATAAAAATCAACAAGCAGCTTATGCCGGCTGATCAACCGACCGATAGGCCCAAAAACTTTTCCATATTCAAAAACCCCAACTCTTTGAGGGTTTTTTTTTTTTTTTGTAATTTTTCGAACATATCCCCCACTAACAATCCCAATTCATCTCTTAAAGCCACAAAGCACACACATACGTCAGGAGTACCTGAAGTAACGGCCTTAGGAATAACAACAATTACAAAAAAAAAAAACAAAAAGCAAAAATATATTATCGGCAGGCTGACAAAGCATCAACCGAAGAATTTCAAATTTGAAAAAACATAATCTAATTTGACGGCGCCTCACAAAATTTTTAAGACACGTCTGCAAAACCAAAAATCTTTCGATCAATACAGTGCTTGCAGCAGCTTACCCCAAGAGTATACCACATATTATTTGAGTGCGCAAGTCCTCAAGCAAAATATAAAAAAATGCTGGAAAATTCGATTCCAGTGCTGGTAAGCCATATTTCACCAACAGTGTTTATAAACGATATTTTATCGCCAGTGCTTGTCAACGACAGTTGTCGGATAGTTATCACTTTCTAACATTTACTTAATAAATTTCCTCCTAATAAAGCTGCCAAATCGGAATCAAATCAGTACACCAATATTGATTGTTTTTTTTTATCCGCATTACACAAATTTAGTACATGTAATTTTAAAAGCCTCCATTTCTGCTGCCCAAAGTTGATCCAGGTCGGACCACTATAGCATATATCTACCATATAACAAATAACCATATAACCGACTCGGAATAAGCCCTTAGTTCACCAAAATTGTCTGTTTTTTATCCGAACTGAACCAAATTTGGTATACGACAGTTTTAGAAGCCTCCTCGCCTGATGACCAAAGGAATACTTTATCATAGCTCAAATATAGCCATGTCGGTTTTAGAAGATTTCACGTCTGCTGACTAAAGTTTATCCGGATCGGAAGAGCATATCATATAGCCGACCGATTCGGAATGAAGTCTTAGAACACCAAAATTTTTTGTTTTTAATTCAAATTGAACCACATTTGTTACATGGTAGACTTTAAAGCCTCTACGCTTGGTGACCAAACTTTGTCCTAATCGGACCATTACCACGTATAGCTGCCATAAAACTGATTGTTCCAGAATGAACACCTAGTAGCATAACTTTCTGTTTTTATCATCGAAATCAAAACAAATACTGTTCGTATCCATGTGATGAGCCTCACACCCGCTGATTTAATTTGATTCAGATTGTATTACTATAGTAGGCAGCTGGAGTAGAAGCTGGCATATATTTGCAATGGTATGTAAGCTTCGGAAAGCCGAAGCTAGCCTTCCTTTTTTGGTTTTTATTTGTTTCATATTTTTTGAGGGTACATAAATATAGCTTTTCATATTTATTTAGTATCAATGTAAATCATATATTTAAGTAAGTTTTACGAACCCAATAAGACAATTATGTTGTTGTGCAACTTTCTGTAGCTCCCGCATCTGATCAGCTTGTTCATCTTTTCCGTCATTTTGAAGCACTTGAGACTTGGTTTTTACGAGAAGTATATCAATGCGTTTATGAAGCAACTGGAACCGCCCGCATATGTGCGTTATGAAGAAGCCCAGCATGGAGTCCTCCGCAAACAGCGTGCTAACCACACAAATACCAGCATATGACGTAAATAAATAGGTCAGCGCATACATTATATCGTTCTTGTAGGGATCGAATGGAAATTGCATTTTATAAGGAAAGGGCTTTACTTCGACATCAAGTCCTTCACGCCAATATGACTCCAAGAGCGGTATCACGCAGTACATTAATATGAGGCAAGTAAGAAGAGCAGTCATAATGCTAAAGGTCCGCATACGTTTACGACATTGCCTAGCAATGTTGGCGTGGTGCTTTCTGTTTGATAGATAAAATATTACAAAACAATGCAATATAGCAAATGAAATTAATTTTCGATTTTACCGCAGCATAATTGTTTTAAAAATGATCAAAAATAAGACTTCGAATGACAACATCCAATATACATAAGACCTTTTTATGGCGGGAGTATTTATATCAATTATAAAATGCTGTACATTTATGATAAAACAGGGGAGGAAGGCTAACTTTCAACAACAGAAACTTAGATAATCTTGCAGATTAGTACTACAAATATAATAAACCTAAAAAGAGAGGCAGGCTAGCTTCGGCTAGCGAAGCTTAAATATCATTCACATTATGAATATATTGAAACTTCTACGGCATAAGCATCATAAATAGAAATAAGACTATTTCTAGAATATGCAAATTTATTAATCCCTACAATTTGAAATGGATATTCGGGAGTTCCGTCCTGTACTATTTGTTCTTTTTGATTGCTTCGTCTAAATTTTTTGCAAACGCTGCAGGGAGTAATAAGATTGTTGATTCGATTGCTCATTCTAGACCAGAAATAAAGCTCTTGCAAGTGTCTTCTCTATCCCAAGATAGGTATATAAGTTTACCTGTTCCATACTGTAGAGCTACACCAGATTTTTTGTTGTCATCCTTCTTTTGGGTTGATGCCTTGTCCTTGTTGTTGTCATTATTTGGCTTTCCATCCTTGCAATACCTCGCAAAATGCCCAACATTGCCACTTGTATGGCTTGTAATCTCAAAAGCTTTATATTCATTCCGGTGATCCGAATTAAACACGGCTCTACAATTGAAACAGCGGCGGACAACCGCATATACTGCTTCTGGTCCGTGCAGCAAGATTGTATCTTTGGTAACTGCTTCAAATGCATTCGCTTATTAAATCCAACAGCTTAACCTGCAGCTGCTTGTTATTTACCCCGATTATAATCCGATCGCCAAGAAGTCGATCCTCATAAAATTTTCTATACTCGCATAACTATTGCGTGTTTACATTCATTTAACGATATTACTACACACCGGCGTGAATGCATCCGTTGCGGTCAAAGGAGCATGAGCGCTCTATGCAATTGGATGTGACTAAGAGCTGTGATCGCATAGTGATCCATTTTCCGGAGGCGGAAATTCCGGTTAATGTCGACCCGATGACATTCTGCACGAGCGTGGTCGAATGCAAAGGAATGCCTTTGGAAGCTGAGGCAATGCGAGCAATCAACTAGTACAAATTCATGGTTTTATATCTATTTCAACAGTACGCTAGCCAAACGAGCAGAAGAATCGGCTGGTCAAAGGTGTTCTAGACTGTGGTCGGTTTTGGGATGGATGCCTTGCCTGAGCATAGAGCTGAGAGGTGAAAGGGGAACCTGGAGGACGAAGACAGCCAAGATTCACCGTTCTATCGAGCCTCAACTTCTGCACAACGAGTTGCAGTTGCCAAAGAATGTAGACTCTGAGCAAAGTGATGTTGGCGCACTACATCAGGCGAAGACGCATAAATATGGATTCTGTAAGCCAACTATGGCTTGCACAGCTGTTCCGCAACCTTGAGCGACTGCATGGCGTGGCCTTTATTATGCGCGAACTGTGATCCAGAGGCCGCCTGGAGACCTGCTGAAAGTGCGTTTGCAGCTGAGTAGCGAAGACCACTAAATCGATACTTTCAGATATCCTACCAGACGAAGGACTTCAAAAATAAGTGCTAAGTACCGCATTTGTTGACATAGTCAACTGACGACTGCTGACGTATATGCCACTGAAGCGTTAACCACTCATGCGGACTGCGAAAAAGCGGGTTCATCAGATATCAGATTAACAAAGGGTTTCCGTGTCGGCTGCCAATTGCCCGATCGCTTCTGGACGAGATGGGTCCGCGAATATCCACCTACTATAAAAAGGCGAACAAAGTATTTCCAGCCATCGCCGGATCCAGTCTCTGTAAGCGAAGTGGTGCTTCTCGTGGACGAGAACAACAAGGGCTTCGGTCTAGAGCTGCAACCAGGGAAGCATGGCCAAGTAAGAAGATCTGGCGTACACGCTAACGAAGGGCTTCTAACGCGCCCTGTCATTTAATTAGCAAAATTGGATTTCAGGAAAGTTAGTAACCCACTATTTAATGACCCAAGTGGGCAATGTTGTGGCGCAAATAAAGCATAAAGTTGGCGCGCCAATATCCAAATATTCCCGCAAGCTGACTCTGTATGGGAATTTGCAACGGTAGTTGCCAATTTCTTGCGCTGCTGCTTTATTGAATATGAGAAAAAGTGTGTGCGAGTGAGCGGCACCATTTATCATTTGAATATGAGGACAAGTGCTGCCCCTCAGTCGCAGTCACTTTTGAGCATACGGATTGCAGTCTGCAGCTATGCGCTCTTAGCTTGTGCAGCTGGCTTACCGCGTTAATGTCTTCAGATCAGTGTGTGACCAAAGACGTGGGCAGAGCACAAGGCTGGGTTAAATAATCTACCGAAACTCGAGAGTCTTTTTAGAACAAGGAGGAGGAGTCTGAATTCTATGAATTCAAAATGTCATAAAATGACACTCTGCATATCTATGCTGTGGACTCTGATATGTAAAGAAGAATCACTAAAGCTAAGCTTCTTCCGTAAACATTAATAGACACATTTTTGAGTATCTGAGGATAGGTCCTACAGGGTTATAGTACACAACCCCGCTGCCTCCACTCCAAGGAGCCTGATTCAAAGTAAGTTTGAAAAACACGGACACGAGCGCACTGTTCGATCTATCAGAAGCCCCAGGTAAAAAAACCTGATTTGTGGATTTGAAACAGCACCCAAGAGACGCTGTTGAGACTCACCTTCATGTCACCTCTTACCTCTTCGTGACGGATACGAGTACTACCGAGTGGATCACATTTACGGGCATCCTCCAGGAGGATCTGCGGTGCTCATCAGGAGAGACTTGATGCATTATCACCTTCACCCTGTCTCCACACCTCGTATCCAGCTAGCAGCGATCAATTTGTGAACGCAACTGGGAGAGATGCTAATCGCTGCTAATCTACATGGTGATATGTCTTCCCGGCTTCGGCGCCAGTTTCGACCTGTTGCTCGCCCAAGGGTTCCTGGTTTGAGGCGACTTCAATGCCAAGGACAGGCCTTGAGGCAGCTCTCGAGGAGACTCCAGAGGGCATATGCTCCACGCTTGGATCGCCAATAGTAGATTAGAGGTATAAGCTACAGGTTACCTACCCTACTACCCGTTCAACAGGAGAAATCTTCCGTAATGATTGGACTTCTTCCTGTACATTGGCATCCGCAGTGATTTGCTCATCTCACCCGCATCTCTCAGGATCTGTTATCTGACAACCTGCCCCTGCTAGGCGATATGAGCATATAGCCTCATCTCGTCCCACAGATACAGAATAATTGTCTCAGACAAATTAAACCTGGAGCTGAAAGCGACTGAGAACGTAAAGATGGCCGCAGAGCAGTTACTTAACAAACTCAGGGCCGCCGCTCTTGCCGCCTGTGACCCTTCATAGAGCTCTTCGGTGGGAGTATAGCCGCAAGTTCGATCCTAGGATCGACAGGACTTACAGGCGAATTTCACACCGGGTGAAGAAGTCGCTGGAAGTTGACAATAGGAGCGCCATGTACAGGATGCTGGAGGGACTGTACCCAGACCAGAGCTCTAAAATTGCATTTTGGAAGCTCACCAAGAGGTTCAAGAAGTCCACCACCCCAAGATTCTCCATCAGGAACCGAGATGGGTCTTGGGAACTAATCCAAACCAACCGCGCTGAAGCCTTTGCCGTTTTATTCGAGTTAAGGGAGTTATTAATTGGGATAAAGTTAAATTACAGTGCTGAAGAGGGATGGGAGCATAATTCCTTCTAGTTCTACCAAAGAGAGAAAATCTAATTTGGCTCATTAAATTTGGAGAGTCAATTTCACAATTAATCAGCTTATGTATAATTTACGATTTAATTTTACTTAATTTTACGATTTTTTATTAGCAGAAGCCTACTTGATTATGAAGGGAGGCGCTATTGGGGTCCAATTCCAACCAAATAGAAGAAACAAATTTCTTTTAAACAGAATCAATGTGGTCCTGGTGTTTCATGCATTGTGTACACCAAACACATGAGGCTTACTTCACAATAGTTCGGGCAAGAGTATACTTATACAGTAATTTAGATGTATAAGGGTCATCGAATTCCTTCGATTATCGCTTAATAAAACCCAGAACACCCACAGCCTTGTTGACGTAAATAGAAATTTGTAAATCGAATTTCAGTTTATTGTCTAGAAGAACACCCAAGTCATCGACAGTGTCGATCCGATCAAGGGGCATATCGTTAAGAAGGTAGGATGACTGAAGCGGTGCGCTGCGACAAAACGACATAACTTTGCATTTAGAACAGTTGAGATTTATTAAGTTGGCCTGACACCACGATTGGAAAGAATCAAGGTCATGTTGCTGAATAAAGTGGGAGGGAGAGTAGTAGAAGGGCAAGAAAAGCTTAGCGTCGTTGGCGTACATTAGCACAGTAGAATGGGATAGTACCTGAGGCATTTTCTTGATAAATAAGGTGAAGAGAAAAGGACCGAGGTGGCTACTCTGCGGTACCCATGAGCTAAAGGGCTTAGGAACTATAATTCGCCTGGATACGATGACGTTGACAACAAGAGCGTCAAACAGACAAGGGTGCTAATGTTTCGCGGCCTCCAGTTCAATGCAACTGTACGTATAGGATGCTTCTCACGATTGTCGAAAGTTGCACGAGTCGTCATGCTCTATAAGACCGGCAAGCCACATGATAGCCTCTACTCAGACAGTATAATAAGATTGCTTCCCGCCTTTGTGAAGATACTCAGCGTGCATGCTGTGCAGAATGTTGGCCCCTCAGGCCGTTCGAAGATCCATCTCAAGGTTCCAATTTGGGTTCAGGTTTGCCCACGTCACCCCTGAGCAGCTCCATAGAGTCGTTAACTACATACTAGAAGGCTTCCAATAGAAGCAGTACGTGTTGGCTGCCTTCCTGGACATCCAGCAAGTGTTTGATAGGATGTGGCATGACGGGCCAATTTTCAAACTGAAGGCTGTTGTGAACCTGCAACGCTATACATTAGTGCAGAGCGTGTGTGTGTTTGCTGTGTAAGGATTTCTTAGCTCTTCTTCAAGCTCTTTATACCCTTTAGGTCCGTTCAGCGAGTTTGATCAGGATCGGTCAGCTATATAATATAGCAGCTTTCTAGGTACAGGGTATTTACTGTCGAGCAAGCTCACTTTTTGCCGTGGCTCCCATACAAACTATCGGCAAATTTATTTCTTTTTTTTTGTATTGTTTTTTTGTTTTTCATTGGAAATGAACTGCAGCGCTCTTAATTGTATTTTTTTTCGTGGTGGTGGGTTGCTCTCATCCAAAATACATTTTACGATTTTGTCTACAAATCTTCTCCGCTGCTTATACAATTAAAAACTGAGTTTCAACTAAATGTATCGAAAATTGTGGGAGACATAATGTTTTTATCTCTTTGCGGGAGCAACGACGTGACGTGACAATAGGGGAGGCAGTCTACATACAAAATTTGGTGACTCTAGCTCTTATATTCTCCGAGATCTAGGTGTTAATACAGACGGACATGGCCTGATCGAATCGGCTGTTACTCCTGATTAAAAATATATATACTTTATGGGGTCGGAAACGCTTCATTTTGCCCGTTACATATACTTGTATGAACACAATATACTCGTTTACTCTACTAAGAATTCACGCTATAGTCAATATTCCGAGATACTCGTACACTTTTCATCTTTATAAGCTTTACCTATAGCACAAGGGTATATAAGGTTTGTGCAATGTACGTAACATTCAGAAACAAGCGTTTTCGACCACTTAAAGTGTTGGGTCAAGCACGGACTTAAATTAGTTTTAGTTTTGCATTTTTCATTAACACCCTTTATTGTTTGCTTATAATTTAACGTTTCTCTCATGCCATTCTATTGTAACAGTTTATTATAATATGTTCACTCTTTGTAGGTGTATTTTATACAAGCAGGTCGCAATGCTGCTGAAACAATAAACAGTCTAAATTCAACTCCCTCCGACATTGGTTTCGATTTCTGAGGCGGTTAGCGGTTAGTTTGTCGCTCTCAACATTGCATTGCCTCACCCCTCTCCTAAACCGTAACCTCAAGTGTTGTCTAGCATTAATCACACTTACAGTCATATCGCTCATTCTCTCAGGCCCTCATCTGTTGATATCGTACGTAACGTATTAAACAGCAACATTTTTAACTCAAGTTTCGTGTTAAACGTACAATATTAAACCTTGTTTTTAAAATTAGCCTAGATAAAATGAGTTTGGAAGAGTTAAAACAGTCTCGCCTTAACATTCACAGAAAATTGTTCCCATTGGAACAATTGTAGTACCACCCAAAAAAGGAAATCCGTTGAATACCGCTGAGGTTCAGTGCAGGCTTGGAACTCTAAAAATACACATCAAGATTCAAACACATATTGAGCAAGCGGATACAAAAGATTTGCAAGGTGGAGATCTGGAGGACGATTATGTGGACATCAATGTTGCCATCAGTGAACAGCTTGCCAACCAGCAACAATTTGGACCATAATGCAGTGGCCGCCTCGTCAATAAAAACAAGCTCCCATCATTTAAATCCAATCATTTGAAGATTCAAATTTCATTACTCTGTTCAACCAGGTGACACATAAGCAAACATACCTAGCAAAGGTTGAAAAGTTTAATCAGCTGTTCACTTGCCTAAAGGGAGCAGCTTTAGAAACGATGAAGAATTTTAGGTGACAGATGAAAACTATACAAAGGCACTAGAGCGCCTCGACAAGCGCTATAATATAAAAACTTTTTGGATAATATTTCATCACTGTTTCAGTTGCCTAGTATGAATAGGCCGAATAGAACACAGCCTCGTGGCCTCGTTGATAACGCCGCAGCCTTCTTCAACTCACTCAAATCGTTAGAAAACGATTCGTAAATTGCAGAGGCTATGCTAGTGTCAATCGTCATGGAGAAAGCCGACCAGAATACCAGAAGCAAATGGAACGAATTTTTGAACCTCGGTAACTTGCCAACCTGGAATTCATGCCTGCAGGTAATAGAAAGACATTGCCAATTTCTTGAAACTTTAAGCCAGTCGGAAGTACCAGCAAATAATTCAACATCGTCAGCCAGGCCTCGCAATCAGATAACACCCTGACAGGGACATTTCTTCAGCTGCGCAATTCAAGCTTGCGCCATATGCTCCAGCTGGGAACATCGGGTCACTGGCTGTACACAATTAAGAAATATAACGACACTACAGCGATACGATGCAGTAAGACGTCTAACGTTATGTCTGAACTGCTTAACAAGAGGACATCGAGCTATACAATGTCGAGTATGTAGTCCACCGCATCACACTCTTTTGCATCGAGAAAATGTAGAGCCTAGATCAGCATCTACGGTACGTCCTCCTATGCGCATTGTAGAGCCCAGAGCAAAATATATGCAGCCCCCACTCATTTATCAGCACAATCTCAGCAGCCAGTCGCCCACACTCATACACACAGCTCATCAGAAAATATTATCTTAGATACAGCAATGGTATTGATTAAAGTTGCTGGACACTACAGGATTGGTCGTGCATTGCTAGATTCGTGCTCACAGGTTAATTATGTCAGAAGAATTAGCACAAGCATTGCGTTTACCTAGGCGTAAACACCTTATGAAGATTTCCAGTATTGGTGAGTCACACACTCACATCAAAGAATTTTGAGCTTCCACTTGATTTCTGCATATCTACACATATTGCATACCAACTAGACTCAGATATATATTATCACCCTGGAATTTGCCTCAGAATATACAGTTAGCAGATGAGCAATTTAATAAAACATTTGCATTGTTTTGCTTATTGGTAGTGAAACTTTTCTGAGATCCTTTCATATGAGCGACCAAGATAACTTGTTTCATCCTTGAAGGGTAGCCGAACTGGGACTCTGCCATCTGCTCGACGGCGAACGGTATTTACAAAAATCTGTTCACATTGTTGTTGTTCCGGGGTAAGCTGGTTCACGGACTCACTAACATCATCGATATGCCATAATCGTTCCAGGTTCCTGTCGATGGACTCCTCCATAGATAGTGAACAGATATGTGACGATGAACGACTTTTGCCTTCGTATCGTCTAGAGACTATACAGCCAAGTAGCGTTTTTTATAGCGTGGGTAGTCGTGGATCCAATTCGATCTGAACGGTTAAGAAAAGGTTTGAGATTCTGGAGAGGCGCTTAGAACGCACACCAACATTAAAGGCGTCTTATGCGGAATTTATGCACGAGTTCGAGAAACTAAAGCATATGAGTTTAGTAACTTTTCTCAGGCTGGACGAATATTACTTTATACCAGACCATTGTCTGATCAAGATGAGCAGCACAACGACAAAATCTGCGAATTCTCGTTGACACATCTTGTAAATCTTCATCCGCGAGGTCACTCAACGAATTGTTAATGGTGGGACCAACCATTCAAACAGAATTGTATCAGTTGCTTCTACAGTTTCGGATGTTCAGGTACGCCATCAGTGCTGATGTAGTCAAAATGTTCAGGAAATACATTCTTTGGAGAAATTCTACAAAGGAAGAATTACTCACATATGAACTCAACGCGGTTATCTATGGCACAGCACCTGTTCCATATCTAGCAATATGTGTCATGACGTATCTAGCAGATCTTCACTCGCAAGATTTCAAACTCGGAGCAGAAGCTGTCAAGTCCTCATTCTACGTAGACGATTTCTTATGTAGAAAGCATAAGGCAACTCAAGGCAGAAGCCATCGAGATTTTCAGCAAAGGATAAATGGAATGGGATAAATGGCTCTCAAATCATCCAGACTTTGGTAATGACAGTACCGTAACATGGGATAAACGGGCTGATTGCTTTTTATTCGCTTTCCGACCAAAAAAGAAGTTCGAGACCATGAGCAAGCGAACCATCCTAACACTGGCATCATCACTACTTAATCCATTAGCAGCCAATGTAGTTATAATTGCGAAAACCATTTTGCAAGAGCTATTGTTACTCAGATCTTTTTAAATAGAAATGAAACTGTCCCACAGCAATTTAATCAAACTTAGAACCACTATATATCAACACTATCATCATTGGAATCGATGGCAATACATCGCTATTGTCTACAACCAGATCTTTAAAGTCTTCAACTACACGGATTTTGCGATGCTTCTATTCGCGCATATGGATGCTGTATACATGCTCGTACGGCACGGGGGTGATGGCAAGGTTAGGGTACAGCTGATAATGTCAAAGTCTATACGTCAATACGAAAACTGTCACTCCCGATATTAGAATTATCTGGAGCTCATCTTTTGGCATTACTATATGCCAAAATCAAGCACATCTTCAAAATGGAGAGCACGGTCTATCCGTGGAGCGATTTTCAGATTGTTCTGCATTGGATAAGGTAACATTCGGCAACACTCTCTACTATCGTCGGCAATCTTGCTTATATAGAGGACAACACTTCGAATTGTATCTGGAGATATGTACCCACTCAATGTGGTTTATGGGGCCGGCATATCTGGCTCAAGCTTCTAACACTTGGCCTATGGACACAAGGCACGCGGTTGATTTGGAGATCGTGAACATGAAAACTACCCACTGATAGAAACTACCTACTAGACTCTCTTCGGAATATTAGCTCACATCAAAAATGTTTGCGTGTCATGGCAACCATGTTGCGATACCGCATCAAAGCAAGATGGATGGCCCAATTCGATACGCTATCGCCGGCTCCCCAAGAGCTGCAACTTGCTCTTCGTTGCATTGTTTAGAACATACAGCAGCAACACTTTCCTGAGGAAATAAGCACTCTTCAGAAAGGTCAAGAAGTATCCAGCCATCTCAAGCTACTGAATCCATTTTTACAACGTACTGATGAATACTTGTTGTTGAAAGTTGGAGGACGTCTCGAGCTAGCAGATGTTCCCGAAGCGGCCCAGTACTACTACCAAGCAATATGAATTCATTAGATGATATATGGAGCACCTTATTAGGACAAATTATCATGCTGGCGCAAAAATACTAGTTGGCCTACTACGGCAACAATTCTGGATTGTTAACGTTTGAGACCTGGCTAGAAACTTAGTCAGATCATGTGTTCACTAAGTGCGGTATATGCCAAGGCTTCAACAGCTGATGATGGGATACCTTCCAGTGGAAAGAGTCACGGTATCCAGGCCATTCGCACGATGTGGAGTAGTGACAAAGCTCCTACAAAAAGCTAAGTTGCCATTTTCGTATGTTTTGCATCCAAGGCAGTACATATCGAGGTGGTATCTGATTTATCCATGGATGTATTTCTAGCTGCATTAAAGAGAATGATTACCCGGCGCTGGCTACCCACCGTTATCTATTGCGACAACGCAACTAATTTTGCTGGCGCAGGCAACCATTTGAAGGAGCTACAGTCATTTCTAATCAAGCAAGTAAATAAAATGACAATTGTAAACTTTTGTGCTCATCAATATGTAAGTTTTCCTTTTATTCCTCCCAGGGCACCACACTTTGGCGGCCTTTAGGAAGCAGCTGTCAAGAGTGCAAAAGGTCTATTGATTCGCACCCTGATGAATGCTCGGCTTACGTTTGAAGAGCTCACCACAGTTAAGGAAGAAGTGGAGGCAGTTCTCAATTCCCGTTCACTGGCGCCACTCTCGTCTGATCCTAGTGACTTGAGCGCGCTGACACCAGGACACCTTCCGACAGGTGCTCCGAGCTTTCCCAGAATATCCAATCGAAGATGACAAACTGGATCATTTAGAGCGCTGGCGACGTGTTACTGGTAACAAGCAGCACTTCTGGCGCCGCTGGCTATACGACTATCAATGAGCTGCAAGTTTAACCCAAATGGACTAAGGCGCATGCCAATCTGTCTGTTGGTAATATGGTTCTCGTCCATGAGCACAATGTGCCCCCTCTAAGGTGGCTACTGGGTCGTATTATACCAACTTCCTGGCAAGGATCACCAAGTTCGAGTGGCAGAGGTACATCCAACGGCATCATTAGACGTCCTATTCAGAAGTTGGCATTGCTTCCTGTTCCTTGAAACCCATGTAGTGATTTCAATGGGGCCGGGATGTTGGGTCAAGCACGGACACAAATTAGTTTTAGATTGAATTTTTCATTAATTCATAAGCACCCTATATTGCTTGCTTATAATTTAAAGTTTCTCTCATGCCATTCTATTGTAACAGTTTATTATCATATGTTTCCTCTTTGCACATGCATTTTATGCCAGCAGCTCGCAATGCTGCATAGACCATAATCAGTCTAAATTCAACTCCCTCCGTCATTGGTTTGGCTTGCTGCGGCGGGCCTTGGAGACACACACGCCCACAAATTAAAATACATGGATCAAAAGTCTAATCAATCAATCATCATAAACCGAGTCAATCTAGCCATGTCATAGAACCAATTTTTGTTTACAACCAAAGCTAACAAAATATGTTTTTTATTTATTTAGGAGCCCCCAAGTATGTTGACTCAATTTAATTCTGATCCCACATTTTCACGTACAAGTTATAGGGCGTCGCAAAGACCCATCATGCGGAAATCAAAACAAACACCGAAATGGCCTCTATTTATACCCTTGTATACTCTTACTGTGTTTCTTTCTCTCTCATTTACATGACTGATATTGCTTGGTGCTTTTCGTGGACACAAGCAAAGTCAAATCGAAAATTGTGAGATAGGCATTGTGCATGTGTATGTATGTTTGTGCAAATATTACATATTTCTAAATTAATTACTACTCACAAAGAAGATCACAGATAGTTGAACTAAAATTGAGTTTTGTGCACCGCAGTCTTAAGACTATAAGCAATTAAAATAGTTTAAATAATAAAGAGCGCAAAATAAACACAAACACTTACGCAGATCACATCTAGAATAACAAGCCATACATACACACAGCAGAAGCTTAACAGCGAGAAACAAAGCAGCAATTAAGTTTGCAGATGGTTGGCTTTGATTCACTGGCACTCATATATGTAAATGAGCAACTATCGCGAGAGAACTATGGAAGCAGAGAGAAGAAGCAGAGAAAACTTTCTGCTGTCTTTACACGTCGTATCCTTGTGCATGTAAAGCACATGGAGAGCGAGCTTTGCATTGAGAGAGCAGAACAGTTATGGAGCTTACCCGCAGTATTGCGCCGCCACAACCTCTTACCTCTCCCTGCAACACTAATCCGACCTAAACTGATAATGCTGAAGCTTTATTGTACTGACTGTTACAAAAGTTCTTAAAGTAACTTAGCTGTGTTGCGCGCTGCTAAGGCGCTGCTTTGTCGAGGAAGCGGCGGCAGTGCATTCATATTTATGTAAGAACTTTTTTACGTGTTATGCACGTACGTTAGCATGAGCCGTTCAGCGATTTATGCTGACACGGCTCTTTATGTATATGCAGCAACAAAGTGTTGCTGCTCAATGCATTAGTTACGCTGGGTACAGTGCACTCTCGATATATGTGTATACCATATCTCCCTCCCTTTGAAAAATAATAAATTTTATATATTTTATTTTAATTATATGTTTTTGGTTATATATCAATAAGAATGCAACTCAAATTAATTTTTTTTTCTGCTAAAATGTTTAGCTAGTTGTTGAATAATTTTGCTCTATTTTTATTAACTGTATGTGGTTTCTTTTTTCCCACGTCTATTATAATATTATTTTTATCTTCCATGTTTATTACCGTGTAAGGTCCTAACTCTTGATTATCTAGTTTATGACCTGTATCACTTCTAAGTAAAAATAAATTGCCTATTTCTAACTTTAATTCATTTATTTGCTTATTACATTCTTTCATACGTCTCTGTTTTTCTAATTCAATCATTGAATTATATCATCTTTATCAATCGAAATATATGAACGAATGTATTCTTTGAATGTTCGATGACTTCTCTCCACTGTTTCTAAAATTTGGTGGTGGTGTGCTGTTGATTGTATAATCCTGATTTTCATATATTTGCAGGTCATCAATATGTGAATTCTTGTACTTAGTACCCATGTCTATTATCAACGTTTGCATAGGACCGTACTTTAGTACAAATGATTCTAATATTGCTTTGGCTATTATTTTTGCGCTTTTATCTGTTACTGTTAGCTAGATATTTTGTAAGATCGCATATTATAGAGAGAGGTAATAGATCGATGGTAGCAACACAGTGTCAAAATCTGTGTTTGGAGTGTTGGTTATGACCATAAGGGTCTTTGTATGTGTTGCGATTTAGCACTTTGGCAGTTTACACACGTTTTCACATAGTTTCTTATTGTTTGTATGATATTTGGAAAATAGTAAATTTTCCTAACTTTTACAGGGTACGCGTAATCCCTGCATGGCCTCTTTCTATGAGATCATTATGATATCTGACAGGATTGCATTTATCTGACTTTCGTTATTTTTGTCTAGTGTGTCACTTTTCGTAATGTTTAAATGTTTATTGCTCTTTTAATATCAATTACAAAATAGTTATTAATTTTGTCAGGAAGCTTACAACGCATTGAAGGAAGCGTTTCCGACAATATATTCTTGATGAGCATGACAAGTGGAATCGATGTAACCATGTATGTCCGTCCGACCGTTCGTCTGTCAACACAAAGATCTCAGAAGTCCTTAAAGCTACAGGGCTTTCATCCAAATAAACCGAATTCGGTTTGATTCCATTTGAGAAGACCCTTCATTCGCTAGTCTGTTCTGATCAAGATCGGAGAACTATATCATATAGTTACCTTATAACCGATTGTTTTAGAATGAACACATATGTACATAACTTTTCTGTTGTTCATCGAAATTAAAACAAATTCGCCTTGTATCCCTTGTATCTACTGTATCCAGATTTGATATAGATCTCTTATATATTTACAATGAAAATGGTATATAAGCTCTGGCATGCCGAAACTAACTTCCTTTCTTATTTTTAAATTCATTTAGACGAATTCCAAAATCTGTTCATTTGCTGAAATCTGCAAATTAATGATTTGAAATAAGCCTTTGAACAAATTTACCTAAATCGTATTTCCCATTAGATGCGAATTCAATTCATTATGTGCGAATTGTGAAATTGTTTCTTTTTTTTTTTAAATAAACATTTAAAATTGTTCATCTTTAATTTCACAAATTTCGTTGTCTCTATTGCTAACGAGATATAGGCTCATATATTTTGCCATGCAATTTCATTTTTTATCTACGCAGATGTTTTCGTGTCTTTTTGATGATCTCGTTTGGACCATTAATATAGGTCTGTTCATTTATATTAATTGTTCGGCATTTATGCATCCGCATCATGGTTGTCATTTCCCTTGAGCCATTCTACTGTAAATTGATATTCTTCTAAGTCTAGTCTCATTCTTGTCAATTTTGAAGTTGGATTCTTCATTACAAATAAATATACTAATAATCTATGATCTCTTTTTACTAAGAAATATCTTCCAAAAGCATATAGTCTGAAATTTTTAATTGCCCAGTGTATTGCAGCTTATTCCTGCTCCGTAGTTGGTTTATTGATTTCTTCCTGTGTGAAAGCTCTCGATGAGTATGCAAAATTCTTTGCTGAAGTCAGGGTATTGTTGGTTTCAATAATGCCTTTTTAAGGTATTTATATGCCACTTCGCATTCTTTAGTCCATTCAAATTAACATCATATTTTTTATCATTAGGATGGATGCCATGGTCTGTGCAGTTACGGCCAAGGAATTTTAACTCGTGCAGGAAGAATGAGCGTTTCTCTGAGTTTAGTGTAAGATTGTGTTTTCTACAAAGTTCAAAGACAGCCGAGAACAACTAGGTCATCCTTGAAAACAAGTGGTTGCGGCAAGTTGCATCATTCACATAAACGAGTTTGAGGCTTCTTTTATAACATAGCGTAATCGCGTGAAATGACATGCGCCAGTGCTCGTTGAAAATTATGTTGTATTCTTAGATTTCTTATATAGTTATATTTGGCGAAATCCAGACATGAGGTCGGGATACGAAAAATATTTCACTCGACCTAATTGGTCTACTATTTCTTCTTTTCTTGGATATTTATCTGCCAGACGTTTTTAATTTATTTGGCGATAATCAACTACTAAACGCCATTTTGTCTTCTTAGAGTTTGGGAGTGATTTCTTGGGGACCAGGAAGTGGGCTGTTATATTCAGATATAGATGGTTCTACTATATCATCTTTAATCAATTTTTTGACCGGCTTTTTCTGTTTCTGGATTTCTATAGTTGTTCTCGTACTCCAGTAGAGTACACGAGTATATTGTATTCGTACAAATGTATGTAACGGGCAAAAGAAAGCGTTTCTGATCCCATAAAGTATATATATTCTTAATAAGCAGCACCAGCCGAGTCGATCTAGCTATGTTTTTTTTTTTTTTTTTTGAATTCGTTTATTATCACTATTTGTGCATGAGGCGATTAAAACTAAATAACAAGCTACTAACTTATGAATAATGAATAATGAATAATTGGTTGAGACGGGGCTTTCCCTCTGCGGTACGGCCGTGAAGCATTGCTTCGCAGAAGGTTCGGCGCCGCCTAGTCCATAGAGCGCCGCACGCGCTCAGCTCTCCGCAGGGCGACCATTACGTCCATGGCAAAGTTACTGGCGGCCTGCCAGTTCTCCGCGCTCTTCAGCATGGATGAGATAAAGTTCGCCACCGAGATCTCGGATCCCAATTCCAGTTCCAGTTTTCGTCGCTGGGGCGAAAATTTTGGGCACTTGAACATAACATGTTCGGCATCTTCGACCACTCCTCGGCCACACCATGTACATTCCTCTGACAGCTCATGTCCGAAACGGTGCAGATAGCTGCGGAAGCAGCCATGCCCACTAAGGAGCTGAGTCAGGTAGTAGTTTACCTGGCCGTGCTTTCTACCAGTCCAGGCTTGGAGATTGGGGATAAGTCAGTGTGTCCACCCGCCCTTGGTAGACCTATCCCACCGTTCCTGCCATTTCTGCAGTGTCTGCCTTCCCGCTGCCTCTCGTATCTCCTTTTTAAGTGACGGCGAAGCGTCGCCCCCATGTAGTTTCCGATGTATAGCGGTTCGTTCGGCCGCTATCTCCTCTATGGGCGCAACGCCAGCTATGACATGGGCTGCGTCGTCCGATACGGTCCTGAAGGCGCTGCAGATCCAAATGGATCCCAGACGGTGTGTTGCCAAGATGCCACGACTATAACTGTTCGACTGGAGCGCATTTAGCCAGACTGGAGCCGCATATAGCATAGTTGCTCTGGTCACGCTTGACAGTAGGATCCTCCTCCATTGTTTTGGGCCTCTCGTGTTGAGCATTACCCGTCAGAGCGCTCGGCTCGTTGCTGCTGCTTTTTCTCCGACATATTCCAGGTGCTCTCGGAAGCTCAGCCTTGTATCGAGCATCACGCCAAGGTACTTGATTGCCCTTTTGGACTGGACAATTGTGCCTGCCACACTAACGTGGGCTATCTCCACTTTCTTCCGGCTACTTATTAGGACTGCCTCGGTTTTCTGGGGAGCAAGCTAGAGGCCAACGGAGGTGAGCCATTGTGCTATCAGTTCGATGGATTGATTGCACATATCCTCCGTTTGGTGTAGCTCTTTGCCCACGCTCACCACCGCCACGTCGTCAGCGAAACCAATTAGCTGGGCACCCTCTGGTAAGGTCAGCCGGAAGATCCCGTCGTACATCACGTTCCACAGTAACGGTCCTAGAACTGAACCTTGAGGAACACCGCAGGAGACTTGGTGCGACCTGGTACCGTAGATAGTGTCGTACCAGAGCACGCGGTTCCTAAAGTAGCTGCGAATCATGTGGACCAGGCTCGCAGGAACTCCGAAGCCAGATAAGGCGTCAAGAATGCAACTCCACCTCGCCGAGTTGAACGCGTTCTTTATGTCCAGCGTGGTGACCAGGCAATATTTTTTGGCGCCGCTCGTCCATCTAGTACCGGCAATGGCACCAGAGGCTATGTCTACCACCTTGGTTATCGCATCCAAAGTCGATTTCGCCTTCCGGAATCCGTACTGCTGCGGTGAAAGGTCACCTCCTATATGTATGGCTTGCTCGAGGCGCGTGCAGATTAGCTTCTCGAGGATCTTCCCTGCCGAGTCAAGAAGGCAGATTGGCCTGTACGACGAGGGCTCGTTGGCCGGTTTGCCTGCTTTAGGAATGAGGACCAGCTTCTGCAGTTTCCATCTTTCAGGGAATATGCCTTCACGTAGACACTGGTTGTAAAGAGTCACAAAGGACTCGGGACGCAGTGCGAGAGCTAGCTTGAGGGCTCGGTTCGGGATACTGTCTGGCCCAGGTGCCTTGCTCTGCTTCAGGTTTTGGGCGGCCGTCGCGATTTCCTCCAGAGATACGTCGGTGAAAGGTCCATGAGGAGGATGGGCGGGCGGTGGTCCGGGTTGATCCCTGAGTTCTTCCCTCCCGTGGGGGAAGAGGTGCTCGACGATGGTTTTGAGCGCGGGAGGATCTGCTGGGGCTGGCTGCCGATTGGAGTTAAGTCTTTTAACCATGATCTTATACGCGTTTCCCCAGGGGTCTTGCTCGGCTGAGTCACATAGTTGCAGGAAGCAGTTGCGCTTGCTCTCGCGGATGGCTACTTTGAGTGCTTTCCTGTGCCTCCGGTAGTTGGCTTGGTGATCCTCGAAGGTAGATGCACCGCGGGAGCGCTGGTAGCGGCGTCTAGATTGGATGCAGGCAGTGCGCATGCTCGCAATGCGCTCATTCCACCAATAGACTGGCTCGTGATGGTGCCTATACGCCCTTCTGGTTGCCATACTAGCGTCGCATGCACTTGCTATGTGTGACATGAGCCGAGAAGCCATACACTCAGCGTTAGCCCCTAGAGCTAGGTGCTGCAGCCTATCCGCGAAGACTTGAGTATTCAAGGTCTCGACTCGATAGCTCTTCCAGTGGGAAACAGTGGGTTGCCGCCTAGCCGTGCGTCCGCCAACTGTGTAGAGAATAGCTACGTGGTCACTCGCTGTGTATGCGCTGCTTATCCTCCAGTTTGCTGTTTGTGCAGTCGGCCCACTGACGAAAGTCAGGTCAACTACTGATCCAGTTCCAGCTCGACTAAACGTGTGCTGGTTGCCTTGGTTTAGGAGAGCCACGTCCAGCACTGAAAATGCCTCGAGTAGGCTCCGGCCTCTCGCGTTCGTGGTCGTGCTGCCCCACTCGACTGCCCATGCGTTGAAATCACCGGCGATCACCTCGTGCATCGGCCACCAACGCGTCGAGTGAGTTGACGAACTCGTTGAGGGTTAGGCTGGGCGCGAGGTATACGCTATATACCCACAGGATCTTTACCCTCGCACGGACAAAGCCATCTGACTGGTAGACGTTCGTGAAGATGGCTGCTGGTACTCCGCACCACCAGATAGCCGCCTTCCCTGAAATGTCTAATGCACAGCTTGCGCTGGGGAGGATCTTGTAGGGCTCGCTAAGAACTGCCAGTTCTGCCTGTAGTTCGCGCACTGTTTGTGACAGCAGAGCCTGAGCTGCCATGCAATGGTTCATGTTGAGCTGAATTACTTCCATCTTTTGGCCGTTCCGGTACCTCCTGTCCTTTTCGGCGCCAACGGGCATGCTTGGCTGCCTGCCTGGTGGTGCGCTGCGTTCTGGTTGCCGGCGCTACTGGACAGAAAGCATTTTGCAGCGTTCGTGCACGCAGCGGCTTTGTGTCCTTCTACACCGCATCTGATGCAGCTATCGGTGGTGCTTCTACAACTGCTGGAGATGTGACCGAACTCCAGACATTTGAAGCATCTAACCCGTGCCTCTAGGGGTTTTATACGGCAACAAGTCCACCCGATCCGCACTTTACCCAGTTCGAGTACCTTCTTTGCGAAGATTGACGGGACTGAGATGATGGCCACCTGGCTCCCAGCGTATGCGTTTCGCATGCTCTTAACGGTACATGTGTCCGGTGCGAGTTGCGCTTGCGCAGTTATTTCCGCTGCTACATCCTCCTTGCTTACCAGCTCGTCCAGATCTCTTATTAAAAAGAGGGCCTCCTGTGTGACTGATCTTATACCAGCGCTATCTCCAAGGACGTCAGAAATGTCCTTTTTGAGCTTCTGGGTGCAGTCAAGGCCGGAGCCATTGAGCTCCAGCAGAAGATCCCCTTTGGCAGTTCGGCGGACTTCGGCAACGTTCTCGCCGACGCTCTTTAGTTGGTCATCCTGGCGGCGGGTGACCATGGCGAGGATATCGGTTGCCTATAGGTTGCCTTCCCATTTGCGCTTATGATTAGTACGTCCGGTTTACTGGTGGCTTCCCTTTTCCGCTGGCTCTTTTTGGTGATCCTAGAGGTATCCTTATTTGAAGCCTGCTGGTCCCGCTGCTGTTTTCCTGCTGGCTTGAGAGGCTCCGCTCTATTACGTGTGGCTGCAGAGGCCTTCTGCGACTGCAGCAGCTTCCAAGCGCCTCCCGAGGAGCTAGTGTAGTTATCTACTACATTCGGCGAGGTTTGCGTCTGGCAGTCAAGCCTCTGTGGAGTTGGGACTTTCAGCCCTCCTCCTGGCGTAGAATGGCTTCCTAGACCCGCGCTTAATGCCATTTGTAGCTCTTTCATTTTAGCTATCTTGCTGCTCATGGCCTGGTTAATATGGCGCACTTTTTTCTCCACAGTGATGTGGATGATCTCGTCGAGGATCTCACCTAGCTCAACCGCCAGGGCTCTGTTGCTCCTTTGAAGCTTCAGCTTCTTCGCTGCTAGCGAATCCCCTGCGTTCGTAGGGCTTGCCGTTTCCCTACCACGTTTCGGGGTGTCGTCCACCACGTTGATGCTCTTGCATGCACCTAGAGGCGCCGTGAGGGGTGCAGAAGCTGTGAGCACTGGTGAACGCAACAGCGTTGTGCTTCTTCTAAAAGCCCGCTGCTCGTCCACCGCGGCTGCGACCCTTTCCTCGTTGTTGGACGACTTCATCGCAGTCTGATCTAGTTATGTCTATGTCGATCTAGCTATGTCTGTCTGTACGTCCGTATGAACACCTAGATCTCGGAGACTATAAAGCCTAAAATAACCAAATTTGGTATGTAGACTGTCCTCGGACTGCGTCAGATAAAGCTTGTTTTAAAATTTTGTCACGCACCTCCCGCCCAAGCAAATCGCAAAAAGTATATCTCCTACAATTTTTAAGACCACTTATAAATCTGACTATTTTCTATGAAGTAACCAAATTTTTGTTAGAATCGATTAAGAAACAACGTCAGAATTTGCATTTACATTTTACTTCAGTTTTAGACTTTACGCGTGAATAAAAATGTTTCTGTCTCCCTTCCACTACCCTTCCGCTACAGCAGCCGCTGTAGTTTCTCTTTTTGCATTGTTGTTGGGATATGAGTAAAAGAATAAATTAAATAAACTTAAAGCTTAAATAAACTTATTATTCTTATTACTCGTGCTATTTATGATGAGGACGTTCTGCGAAAACAAAATATGTACATATGTACATTTTCCTCACATGTGTTGTTGTATTGGTGCTGTCCAATTTTTGCTTTTTACTCAGTCAACGGTCAAAATCAAAGGAAAATCCCAACATTTTAGGGACTCATTATACCATTTACAAAATGGTATATTAATTTTGTCAGGAAGCTTGCAACGCATAGAAGGAAGCGTTTCCGACAATATACATAATGTATATATTCATGATCAGCATGACAAGGGGAATCGATATAAAGATGTTCGCCTGTCCGTCCGGCCGTCTGTTTCTACACAAAGATCTTAGAAGTCCTAAAAGCTACCAGATGTTTCCTTTGTCTGCAGGCTGGTCGAGTTCGAGCTTTATCCAGATTTCTCTCATATAACCGATTGTTCCGGAATGAACACTTAGGAGTATAACTTTCTGTTTTTCATTCAAATCAAACCAAATATATCGTTCAATTATATCATATAGCTCCCATATAAATGATTGTTCCGGAATGAACACTTAGGAGCATAACTCTTCTGCTTTTCAACCAAATCAAATTAAATTCAGTTTGCATCCATTTGAGGAGACCCTACGTCCACTGTTCTGATTAAGATCGGAGAACTATACCATATAGCTAACAGCTATCCTTTTTTGTTTGTTCATTGATATAGCAGGTAGAGTGACTTTTGCTTCAGCTATGGCAAAAAGGGTTTTTCCTACCTGTTCAAGCAATAGTCATAGGAGCGGATTACGCATATTAGAAAGTGTTGTATACTTTTGAGTGTGTCGAATATTAAATAAATGCTTGTCTTTA